>JAJGOT010000077.1:0-92500 GCA_022457155.1 Cladopsammia gracilis
TTTTCGCTATTTCGAAAGGGGACAAGAAAAAGAGCATTGCATCGTTGTCACCATTTTATTTTCTAAAAAAAATCTGAACTGCAACCTTTCTAAAAAAACTGAAACAAGTTTAGATTAGGTACATATTGTTGTAGACTCTTACATACCTCCTATGAAGCACTCTCGGTCCTTCGCTGCTGGCTTATAGCCTTTGCCTGCCTTGCCCAATTTTGGCCAGCCAGCAAGAACTTACTTCCACCTGCCCAAAGCTGTATTTCAAGTGCCCACATAGCAGACCTATCTGCCACTGCCGCAATGCATGTCGGGAAATTCTATGGCAAAACCAAGATGGACCTTCCCGCCCGAAAATTATGGCAAAATAATATTTATTTTGATTGGAAGCAAATGGCAGCATTACAACGTTTACAAGAGTCAGAAAGTCATTAGAACACCTGAACTCTTTCCCTCAAGAGCCAAAGAATAAGAGTGGAAATTGCTGAACAGTAACAGCAACAAGAAACCAGTGGTTTGATATTTACTATGCATTGGAAGCAAATGGCAACATTAGAGTGCTTACAACGTCAAAAACTTATTAGATCACCTGAACTCTTTCCCTCAAGAGCCAAAGAATAAGAGTGGAAATTGCTTAACAGCAACAGCAACAAGAAACCAGTGGTTTGATATTTACTACGCATTGGAAGCAAATGGCAACCTGAGAGTGCTTACAACAGTCAAAAACTTATTAGATCACCTGAACTCTTTCCTCAAGAGCCAAACAATGGGGAAATTGCTAAAACAGCAAGTCAGCAACAAGAAACCAGTGGTTTGATAAACCTACTTTGCGAGACATACATTCGCTGTTTATTTATGTATTTATTTTGGTATTTTATTGTTATTTTTGGTAATTTGTTGCTACCCACGACATTTACCCGCGCCCACACCTACAAATTTTACTCGTGACTCACGACATTAAGTGCTTCTCCAAGTTAGACATTTGAAAGGCTGGGTACATAACTGTCTCATGTTGAATGTTAGGCTTTTTTATTTTTTCTCGCTAAGATTTGCCTCATTTTTGGCATGTGAACTACAAATTATTTACAAAACATTGTTCAGAATTTTTTGGGGTCACTTTTTTCGTCGATTTTGAGAAATAATGCACGCAAAACATAACTCCGTATCTCCTGCTGAATCCCGCTTGAGAAAATGAATCCCACGGTTTACCCAAATTTCTCGATTTTGTGCTGTTTTGTCACTTCAGATGGCAAAGTTTGGGCCTGTGCCGCTAAATCCTGCTAAAAAAATTCCTGAACCGAAGTTCATTCCCTCGAAATCTCTTCATTTTATCGCCAATTAAATCAGCCACTTAGTTTCACGCCATCTCCCTTACTGACCTCTTAGGAAGCACTCTCGGTCCTTTGCTGCCTGCTCATAGCCTTTGAACTCTTACCCTCAATTGCTAAAGAAAAAGAGTGGAAATTGCAGGACAGCAACAAGAAACCAGTGGGAAGGAATACTGTGTCTGAATACTGTGTGTTGCAATGCAACCCTCAATGTCGGTTTGCACTCTTCGTATATTCCTAAAGGCACAGGAGTTCTCGTTGTGGTTCAGCTTGCCCGGAAAAGTTACACTGTCAATAAATTGATCTGACCTGTCTTTCGATTACACTGTTGATAAATTGATCTGACCTGTCTTTCACAGTGTTGCTCTTTGTCAATGCCAAGGCTGCGGCTTCGAAAACACTAAAATTAACAACACCACCTCTGTTTCATATGCTTGTTGAAAATTGACATTGTTATTGAACTGTTTATTTATTCATAAACTGTTAATTATTCTGATGTCATAGCCTCAATTGCATGTAGAGTGGCATCTTCACCTGTTGGTCTTTTACATACTGTTAGTGTCGTGTTTAGTCTTTTGTTGCTGAAAGTTTTTCTGTTCAGACCGCTGTAAATCTCTGTGAAACCAAGACTCAAATTAAACAGGGCAAAAATCAACAATGCTCTTCAAAAGTGATATCAATTTTTAGTTAAGATCAAGAAGGATCGGCCGGCAACCATGAGTGTCGTGTGAAATATAAGTTGCGCTTTCTTGTATTCTTCCTTGTCTCTTCGTTTCCTTCAATTTCTTCTGATATGCGGCCATGTCACAAGCCTTCTTTCACGCCACTTTGGATGATAAAAAAAACAACATTCTGCCCAGCGTGAGAACTCAACTGAACTGGCTTCAAACAATGAATTAGAAAAGACTGCTGAAAACTCTGTGAGTAAAAGATTTGTGTCCTTTGCTGACAAAGATAGCGAAGAGGGGGAAGCGAACAAAAATACTCAAAGAATTGGATTGGCCAAGTTGTTTTTGTTAAACGAAAAGAAAACAAGCTAGGAAGCACAAAGACATTCCACCACAAAATTAGATGAATACCTTAGCGAATATTAATGCTATGATATGGTTTATTGTAATCCACAGGCCACCAAAGCGAGTCTTCCAGACGTTCCATTGCCCCCTTTTAACTTGGAATATGTAAAAAGTTGAACAAGTTATATGGTGTAGCTGATGAAATGAAATGGTAAAAATGGTATCTATCTTGCATAAAAGTGCTTGCTCCCATGTAATCTTCTTTGATATACATTGTAGCCAAATCCAGGGCTTTTCTGCATCTTCAGCTGGTATGGCACTTGGAAGAATGGCTAGTTCGAAAGGTCTTTTAGCGGCGATGAAATAATCAGCTGTTTCAGTGGTTTTGTTTTTTGCAGGGTTTCTGTGCCCTCCTAAAAGGCAGTAGTCATGAAATCGTGCTTTAAGTCCAAGTTAAACAGATTACTGTTTGAGTTCTTGGAGAGTGAGGATATCTATGTTGATGTTGAATTTCATTGTACCAGTCTTCGTAATTTTAAAACACTAAATTGACTTTAATCTGCATTTTATTATCCCTTCTCCTTAATTTATATATTTATTTCTATTATTAATTTATTTGTTGTTGTAACTAATCATAAAATATCCATTCCTTATTTTCTTATCAATTGTTATCAGTAATTAATTTTATAGTGAGCTTCTGTAACTGTTTAGTGCGTAACAACCCACCACGATTAACTCTAGTTATTTGCGGGTTGCTACTATTATTCTGTTTTATTGTTTGAAAAATAAATCGTTGTTGTTGTTGTTGTTGCGAGTTTCCCAGTGGCAATAGTGGTCTCAGTTGACTTGAACATGCTTTCAAATCCTACTCCTTCAGGACCTGGGCAATTTGTGTCGCCGGACTTAATTGAGTTTGAACACAAGCACTATCTAATCACGGCGGACCACTTCTACGATTTCTACAAATTAGACCAGCAGACCGACACACGATCAACAACCATTGTGGATCTTACCAAGGCCCACTTTGCCCGCCCTGGGATAATTCCGGCATTGTCTCATGGACAATGGTCCTCAATTCATCTCAAATGAATACCACAAATTTGCTCAAACATGGTTTTGAACATGAAACTTCTTCACCATACTGATCTCGTAGCAACATAAGGCTGAATCTACCAAAAATGATGCCAAATCTCTGCTAAAAAAGTCCCATGACATCTCTTTAGCCCCTTTTAACATACTTAATACACCACTTCGTGGCCACTCATTTTCCCTGACTCAGCGATTAATAAGCAGATGCACTCGCTCCACATTACCACTCTCAGAAGACCCGCATTAGCCTGAACCGGCAGATCCTTTGACCGTCACAACCGAGATCAGACTGCAGAGAACCATCTAAGGCTCAATATAACAAACATGCACAGACTCCTCTGCTGCCACTTCTGTTAGGCTCCCATGCTTACGCAAAACCTCGCCCATCGCACCAGGGAACCCCTTGGCTCTATGGTCATGTCATCGGCAGTCCTACACCTTGGTCCTACAACATAGACATATGCAGTCTTGCCTATGCCAGAACAGGGCCCAGTTGCAGCCAGCAACAGCTGTGCAGAACATCCCTTTGTGGACTTTGCCACCCTCACAGCCTTTACCAGCAGATCCGCCAGCAAACGCCGTTCTACACAGGCCAGATCAGCCACAGCAGCAGCCCCACTACAAGCTGAAGGTCCCATTGAATGCCCCATTGATCCTATGCCACAACAACAGGAGCAGCAGACCAACACAAGTCCACCAAGAGATGATCAGCAGACGTCTCCAGGAACACAGCAAACTACCAGAACCAGATGCCTGATATGCAAGCCAAAGAAATTTGAGGACTTTAGTCTTTACTAAGAAGCCCAGTTACTGAACCCTGCCCCACAAGAACACTGAAAGAACATTGTTTTATTTTACATCATGAAATTTTCTCTAAGTGACAATGATTGACATTGTCCATGTCATTTCAAATTAATTATAAATTCTCTTATTTTATTGTATTTTATTCATTTTTAAGTGGAATACCTGTAAACTAGCTGGTTTGTTATCGTCATAGCTTTTCAAAGGCGTCTACGATAACATACTCTTTTATAGCTAAGCGTATGACACAATAAACAGTATTGTATTGTATTTTGACATTTATCAAGTTATAACATTTTTCAGGGGGGGATGGGGGGATATGTCACGTTATTATTGCGTTACTGTTATGACGTATCATGTATTCGAGAGTTCTTGGATAAACATGTGGTTTTGTCTTGTGTGCATTAACGTAATCAAACGTGGCGCTGGCTACTCATGGTCTTTCATAACATAACAAAGTTTAAGACTGTTTGCTCCACTTATATGTTGCATGTAAATTCCAGTCTCGGGTAATAGATCAGTATTAAATCTAGGTTAAATGTGTACCCAGGTTTCAATCTACATTTCATCTAACCCTAACCCTCGCACAAAACTATAGGTAGCCAGTGCTGTGATTGTTAGCTTCATGTTAGAGTTACAGTGTAGTTAGGGTTAGCTTTGCATTAGAGTAAGCTAGGGTTAACTTTCAGTTACATTAGCTTTGTGCTAAGGTTAGGGTTAGCTTACCTTGATTGAAGACTGGGTAGACATTTAACCTACATTGAATAATGATTCGACCTGAGAACAGATTTAACCTCCCAACATATACACCGCAAATAAAGAAAATCTCCATTTCAAGGCTCAAACATTTTGTTTGACACATAATATTATCATAGAAAGTACATGTATGGTAACGTTTTTCTTCAGATGTTCTTTCAGAACTATGTCAAAAGCCCTGGACAATGCCAGGAAGATCATGATTGCAAATTCATTTTGTTCTTTTGTTGATAGAAGTAATTTTATCTACTAAGTTCAATTATGGCTGGTTGGGTTGAGGGTTTTGATAGAAATCCATTTTATTTATTTTTTTTCTTGATTGGTTAATTGGTATACCTCTAGCCTGCTCTTGCATGGCGTATCTGAAGCATATATTTTTGTTGACTACATTTGCAAAGGTTAAAAATAAACTAAAAAGCTGGTCATAACATGACACAACGCACATTGTTTGAAATGAGTCATCAGAGAATATGTAATGTGTTGACATTTTATACTTAGCAATTCTTTGCTTTGTGATAGTATATTACATGTAGAAAACTCCGACAAACAAACAGATTGAGATCACCATTTAAAAGCAGTGAGGACTGCTAAAACAGGAATTTTCAAGCATCGGCAATAATATTTACTGATTCTCTTCCCCCAAAAAGAATAATAATAATAATAATAATAATAATAATAATAATAATAATATAGATAACTATATTAAGTATATACAGTGTAGATAAGTAAATAGACAATGAAGCTTCAACAGGAGTCAAACAAACTGAGGGGAAAGTCCCGTGCATATATTTTTTGTTACATACATAGTTTTGTCAAAGCCAGAACATTTCAAGACTATTTAGTTGACCAAATTCAAATCATTTAAAAATGAATAAACTTTCTTAACATGACAGAATTTAAAACAAGAACTCTACAAGTAGCAAGACCAGGCTTTAAGGGTCTGGATTTTCATCTGAAATGTTACTGTTAGCTAGCTAACTAAGATAAGAAATAGACCCTTGAATGCTATTTTCGGAAGACAAAATTTGTATTGCTAGCAGTAGATGTTATAAGACAGTTTCCCCGAAGGTCATATTGTGTTCAGTTCATTTGTTAAAAATTGAAGTTTATTGAAAACTGATTGTGGTTGAATTTCTCTTCAAAAAGTCACTTGAATTGATATCTTCCTCTTGGTGTTCTATTAATAAATCTGTAAAATCGTATCAATAACAATATTATTGATTTTGATTGGTCATTGGCACGCCTATTTTTTATGTAATTGACGCACGTCATGTCCATGTCCATTACCGCCGTCCAACTACAAGTTTTGGTAATTGAATAGCTGTGATTGGACACCTACACTGTGTGCGCATCAATCAGGTGCCCTTAAATGGGTTCCTTTTTTGTTTTTTTCTCCTGCTTTCGAACTGATAGAAAATATCCTTGACGTATTGAGTACAAAAAAACTCCACATTGACTTTTTAATCTTGAATTTTGTTATTGATGCAATTAATTAGTAATTAAACTTTGTGTCATACAATTCAGCGGTATAATAGTGCTCGCAATTTCTAACCATCCTTGCTCTACTGCTCAGCTGATTTAAAATTACTCGCCCAATTACTTCCTGAATTGGACTCCACTCAGTCCAATTACTATTACTTATCATTTAGAGTTTTGAGCCAGAAACATTATAATCTCCATGAAATAGCTTAGCTCTTTTAACAACTAGTCTGCAATAGTTAAAATAAAAAATGGCAGACACTATCGTAGTCCTTCACAAACTGTGAAGGGCCATGAACTCCACGGCATGCACGATTGAACAAAAGGAGAACTTCTCAATTCAAATTAAAACTTCAAACTTTCAGTAAAATGGTTTCTTACTCAGGGCACCCTATCTTATTAATTTTTCTAAGTTATATGCTTGTTTTGAACAGCCTTCCTCGACAATTAATAAATAAAAAAGTGGTCCTCAAATGATGGGTGACATAAATATGCATTGTGTGAAATGAAATCTGAGATTTGGTAAATTTTTGGTTGACTTTTACAGGACTGTCTCATGCAAGAATGTTTTTTTTTTTAACTCATATTTTCAAACGCGTATGGCTGACCATTCAAACCCTTTCGACCTTGTACCTGTGCCTGAGCACCATACCCAATTATTGGCAAGGGCACTTACAAAAAGCAGTGTTCACATTGGTGCCCATCAGGCACTGTGCCTGGGCACCAAGTGTGAATGACACCTAAGATAAATCAATGATATGCTTAACAATACAATTAATGAATCTTTTACTGCTTCTTCTTGCAAGAACTCTACAAAAAAACCCTCTAAATCCTAAACAATCTCAATTAATTTGGTCTCAAGTTTGAAATTATAAATGTGAAAATGTATGGTAGGCTCAAAAATGCAGCTATAATGAAGAATTGGCAATGAAATTTAGGATAAAGAAACAAATGCAACAATATGCATATCAACACAATCTATAGATCTTTTACTATTTAACTGAGAAAGGACTCTACAAAAATAACAATGACATTTATTTGTAAACAAGTCCACACTCCACAGAGTCCTCTTTTATATGGAGTCTTCCAATTTGACAATAACACTTTGTCACATGCATTTACTCTTGCCAAATGCTATTTACAACAACTCATGAGAAACACACAACATGCCACTCTATCCACCACCTCCATTAACACACTAATCAAACACACTAATTAAACTAGTCTACAGTAAAAACAAATCTTCAAAAAAACAAATAGTTCTTTAAGTCACATCTTACAACATGATTTTTGAAACTTTAACTACTAGGCACAGAATTACTATTTAAAATCTATTTAAAATCTATTTAAAATCAGACTAGACTAGATCAAATAAGCCAGATAATTTATCTAAATGTTTCTGACACTGGGAAGTCGTCCAAACAAGCTTGTGGCCTCTGCTGCCTACTACACCAGCCACCTTGCCTGCTGCTCAAAAACATTTTGACTGGGCTGATCCTTAATGGATGAAAAAATGGCAGGTGTATTAGTGGTTAAGTGGCTGGAAGAGATTCATACACTCCAGTGCAAACATGTTATCCATCCAGCAAATCCCACGAAACATACCATCCATAGAGCCACTCCAGTGCACAAATATCATCCATCCAGTTGCTGTGATGCTCACATGTCACTTATCCAGCCAGTCTTGTGAACACATGCAATCAAGCAATCTACCCACCCCTGTACACACAGGACTCCTATGCAGCCATTCCCATACACACAAAACAACCCATCCAGCCAACCACATGCACACATGCTGCAATCCATCAAACTATGGTTCCATCCACAAAACCTTCCATCCCACTTATCCATCTGCATGTACTTAGTTGTCCCTTAATCCATCCGAACATCACAGGGTGAGTAGGAAAATGGAGGTATGGCTTGGTGAAATTGCAGATAGATAGATTGATGTCCAGAAGAGAGAAAGGTGGAGTGGATGTCATCAATTCATCAACCTACCCATTCATTTACCCACACACCTGTCTATGCACTCGCCCAGCAAACAAGCACACCCGTCAATTCATTCATCTATCTATGCATTCATGTTTGCAGCCATCCTTCAATTCATCCCCTCATGCACTAATCAATCCACCAATCAAACTAGCTATCCTTCACCTTAATCATCCATGCATTCATCTTCCCTCCCATTTGTGTACACATCCATTTAACCATCCGACCTCATACCTACCAACCAATACACTTGCCACTTCCTTCGTTCACCCAGCAGTCCGGGGTGGTGGATGGAAGTTGGAATTGGTAAGTGGATTGGTAGATAGATGAATCTATACCCATCAAGGGATCCACCAATCCATCTGCCTGTTCTTTCATCCATACACTCCCGGACAACTGCATGGATGGAGGGACCAGCAAGATGTATGGGTGGACAGAAGGATGGAGAAAAGGTTGAGTACACAGTAGGGAGGGAAGATGAATGCATGGATGATTAAGGTGAAGGACAGCTACATTGATTGAAGGATTAATGAGTGCATGAATGGATGAATTGATGGTCGAATGCAGGCATGGATGCGTGGATAGGTGAATGAATCAACAAATGTGTTTGTTCGAAGGATGAGTGCACAGACAGTTATGTGGGTGAATGAGTGTGTGGGTAGATGGAAAGAAGACATCCACAACACCCCTCTCTTTTCCACTCATCAATCCATCTATCTGCAATCCCACCTGGCCAATCCTACATTCTGCTACCCATCCCGTGATGGGCAGATGGATTAAAGGCCAACCAAGTACAGTAGACAGATGAGTGTGATGATAGGTTAGTGGATGGAACCATTGTTTGACGAATGGCATGCCGTGTGCATGTGGGTGCCTAGATGGGCCATATGTGTACATAAGAGTGACTGCATGAAAGCCATGTGTGCAAAGAAGTGGGTCAATTGTTAAATTGCATGTGTGCATAGGAGTGACTGGATTTGTGGCATGTGTGCATCAAAGGGTTGAATGGATGACACATGTGCATAGCAGTGACTCCATGGATTGAATGTCTGCATGGGATTTGCTGGATGGAAGCCCTTTATGTGCATGGTTGTGGCTGAATGTCATGGGTGTGGCTTGATGCACATATCTTGATTGGTTGTGGCTGAAGTGTGTGGCTTGCAAAATGGCTCACGTGGGCAGGGGCGACCACTCCCTGAGGTAGCATTATTTAGCTGCTACCCGCTACCCTATATCAATAACATAACTATTAGCAATACTTTTTTTAACTTGTGAATAATGCAAATTTTCACTCCTTTAAATTTTTCTTGGTAATTCCACTAACCAGTGCATATGGCTTTCCCATATATGTTACTCATTTCAAATGGAAAGAAATATAGAGTAGAGAATACTTGAAATGCAAAAAAAAAAATCATTGTGAAAATACTGCTTTGATGTTTGCATTTGGAGTCCTTTGATGGAACAGTAAAACAAGAATCTTTGCTATCGTTATTTTTCTTGAATGGGTAGTAATTTTGTTTAAGTTTAAAATTATCCCCTTTTTTTATTACATGGCATTGACTCCAGCCAATTTGAAAATGTTAGGGTGAGAAAATGCTGTCATTTAATGAAGGTTTTTTAAACAGACATTTCAAGTTGATTTAATTTGTTTAATAGACACAGTCATATACAATTATCCATAAAACATGCCATTCTAGAGATTCATTTGCAATAGTTTAACTAACAGACATGGAGGCCATTTCGAATAAGAAATAAATATTTTCTAAAATTACGATCGCTTTTCAGATGTCAGATATCTCTAAAACCAAGTCTCCAAATTTTGACATTTCTTTGACAAGTAACATTAAAAAAAATCATTAATTGAAAGATATTTATGTGAACATCCTTAATGGATATAAAAATGACAGGTGTATTGGTGGTTAAGTGGCTGTAAGGGGATTTGTACACTCCAGTGCAAACATGCTATCCATCCAGCAAATCCCACGAGACATACCATCCATAGAGCCACTCCAGTGCACAAATATCATCCATCCAGTTGCTGTGATGCTCACATGCCACTTATCCAGCCAGTCTTGTGCACACATGCAATCCAGCAATCTACCCACTGCTGTACACACAGGTCTCCTATGCAGCTATTCCCATACGCACAAAACAACCCATCCAGCCAACCACATGGACACATGCTGCAATCCATCAAACTATGCTTCCATCCACAAAACCTTCCATCCCACTTATCCATCTGCATGTACTTTGTTGTCCCTTAATCCATCCGAACATCACAGGGTGAGTAGGAAAATGGAGGTATGGCTTGGTGAAATTGCAGATAGATAGATTGATGTCCAGAAGAGAGAAAGGTGGAGAGGATGTCATCAATTCATCAACCTACCCATTCATTCACCCACACACCTGTCTATGCACTCGCCCAGCGAACAAACACACCCGTCAATTCATTCATCTATCTATGCATTCATGTTTGCAGCCATCCTTCAATTCATCCCCTCATGCACTAATCAATCCACCAATCAAACTAGCTATCCTTCACCTTAATCATCCATGCATTCATCTTCCCTCCCATTTGTGTACACATCCATTTAACCATCCGACCTCATACCTACCAACCAATACACTTGCCACTTCCTTCGTCCACCCAGCAGTCCGGGTTGGTGGATGGAAGTTGGAATTGGTAAGTGGATTGGTAGATAGATGAATCTATACCCATCAAGGGATCCACCAATCCATCTGCCTGTTCTTTCATCCATACACTCCCGGACAACTGCATGGATGGAGGGACCAGCAAGATGTATGGGTGGACAGAAGGATGGAGAAAAGGTTGAGTACACAGTAGGGAGGGAAGATGAATGCATGGATGATTAAGGTGAAGGACAGCTACATTGATTGAAGGATTAATGAGTGCATGAATGGATGAATTGATGGTTGAATGCAGGCATGGATGCGTGGATAGGTGAATGAATCAACAAATGTGTTTGTTCGAAGGATGAGTGCACAGACAGTTATGTGGGTGAATGAGTGTGTGGGTAGATGGAAAGATGACATCCACAACACCCCTCTCTCTTCCACTCATCAATCCATCTATCTGCAATCCCACCTGGCCAATCCTACATTCTGCTACCCATCCCGTGATGGGCAGATGGATTAAAGGCCAACCAAGTACAGTAGACAGATGAGTGCGATGATAGGTTAGTGGATGGAACCATTGTTTGACGAATGGCATGCCGTGTGCATGTGGGTGCCTAGATGGGCCATATGTGTACATAAGAGTGACTGCATGAAAGCCATGTGTGCAAAGAAGTGGGTCAATTGTTAAATTGCATGTGTGCATAGGAGTGACTGGATTTGTGGCATGTGTGCATCAAAGGGTTGAATGGATGACACATGTGCATAGCAGTGACTCCATGGATTGAATGTCTGCATGGGATTTGCTGGATGGAAGCCCTTTATGTGCATGGTTGTGGCTGAATGTCATGGGTGTGGCTTGATGCACATATCTTGATTGGTTGTGGCTGAAGTGTGTGGCTTGCAAAATGGCTCACGTGGGCAGGGGCGACCACTCCCTGAGGTAGCATTATTTAGCTGCTACCTGCTACCCTATATCAATAACATAACTATTAGTCATACTTTTTTTAACTTGTGAATAATGCAAATTTTCACTCCTTTAAATTTTTCTTGGTAATTCCACTAACCAGTGCATATGGCTTTCCCATATATGTTACTCATTTCAAATGGAAAGAAATATAGAGTAGAGAATACTTGAAATGCAAAAAAAAAAATCATTGTGAAAATACTGCTTTGATGTTTGCATTTGGAGTCCTTTGATGGAACAGTAAAACAAGAATCTTTGCTATCGTTATTTTTCTTGAATGGGTAGTAATTTTGTTTAAGTTTAAAATTATCCCATTTTTTTATTACATGGCATTGACTCCAGCAAATTTGAAAATGTTAGGGTGAGAAAATGCTGTCATTTAATGAAGGTTTTTTAAACAGACATTTCAAGTTGATTTAATTTGTTTAATAGACACAGTCATATACAATTATCCATAAAACATGCCATTCTAGAGATTCATTTGCAATATTTTAACTAACAGACATGCAGGCCATTTCAAATAAGAAATAAATATTTTCTAAAATTACGATTGCTTTTCAGATGTCAGATATCTCTAAAACCAAGTCTCCAAATTTTGACATTTCTTTGACAAGTAACATTAAAAAAAATCATTAATTGAAAGATTATGTGAACATCCTTAATGGCTATAAAAATGACAGGTGTATTGGTGGTTAAGTGGCTGGAAGGGGATTTGTACACTCCAGTGCAAACATGCTATCCATCCAGCAAATCCCACGAGACATACCATCCATAGAGCCACTCCAGTGAACAAATATCATCCATCCAGTTGCTGTGATGCTCACATGCCACTTATCCAGCCAGTCTTGTGCACACATGCAATCCAGCAATCTACCCACTGCTGTACACACAGGTCTCCTATGCAGCCATTCCCATACACACAAAACAACCCATCCAGCTATCCACATGCACACATGCTGCAATCCATCAAACTATGGTTTCATCCACAAAACCTTCCATCCCACTAATCCATCTACTTAGTTGTCCCTTAATCCATGCAAACATCACAGGGTGAGTAGGAAAATGGAGGTATGGCTTGGTGAAATTGCAGATAGATAGATTGATGTCCAGAAGAGAGAAAGGTGGAGTGGATGTCATCAATTCATCAACCTACCCATTCATTCACCCACACACCTGTCTATGCACTCGCCCAGCGAACAAACACACCCGTCAATTCATTCATCTATCTATGTATTCATGTTTGCAGCCATCCTTCAATTCATCCCCTCATGCACTAATCAATCCACCAATGAAACTAGCTATCCTTCACCTTAATCATCCATGCATTCATCTTCCCTCCCATTTGTGTACACATCCATTTAACCATCCGACCTCATACCTACCAACCAATACACTTGCCACTTCCTTCGTCCACCCAGCAGTCCGGGGTGGTGGATGGAAGTTGGAATTGTTAAGTGGATTGGTAGATAGATGAATCTATACCCATCAAGGGATCCACCAATCCGTCTGCCTGTTCCTTCATCCATACACTCCCGGACAACTGCATGGATGGAGGGACCAGCAAGATGTATGGGTGGACAGAAGGATGGAGAAAAGGTTGAGTACACAGTAGGAAGGAAAGATGAATGCATGGATGATTAAGGTGAAGGACAGCTACATTGATTGAAGGATTAATGAGAGCATGAATGGATGAATTGATGGTTGAATGCAGGCATGGATGCGTGGATAGGTGAATGAATCAACGAATGTGTTTGTTCGAAGGATGAGTGCACAGACAGTTATGTGGGTGAATGAATGTGTGGGTAGATGGAAAGATGACATCCACAACACCCCTCTCTCTTCCACTCACCAATCCATCTATCTGCAATCCCACCTGGCCAATCCTACATTCTGCTACCCATCCCGTGATGGGCAGATGGATTAAAGGACAACCAAGTACAGTAGACAGATGAGTGCGATGATAGGTTAATGGATGGAACCATTGTTTGATGAATGGCATGCTGTGTGCATGTGGGTGCCTAGATGGGCCATATGTGCACATAACAGTGACTGCATGAAAGCCATGTGTGCAAAGAAGTGGGTCAATTGTTAAATTGCATGTGTGCATAGGAGTGACTGGATTTGTGGCATGTGTGCATCAAAGGGTTGAATGGATGACACATGTGCATAGCAGTGACTCCATGGATTGAATGTCTGCATGGGATTTGCTGGATGGAAGCCCTTTATGTGCATGGTTGTGGCTGAATGTCATGGGTGTGGCTTGATGCACATATCTTGATTGGTTGTGGCTGAAGTGTGTGGCTTGCAAAATGGCTCACGTGGGCAGGGGCGACCACTCCCTGAGGTAGCATTATTTAGCTGCTACCTGCTACCCTATATCAATAACATAACTATTAGTCATACTTTTTTTAACTTGTGAATAATGCAAATTTTCACTCCTTTAAATTTTTCTTGGTAATTCCACTAACCAGTGCATATGGCTTTCCCATATATGTTACTCATTTCAAATGGAAAGAAATATAGAGTAGAGAATACTTGAAATGCAAAAAAAAAAATCATTGTGAAAATACTGCTTTGATGTTTGCATTTGGAGTCCTTTGATGGAACAGTAAAACAAGAATCTTTGCTATCGTTATTTTTCTTGAATGGGTAGTAATTTTGTTTAAGTTTAAAATTATCCCATTTTTTTATTACATGGCATTGACTCCAGCAAATTTGAAAATGTTAGGGTGAGAAAATGCTGTCATTTAATGAAGGTTTTTTAAACAGACATTTCAAGTTGATTTAATTTGTTTAATAGACACAGTCATATACAATTATCCATAAAACATGCCATTCTAGAGATTCATTTGCAATATTTTAACTAACAGACATGCAGGCCATTTCAAATAAGAAATAAATATTTTCTAAAATTACGATTGCTTTTCAGATGTCAGATATCTCTAAAACCAAGTCTCCAAATTTTGACATTTCTTTGACAAGTAACATTAAAAAAAATCATTAATTGAAAGATTATGTGAACATCCTTAATGGCTATAAAAATGACAGGTGTATTGGTGGTTAAGTGGCTGGAAGGGGATTTGTACACTCCAGTGCAAACATGCTATCCATCCAGCAAATCCCACGAGACATACCATCCATAGAGCCACTCCAGTGAACAAATATCATCCATCCAGTTGCTGTGATGCTCACATGCCACTTATCCAGCCAGTCTTGTGCACACATGCAATCCAGCAATCTACCCACTGCTGTACACACAGGTCTCCTATGCAGCCATTCCCATACACACAAAACAACCCATCCAGCTATCCACATGCACACATGCTGCAATCCATCAAACTATGGTTTCATCCACAAAACCTTCCATCCCACTAATCCATCTACTTAGTTGTCCCTTAATCCATGCAAACATCACAGGGTGAGTAGGAAAATGGAGGTATGGCTTGGTGAAATTGCAGATAGATAGATTGATGTCCAGAAGAGAGAAAGGTGGAGTGGATGTCATCAATTCATCAACCTACCCATTCATTCACCCACACACCTGTCTATGCACTCGCCCAGCGAACAAACACACCCGTCAATTCATTCATCTATCTATGTATTCATGTTTGCAGCCATCCTTCAATTCATCCCCTCATGCACTAATCAATCCACCAATGAAACTAGCTATCCTTCACCTTAATCATCCATGCATTCATCTTCCCTCCCATTTGTGTACACATCCATTTAACCATCCGACCTCATACCTACCAACCAATACACTTGCCACTTCCTTCGTCCACCCAGCAGTCCGGGGTGGTGGATGGAAGTTGGAATTGTTAAGTGGATTGGTAGATAGATGAATCTATACCCATCAAGGGATCCACCAATCCGTCTGCCTGTTCCTTCATCCATACACTCCCGGACAACTGCATGGATGGAGGGACCAGCAAGATGTATGGGTGGACAGAAGGATGGAGAAAAGGTTGAGTACACAGTAGGAAGGAAAGATGAATGCATGGATGATTAAGGTGAAGGACAGCTACATTGATTGAAGGATTAATGAGAGCATGAATGGATGAATTGATGGTTGAATGCAGGCATGGATGCGTGGATAGGTGAATGAATCAACGAATGTGTTTGTTCGAAGGATGAGTGCACAGACAGTTATGTGGGTGAATGAATGTGTGGGTAGATGGAAAGATGACATCCACAACACCCCTCTCTCTTCCACTCACCAATCCATCTATCTGCAATCCCACCTGGCCAATCCTACATTCTGCTACCCATCCCGTGATGGGCAGATGGATTAAAGGACAACCAAGTACAGTAGACAGATGAGTGCGATGATAGGTTAATGGATGGAACCATTGTTTGATGAATGGCATGCTGTGTGCATGTGGGTGCCTAGATGGGCCATATGTGCACATAACAGTGACTGCATGAAAGCCATGTGTGCAAAGAAGTGGGTCAATTGTTAAATTGCATGTGTGCATAGGAGTGACTGGATTTGTGGCATGTGTGCATCAAAGGGTTGAATGGATGACACATGTGCATAGCAGTGACTCCATGGATTGAATGTCTGCATGGGATTTGCTGGATGGAAGCCCTTTGTGTGCATGGTTGTGGCTGAATGTCATGGGTGTGGCTTGATGCACATATCTTCATTGGTTGTGGCTGAAGTGTGTGGCTTGCAAAATGGCTCACGTGGGCAGGGGCGACCACTCCCTGAGGTAGCATTATTTAGCTGCTACCCGCTACCCTATATCAATAACATAACTATTAGTAATACTTTTTTTAACTTGTGAATAATGCAAATTTTCACTCCTTTAAATTTTTCTTGGTAATTCCACTAACCAGTGCATATGGCTTTACCATATATGTTACTCATTTCAAATGGAAAGAAATATAGAGTAGAGAATACTTGAAATGCAAAAAAAAAAATCATTGTGAAAATACTGCTTTGATGTTTGCATTTGGAGTCCTTTGATGGAACAGTAAAACAAGAATCTTTGCTATCGTTATTTTTCTTGAATGGGTAGTAATTTTGTTTAAGTTTAAAATTATCCCATTTTTTTATTACATGGCATTGACTCCAGCAAATTTGAAAATGTTAGGGTGAGAAAATGCTGTCATTTAATGAAGGTTTTTTAAACAGACATTTCAAGTTGATTTAATTTGTTTAATAGACACAGTCATATACAATTATCCATAAAACATGCCATTCTAGAGATTCATTTGCAATATTTTAACTAACAGACATGCAGGCCATTTCAAATAAGAAATAAATATTTTCTAAAATTACGATCGCTTTTCAGATGTCAGATATCTCTAAAACCAAGTCTCCAAATTTTGACATTTCTTTGACAAGTAACATTAAAAAAAAATCATTAATTGAAAGATTTTTATGTGAACATCCTTAATGGCTATAAAAATGACAGGTGTATTGGTGTTTAAGTGGCTGGAAGGGGATTTGTACACTCCAGTGCAAACATGCTATCCATCCAGCAAATCCCACGAGACATACCATCCATAGAGCCACTCCAGTGCACAAATATCATCCATCCAGTTGCTGTGATGCTCACATGCCACTTATCCAGCCAGTCTTGTGCACACATGCAATCCAGCAATCTGCCCACTGCTGTACACACAGGTCTCCTATGCAGCCATTCCCATACACACAAAACAACCCATCCAGCTATCCACATGCACACATGCTGCAATCCATCAAACTATGGTTTCATCCACAAAACCTTCCATCCCACTAATCCATCTACTTAGTTGTCCCTTAATCCATGCAAACATCACAGGGTGAGTAGGAAAATGGAGGTATGGCTTGGTGAAATTGCAGATAGATAGATTGATGTCCAGAAGAGAGAAAGGTGGAGTGGATGTCATCAATTCATCAACATACCCATTCATTCACCCACACACCTGTCTATGCACTCGCCCAGCGAACAAACACACCCGTCAATTCATTCATCTATCTATGCATTCATGTTTGCAGCCATCCTTCAATTCATCCCCTCATGCACTAATCAATCCACCAATCAAACTAGCTATCCTTCACCTTAATCATCCATGCATTCACCTTCCCTCCCATTTGTGTACACATCCATTTAACCATCCGACCTCATACCTACCAACCAATACACTTGCCACTTCCTTCGTCCACCCAGCAGTCCGGGGTGGTGGATGGAAGTTGGAATTGGTAAGTGGATTGGTAGATAGATGAATCTATACCCATCAAGGGATCCACCAATCCGTCTGCCTGTTCCTTCATCCATACACTCCCGGACAAGTGCATGGATGGAGGGACCAGCAAGATGTATGGGTGGACAGAAGGATGGAGAAAAGGTTGAGTACACAGTAGGAGGGAAGATGAATGCATGGATGATTAAGGTGAAGGACAGCTACATTGATTGAAGGATTAATGAGTGCATGAATGGATGAATTGATGGTTGAATGCAGGCATGGATGCGTGGATAGGTGAATGAATCAACGAATGTGTTTGTTCGAAGGATGAGTGCACAGACAGTTATGTGGGTGAATGAGTGTGTGGGTAGATGGAAAGATGACATCAACAACACCCCTCTCTCTTCCACTCATCAATCCATCTATCTGCAATCCCACCTGGCCAATCCCACATCCTGCTACCCATCCCGTGATGGGCAGATGGATTAAAGGACAACCAAGTACAGTAGACAGATGAGTGCGATGATAGGTTAGTGGATGGAACCATTGTTTGATGAATGGCATGCTGTGTGATGTGGGTGCCTAGATGGGCCATATGTGTACATAAGAGTGACTGCATGAAAGCCATGTGTGCAAAGAAGTGGGTCAATTGTTAAATTGCATGTGTGCTGCATAGGAGTGACTGGATTTGTGGCATGTGTGCATCAAAGGGTGAATGGATGACACATGTGCATAGCGGTGACTGCATGGATTTGCTGGATGGATTTGTGTGCATGGTTGTGGCTGAATGCATGGGTTGGCTTGATGCACATATCTTCATTGGGTGTGGCTGAAGTGTGTGGCTTGCAAATGGCTCACGTGGGCAGGGGCGACCACTCCCTGAGGTAGCATTATTTAACTGCTACCGCTACCCTATATCAATAACATAACTATTAGTATACTTTTTTTAACTTGTGAA
Source organism: Cladopsammia gracilis (assembly GCA_022457155.1). Classification (NCBI taxonomy): domain Eukaryota; kingdom Metazoa; phylum Cnidaria; class Anthozoa; order Scleractinia; family Dendrophylliidae; genus Cladopsammia; species Cladopsammia gracilis. The sequence goes on from JAJGOT010000077.1 coordinate 19,180, forward strand.
TAATGCAAATTTTCACTCCTTTAAATTTTTTTTGGTAATTCCACTAACCAGTGCATACCGCTTTCCCAATATTTCTCATTTCAAATGGAAAGAAATAAGAGTAGAGAATACTTGAAATGCAAAAAAAAATACATTGTGAAAATACTGTTTTGATGTTTGCATTTAGAGTCCTTTCATGAAACAGTAAAACAAGAATCTTTGCTATAACTATATTTCTTGAATGGGTAGTAATTTTGTTATTATGGAGTATCATCGTTTTACCAGATGCATGATGTATACTTTTGTAGGTATGAATATCGCATGATGCTACATTGGTTACATTCATATTTTTTATTATAAACTGGAATTCCTGTCAAGTTTGACTCCTCCACACTCTTTACATGTACTGTAATTCAAGTGAATCAATGAAATATTATTCAAGTTTTAAATCCTCAAGGGTTAGCATGAAGAATTAATTTCTCCCAGTCACAAGTAAACAAACTGATTTGGTACGAGTCGTTGTGTGATTTCGCTTCACTTTAAACTGCTGATTTGTAATGGCATTCTGAAATCTTGTTCGCTTACTCTTTAGTCTAATTCAGTCTGAATAGATGGAATATTATTCTAGTTATGAGCATATGAAGAATTGTAAGAGAATTATCAGAACCACTTCAAATTTTGTCAGTTTCTTCCCTTTGATTGGTTGCAATTTCTGTATTATGACACAGCTGTATTGTTACACTGGAAATGTTCCCTTACATTGACAAAGTTACGGTTACGTTAGTGGTCACTGACTGCGTGAGCAAAAACAAAAATAATATAGCTTGGCCTATAAAATATGCTATTTTTGAGAAATGCTTACTGAAAGATAAACACTGAAAGATTAACTGCACTTTGGGCGGATTATGTTCAGTTTCAGAAATCACATTTTCAGAGCTTCCGGATTTGAAAAAAATTTTTTCAGGGGGCATCCCCCAATCCTCCCCCCCCCCCACGCCCCCTCCCCTTCTCCCTAGAAGAAAGGGACCCCAACGACCCCTTGTTGAGTTAGTTACTCTACTCAAACCAGCTGCCTACTTCAAATAAGAGAAATTTGATTGAAACCCCTGACTCGTCCCCCAGTCATCTTTCTAGGCAGGACACGAGAGATGTGCATGGGGGATAGACGCGGAACAAGAGAAGCGTGACCGAAGGGGGTGATGGGAAGGAGGAAAAGGAAAGGGAAAGACGAACAGGAGATCCTACATTGAAAAGTTGTGCCAAAAGAGGATAAGTTGTGTGTTGTTTTTTTTTTTGTTAATTTTTTTGCCGTGGTTGTGTTTATTATGGATAACTGGCCAACTTGACAGATTTTGTTGATCGGTTGCACTACCAGAAGTGTTGTTACAACGCGATCTTTGTTTTGATCCAAGATGGCATCCAGCGGAGATGATCCTACACGTGCGAAGATTCCGGGGAAGATGTAAGCTTACAAGACTTATAAGACTTGAATAAGTCCATCGACGAACCTAGTATTTGTGGTAAGTATATAAATGTTGATTATAGATTTATATTGCTCCATCTTTCTTCTTTAGTAAGACTTCAACACAATATTTTCATGATTGAAAAGCATTCCCGGGAAAAGCATCGAGTTAGGCGTACATGGGCCACCATGTATTTTCTGCAGATGAGAGTTTTTTTTCTGTAGATGAGCAAGTGTCTCCCCTCTTTCCTCCTGCCCATCACACCTCGTGCTCCTCTTGTTAATTGAGAGACGACTAGAGACGAGTCAGTTGAAACCCCTCATGATAAAAAAACAGTTTAAAAATTTATCTAAACTGCTAAACAAATGCATTTACCACTAACAATAATTACAATCGCCTAAACATGACGAAAAAGTATTTGAAAAATATTAGATTCAGTACTATCTAAACAAAATAAAAATATAACAGAGCTCGATAATTCTTTCATATAATGAGTGTTCTTGGTATGATAGCCAATACATTCTTTACACATGTTCTCCTGAATCTCACAGAAAATATTCTTAAATCTGATACAAGCTTTGGGCATTACCCTAGGATCAACTGAAAATTTGTTATCTGAACATAAGAATAAATTCAGTTATGAATACGATGACAAAAATGCTAAAATATTCAAAACTGTCATGACTTTATATCCTTGCCTCTACGTGTAACTCATATTTTGTGATATATCCCTCAGTCAGGGGATTTTCATGACAAATTAAAAAGTCCGAAAGCCATTCCAATTTACAAAGCTGACAATCCAACATGTAGTTACCTCTTAACTACAGGCCCATTTCCATTCTTCCATTATTTTTAAAAATGATTCTGGAAAACTTAATGTATCAAAAAGTGTTTAATTATTTACAAAAACATGGCTTCTCAGTTGTAGTCATCAAATCAATTTGGTGTTAAAAGTAAACACTCCACAACTACGATTGTAACAGGTATTCAAAATGACATTGAAATGTAGAAGACAACAATACAATGTAAATTGGTGTTTCTGACGATTTGTCAAAAGTGTTTGATAATGTCAATCAGTATCTTAATCTCTAATCTTGATATTGTTTAGAAATGAGTTATTTTTTGTAAATTTCTTTAAATAGTAAAATGATGTATCAACGATGTTGATGAGCATAAAGTTATTGTGAATTTGTTAATTGTGACCCTCCGCGGGAAAACAGTCAAATTATTACTCATGCGCATGAGGTAAGGTTTCGGCTCCGTTTTTCTTGTTATTATTATTATTATTATTATTTTTATTTTTTGTGTCACGATTTTGCATGCAAATTTATGCACGCATATTTTAAATTGTACACTTCCGGTTCATAGCTTTTCCACTACACTTCCTGTTTAGTGACTTCCGGCTACTCTCACTTCCGGTAAAAGGGCGTTACTCAAGTGTCACGACAGCGTCTCCTACAACCCTACTTACATTAGCAATGTTCATGTTTGATATATATAAGTCTTAGAAGAATCATTCCCTTCATTGTGGTACAGCCTACTTACGCATGCACATGAGTATAGGCTGCTAGGAGCCTCTTGCTTATCCTAAACTTCATTGCCGATTCTTCACAATAGCTGTGCTTTTAACAGAATTCCTACATGTAACTTGTTACATGTAGGAATTGTTTTAAATTGTACAATGTAAAGAAGTTTTCCTGTCATAAAGATTTGAATTTGGTAAACCAAATGTTCCAATTTTGACAAACCAATTTTTTTGGAATAATTTTATGCTTTTTTATGATGTCAAATTCATGACAAGCAATGCATGGGACTTTCCTTGAATAAAAAATTCATGAAACAAACACCACAACAGTAGGTTACAGTTAAATAGCTTTCCTTTAGATCATTTCATGAGGAATTCAACCACTGAGTTAAAATTTAGTATTGTATGCATTACATGTTTCAAGGTTTCAATCCAGAAAGTATGGAGTAAAATAGGATCATGTGTACTTAAGGCACCCGTTGGGCGACCATCGACTGTCACTATCGGCCGACATATCGGTCGACGTATCGGCCGACATATCGGCCGACATATCGGTCGATACTCGATCGATATACAGTCAAGTGTCAGTCGACATCTTGGTCGCGTATCGGTCGATATGTCGACCGATATTCGGTCGGCATGTTGACCGGTGTACCGACTGAGATATTGAAATATGTCGACCAACATGTCAATCAATGCACGGTCGACACTTGGTCAGTATGTCGGTCAACGCTCGGTCGATACCTCAAGTGTTACGTTACGATGAGCTGTCGGCGGCATATCGGTTGACTGTCGGTGGTATATCGGTCGACTGTTGGTGGCATATCGGTCGACTGTCAGTATTGTGCTTTTTTAAACGTCTTTCTTTTGCTAATTATGTATGATCCCCCTCTTCCTCCCCACTCCTGCAATATACACGCTGTAATGTTACACCTGCATTCTTTTCATGCTATTGTACATTTACTTGTTTGACATCGCCGTCTAGAACAAACATTAGGTCATAGCAACGTTCAACAAAGCCATCCATTTCCATACATCTGACTGCAAATCGGCGTCGTCTCCTCTCGCCCTCCATGCTTCCCTCATCAAGTAAGGGGCATATTTTGATTAGGCACAATGCTGCACTTGCCATACTCTGTAGACTGGTTAAAGCCGCCGAAAGTCCCTTAAAAATAGCTGCGTGGGCAACGCAAACAAGAGACATTTGAGTAGAGAGAGAAAATAAAACTCAGTAACAAGAGTCGACCAAGTAACGATAGAGTTTTGGCCGAGTGTCAGTGGAATATCGGCCAAATGTCGGTGGCTTTTCGATCGATATGTTGACCGAGTATCGGTCAACATACCGACCGTCACATGTAGGTCGATTGTCGACATGTTGGTCGTTATGTTGACCGACACTCGGCCGACCAATGTTGACCGTCACTATCGGCCGATACTCGGTTGAAATATCGACTCACACGAGTATTGGCCGATATGTCGACCGAGTGTAAGCCGATAGTGACGGCCGATAGTCGGTCGACCGGTGTCTTAAGTACACATGATCCGTAAATATCAGCCATGAAAAGTGAAAAGTGTGTGTGTTTTTTTTTTTAATGTGAATCATTCTTATTTCATGGAAAGAACCATTTCAACTGGAATAATTGTTCCAAGTTTTTAAAATAAAGTCTTCTAAATTCACGACAATTGATTGTGCTTCAAACATACAGTGTAATTACAATGTACAGTGTACAATGCTTGAAGACAAACTTAAAAAGATCATATTATTGTCGTTTTAAGTGTTCAATCAATCATACTGTAGATTATAATCAGACATAGTCATTGATCAGCACATCACTACATTAATGTGTACATGTACATACTTACTGGCAGATGATTATGCCACAGTTATGTCATCAACAGATCCCAGGGGAGGACTTATTCTGAAACAATCAGAACCTGTTTCCATCACGTTTCTTCAGTTTGGTTATGAATGACAAGTCTTGAAGAAAAAACAGATGAGAGGTTTAAGCTTAAGCTTATATTCCACAAGAAATGGAGAGGTTTTAATTAGTTAGCTTTCTTATAGGTTCCACAAGGAAAACAAGTTTGTGGATTTTCATCTGTCGGCACCACAGTTGGCCTACGCAGCCTCCAATTAAGATTCTATTATTCCAAAATGAAAGTCTACATGACATGTATATGACCTGCCATCAATCGCTCATCCTCTACAATTGGAATTACGAAAATAGCATGCTTACGTACAGTGTTGCTTTGATCTCACATGTGTTCTGCCATGAAATGGACCAAGTTCTCCTGGGAAAAAATTAAAGCAATCTTTTAACAAAGGACTGTTATTTAGTTTGTGACCATGTTGAGAAAAAACAGCAGTGACAATAATTACCTGTTTATTTAAACAACCACACAATGCTATTCAAACTGCGAACTGTAGCGAACTCAACTGAAGAGACCAACTAAAATGGCGGCGGCTGATTTTAAACATCCACGATTTTACGCGCGAAAAAAATAGCGCATGCATAAAGACGCACCCTCGTTCCGCTGGACTTGGGTATCGCGGACTCTGTAAACGAAATGTTCCCAAAATGCAGTGGTGATCAGTGCTGTGGGTCAGTATTCCATGTATGACCCCATGAAATGTCCTGAGAAATATATAAATACACCCCTATATACCCTTGTATACCCATGAATACCCCTTTATACCCTTGTATACCACTGTATACCCCTGTATACTCTTGTATACCCCTGTATACTCTTGTATACCCCTGTATACCCTTGTATACCCTTGTATACCCATGTATACCCCTGTATACCCTTGTATACGCCTGTATACCCTTGTATACCCCTGTATATCCTTGTATACCCTGTATACCCTTGTATACCCCTGTATGATAATGAGTTTTAAACAAAGGAAAATAAAATTTGAACTAAGGATAAAATTGAACCACAACATATACATTTTACTGCTTTGCTACCGCGCCACAAGACACCGGAGACTTGCTACATCCGCTAATCAACACATTCCTTCCTCTTTACTTCAATCAATTTTGGACATAATTACTACCGAATATACCCAATATTTTCCTATGTTTTTTATGCTACTCGCAGCACTTTACCTTCCATTTGGAACCACTAGTCTACTATATACTAGAATCTTGCTTGTTGCCAAGGGACGTTTTAGCACTATTTAAGGTAGCTCCTAATATTTAAACATTCCCATCATGATACATCTATGTATCCCATCATGATACATCTATGATATTCAATCACAGCTACACCAGTAAAGTTAAGAGAAAACGTTTAGTACAGGTTTGTAAACACTTAACCAATGAACAAATTTAGGTGGCTACGACATCAAAATTTGTTACCATGGCAACGTAAAAAGAGGCCAAAAAGACCCCATTTTCAACCTTTTGAGGCTAATAACTTCAAAATTGCTCTGTGAAATTTTTTGATTTTTATATATTTTCGTCTTATAAACATAACAAACATTTGTGCCAATTTTGAAAAAATCTGTACATAGAATTCAGAGATATGTCATTTTTACATAAATTTAAGGTAGCTCTGAACTCTATGTACAGAATTTTTTTAAAAAAATTGTTAAATTGTTTCTCTTGCCAATTAAACAAAAATATATCGAAAACAAAAACTTTTACCGTGTAGTTTATAAGTTATTAGCCTTAAATGGTCCAAAATAGCGTATTTTTGACCTCTTTTCGCGTTGCCATGGTAACGAATGATGACGTCGTTTGGATACCACTTTGTTGACTGATAAAAGATTTACTGGTTTCAAGTAAAAGATTTTTAGCCACACCATCGGGCTAGCTGTAATGGAATGCAAAAGACGAGAGGGCTGAACAATATGGAGCCACCTTAAGCGTTTGGCAGGGCTCGTTATTTATCATTCATTCAGTCTTCTTGTTAGCTTCCTTGTTTCGTTTACTGTTTCTATTTTAAGTGGATTCTTTACTGATTAATCTTTGTTAGATATCATGTTTGCAAAAGGAAAATCTTCAGGTCCATCCTCGCAAAATTTCGGAAAATAATCGATAACGTTTGCACAACCTTAGAACAGTGTTCGGAGAATTTTCGAATACATTATCAATTCCTCCCATCACAGGTAAAAAAGATATGCGATGGTCGATCATCTTGCCTGCTTCACGCCACAGATGAACATTTTGATGACCCTTAATTTGCCCCTTGACCAAGAAGTATTTGGCCATTTTCTTAAGGTTTAAGAAGTATTTCATGATAGAATAGTAATCTGTTTGGTGTATTCATACAGTGTATTCATTTATTAGAGTTGTAATACCTGTTGCAAATTGTTGCACTTTGTCATAACCTGTAAAAGGACTCAGTTTTGACCAGAGATGATTCATTATATTATTATTCAGTGCAGATACCGAAACCCTGGAAATTTTTTCTTGTCCAGTCCTGTAAATTGTACCTACATTTAGGCCCGTGCAAACGAACGCAACACGTTGTGATCGTTTGTACATCATGTTGGGTAATGTTGCATGATGTTGGCACATGTTGCATGTAGTTTGAAATCGGTCAAACTTTTCGCCCAACATTTCTTTCGTTTGCACGGTTTGCACAGTTTCACGCAACACTGCCCAACATCTTGCGATCGTTTGAACACTCTCGGCCAACATCTTGCAATGGTTTATACAGGCCTTTAGGGACCGGTCATTATTTATGTGGGGGTGGGGGGGGGGGGGGGGGTGGAAATCATGGGGTGGGCCAGGCCTATCTTTTTTTTAGAGAAAAGGGGTGGGCCAAAAGAGAATTTCACGATGATTGGGGGTGGGTCGTTGTGTGTTTTCAATGAAAATCATATCGAGTCAGGGGAGCTTTATGCCGAATTTTTGAAAGAATCATGTAAAGAAAAAGATGGTTCATTGTGCAAGCACTGCTGTGTAACAGTTGGACCAGAGGAGATAGCCTGGACTGGACCAGAAACTGAAAGAATACCAAGACCAATTCCAGACCAATCTGCACTTCCTGAATTAAATACTTGAGCGTTCATACTTCTTCCAATACCGATGAAAATGGCAAGAAGCGTATTCCCGATGATTGGCAGCCACGATCAAATATTAAGAAGCTCTTCGAGCAAGGGAAATTGTCAATTAATGCATCGGATGCTATCACAGAATTTTCCTCCAAGTTCATTGTAGACGAAAAACTGGTGAAGAATTACACTGAGCACTTGTCGCAACTGCAAAGTGTCAATGAGATCCGTAAGCAAGAGCGAAGAAAAGAAAAGCAAGTTCGAGCCTTAAAAGATGTACATTGCTATGACTGGAAAACACTTGTAGAGAAGGGGGAGCTTGACACTCTGAAAGTCCCCGAGTTGGACAGATACATTGAGCATAATAAACTTAGCAAGAACGGAAAGAAAATCGACAAAATCAAGCGAATCACAGTACAGTATTATGAAACTTCAAAGGAATCTTTCCTTCAAGCGTCAGTGTTGGTGAGGACAGTGATGAGAGTGACAGTGACAATGACCTTGTTTTGTGTGATGAAAGTGAAAGCGAAAGTGAATCAGATGATGACAGTCATACTGTAACAATACAAGAAGGCACATCAACAAGAAGTGGCCGCAGAGTAGGACACTGGTCAACAAGATATGCTGATTTCGTTCAGTGAACAGGAACTCCTTATAGAGGTATAGATTGAAGGGGGTTGCGGGTGGGTCACCTCTTATATAAAGTTATATGGGGGTGGGTCAAGAATTAACTAATGGTCTTAAAGGGGTGGGTCACGTTTTTTCTCTCATGCTAAAAAATCCCGCCACCCCCCCCCCCCCCCCCTTCCCCCACATAAATAATGACCGGCCCCTTATGTCCCATTTTTTCTGACGGATAAACGTTCCGGTGTTTTTGTTCTCTCCCACGTACATGTAGGACTCAATTTGGTGCGAACATGAGCAAGAAAAGCATAGGCATTGGAAGTACTAACGTAAACGGGTATACTTCAACTTGTTATGTGGGCAGTAAAAAGGTTTCAACTAAAATCCACGCCTTTTTTTCTGTTTCTGTGTTAACTATCTTATAGAGAGCTTTTTTGACCGCTCACCGAACGCTCTAGTCCTGAGTTTGCACTTAACTAATCCTTTGACAGAATATCATGACACCCATTAAATCATATTGTTATACAACTGAAGTTTTTCACAATACGCGTGCGTTGATTGGTTGATTCATGGGAACATGACAGCTAACAAACAGTTTCCTGCCAATTGTCCTAAGCAGGCAACATTTGCGAAAGCGGGCAACAATTTTGACGTCAGAGGGTAACATTACACCGTTGCCCGCTAGCGCACGTGATCAGACCGTGAGAAAAGGTGGCATGATTATGATGCGATTGATGTTTACCTGCTCGGCGCTTTTTCCAACTGTGTTGTTTTTTTTTTTTTGTATTACTATATAACAAATCACTAAATGACTGATCTCTCGGGAAACAGTGAATTTTGTTTCCAACGAATCTCTATGTTTCCTTCGACAGATTCCCGGGAAACAAAATTCACTGTTTCCCTCGAAACCAGTCATTAAGTGTTAACCCTTCAAGGCTAAGAGTGATCAGCATCAAATTTCTCCTTTAAATATCAATGGCTTATCGATCAAAAAGGTCATGAGAATTAAGGACATGACCACACAAGATGGGTTCTCTTGATATCCAAACAATTTCTCCCCACTACTTCTGTAAGGAATGTATAGGGACAAGAAAGGAGAATTTAAATTTTGATATTAGGTCTTTAAGGGTTAATTGTTTTATTACCTTCAATATCATATCATACCATGGCTGAGAATAATTTCCATTGCTAGAGCGGTTTTCAGTTGGGTGTCACAAAACTAAAATCGCAGATAATCGAATAAACCAATCAGATCACGAGCGAAGTATTAATACTTGTAACCGGCGCCAAGTTTGTTTTTACTTCTGATTGGTTGAGAAAGTGACGCACAATTTTCAACCAATCCCAAATCATAGTTATGCGAATTGCTTTTGATATTCAACTAAAAACCTCTATCTGAGGATTAAAAACGCTCTGTTATTTTTACCAACCCTTTTTTATGATAAAAGTTCAGCTAACCTCTACATGATACTAAAATAAAGCTATCATACAATTGAAACAATTGCGCCAAAATATGCAATAAATTATACTGTAATCTTACTAATGGCTTCACTGGTTTTACATCTAAGTGCCGTCATTTATCTACAAAAAAATGCTAAAGATAAACTACTCCTCATTCTAAAGTTAAACTTTGAAGTAGCTTCATAAATATCTTTAATAAAATCCAATAAACGTATTGTTTTTTATATTTTCAACTTTTATATTCTATCATTGGTGATAACTTTTTATAATTTCCAACCTTGCTTTGTTGAAAGTCTTGCGTTATATCAACTATATCTGTTAGACAAAAGTATTGTGACATATTCTGTTATCTCATTAATCTATAATAATTTCCGTTTCCTCTAAACGCGCGCGGAAGAAAATGCCTTGCCACCCCCCTCCCCACAAAAAAAACCTCTTACAATGTTGAGCCCGCCCTCACCCTTTATTACGCCCTTACAATATTGAGTTCGTGTATCCATCAATTTAGGACGGGGGGGGGGGGGGGGGGGGGTTGGAGGGCGAGTAGAGCACAACTCGTTGCAAAAGGGAAATGGGCGATTTTCTTTCAGGTCAGGAAGAATCTCTCTGTCATAGTCTCCGAAGGAGTTTTGCCCAGCAGTGTAGGTACGCTTACTGCAATTTTGCCTAGGTACTTGGTGTATCCCTGATCATAATGTATGGTACTTCATGTATCCCTTATTATAATGTATTTAGATATATTGCAGTGTAATTTAGGGACGGATTACAGTATCTAGGGTTGAAGCACCGACTTTAGTATTTAGGGTTAAGCACTGATTCCAGTATTTCCAATGTATCGAAAGGGTTAGTTCTTATATATGGTCTGGGTTAGCAGCATATTATCTTATATCCCTTAAAAATAACAACTTTCGGCAGCTAGTCCTCGGTGGTGTAGTGGATAGTGTGCACGGAGTAGATCATACGGCCCGGGTTCGATTCCCCATTCTGCTGTTTTTATCTTCTTTTTCTACTGAAATAAAAACTAAGTGTTTAAATATAAAATAATAAGGGATACACCAAGTACATACCCAATTTTGACTGAACAACACGTGAACTATACAGCTGTAAAGACAATTCAACAAGCTAATGATTTTTACACTACCGTCAATAATAACAACAACAATAATAATAATAATAATAATAATAATAATAATAACGACGACATTAAAGGTGCTATGTCACGTGTTTTTAGTCATCCTCGTCCCTAGGACCTGCTACCGGTTGGATAGCAATCAAGTAACATTCTGCATGCAAACGTTCAAGAAATACGTAAAATTGAACTACTCTTCTCTTCAAATGTAATAAAATAATAAGACAGGCCTTTTTTCTAGAGACAAAAACTGATTCAGCGACCATCATACACTTTAAGAAACATCGAATCTTTCAACAAATTTAAGACAGGATTGAAATCTTTTTTCTAAGAACAGATGTCACTGTAACATACTAAATTAAGCCTAAGTTAAATTGGTGTAATTAAAATTAGATTTTAACTTTTTTAAAGAATGATTTTATATACCTAATTCAATAAAGGTTGCTTTAGTCATTGGTAATTGGGCATTGGGAAGCTATTGTTTGGTTGTCACTCAAGCGAAGCATTGCATTGTGTTCCGTATGCCAAATGCCAATTCCCAATTCCCAATGACCAACTGCCAAAGCAACCTTTATTGAATTAGGTGTAGACTGTAAATTGAATTTTGACGCCATGTAATTTATAATTTTTGACTGGGTGGGTGACCTTATATTGAGGGAAGTAGTTCCCTTTCAGGGTTTCTCCTTCAGTACTTGTGATTTTGTATTTTTCTAATAATTTTATCAGTACCTTACTTGTTTTAGTACTGTGAACCATTAAAGTTAAAGTTTAAGTTAAAAAGGGAATGTGTAGATATATGGGGCTTTGTTTCCACTGCTGATATCAAGACATCGTCTCAAAGTCGACCACTTGAAAGCAGTCTACAACAGATTTGCGGCAGTACTTGAAAAATAACTCTTCCGCTCTCATGAGAATGATATTCAGGTCCATTTTCATTGATAGACTGCAATTGAAAACGGACAACGATAGTATGATTAACAATAATTATAAATAAGGAGCTTGTAGCTGAGGGGTACCTTCTAAGGAGTGACGGGGAGGGATGCAGGCAAGTGTTGAACCTTAAGTTTGTGCAGTGTTCCCGCCATTTTGGTTTCGCAAAACGTCAGGAGCTGGGACGAGGAGCGAATCCCACAACCTTGGCCGCGTCTTTTGACTCACCCTAGTCCGCGGTTTAACTCAACGCCCATAAGATATACGCCTGCTTTGCAGGGCCTTGTAGCAGCTCCCATTAGATCTAACCCAATAGGATCGATACAACAGAACGAGAAACAATAGAAACAAAACAATGGTACGAGTCGACAGTGAAAACTATTGTTTGTTTGATCCAATCTCGACAGCTCTTCTGAGCGGCTGCTATACTACCGGCTTTACAGGCAAAGGGATACAAACACAAGCGGTCAATTCAACCAGCATGAAACTAAGAAGAAGGGGAGAGATTTCCGTTATTTCAAGAGTGGGACTGGGAAAACACGAACACACGAAAGAACGAGTTTCCATTCTATCTGTGGATGAGAAACAGAGGCACTGTTTTATATTAACTGTACTTAACTACATTAGTTACCTGTGAATTGTATTGTAAACTGATGAAACTTCTGAACACTTCAATAATTCATTTTTATATTCCTTTAAAACAGCCAGGCACACAAACACTTCGAACGAGTAGTTCGTGTTCATATCTACAACTTGAGCATGAAACTCCCCTCCTGAAACGAACAAATTATAAATACGTTTTATACAGTTCATACTACATAATATTGAACATTGAAAATTAAAAAATAGATATGTTTATAGTGAAACTGTATCGTTAATGTTACGCGTTCAGGGACATTTTTTGTGCAACTTGTCTCGCGAAAGAGTAACGGATCTCGAGTTTCTATGTGAACATGTTGCGGGTAATTGGCTACCACAGTTGGTGAGAGTTAACCCCACATTTACTTGTACTTGTTGCAACCATTGCAACACCTTAGCTCACTACGATTTTTGTTGATTGTTCATTATGCTACAAGCATGCAAAAGAAAAAACAAACGAGTGGTCAAGAGCATTCTAGGGGAATCCGGGAAAGGATCTGGGGGTATGCCCACCGCCTCCTCATAAATTTTTGGAAATAAATACGTACTGAGATGCAAATGGTACATTTGGAGACACTACATTGAGATATTGGCACAGTAAATAATCATTGCACATATTAAAAAAACTCAAGTGAGTGCTGTGATTCTCTAAAAGATCCTCTTGTACAGTGCTCTTCCGACACATTCCCTTACCATGTCTCATACGTACTCTGCTCTTGCGACACATTCTCTTACCATGTCTCATACGTACACTGCTCTTGCAACACATTCTCTTACCATCCTTCTCTAGTTCCTTGGCCCTTTGCCTCTCCCGCTCTCTTTCAGCCTCGATGGAGGACAACTCAAGATGCTGGCTACTGATTATTTCAAACATTGTTAATGCATCTCCAAAGGGAAACTCTCTTTTGAAAGCCAAAACAAGCCACCTTCCAGAGAAACAAAAATAGACGAGTTAACATGGCAAATTTGTCCCGGCGCTTATGTAATATTCCTTCCCGCTACTAATTCCTGATGTTCCATCTACACGTGTGCAAGTTTTCGGTCGTTCTTACTTTAAAAATAAAAATTCTTTACACGTCAGGCCTGTAGCCAGAATTGCGGCCAACGAAACTGCCTCGGAAAAAATATTCTTTTTCTTTTATCTTCGAGAACTGAACCGCTTGATCTAGTTATTATTGAACAGTGATAACTTCAGTTAACTTCACTTATGAAAACATTCATTACGTTATGCGATGCTTTTTTTTCTGTACTGTGTCTGGGTAATTATTTTGGTCTGGCTATGGGTATGCACTGTACGGGAGGACAGCCTGAGCGGGTGCCGAGGGTGGCCAGCTTAGAGAGAGTTTACTTTACATGTGACACTTTATAAAATTGATTCTTCCAGAGATAAGAAATTAAGAAGTTGTTGCACTGCAAAAAAGTGACTGTTTCAGGCCCCGTCCACACGTATACGTTTACGTTCGTAAACGCATATTTTTTTGTCTAAAACGCTCCCGTCCACACGAAGCCAGCCATCGTTTACAATTCGTTTTCACCTGTCCACACGTAAACGCTAAAACGATACATAAATGCTTTAAATCTGCATTGAGCATGCGTAGATAAGTCTGCCATATTGGATATCTGCTCTATTTTCTTTATTTATGGACTGGGTCCGAATCTGTGACATCGGCGTTTACGAAAATATCCGTTTACGCTGTCCACACGTAAACGGGTAAACGGCGTTTTCGAAAATATCCGTTTAGGGTGACCGTTTTCATCGTTTACGTGTGGACGGGAGTCCAATATTTACGAACGTAAACGTATACGTATGGACAGGGCCTCACACTGTCCTTCCAAATACACTCAAATGTCATGATTGGGCTATAAAACAGACAGCAGAAAGAATAAATGCCAATAGAGAGTGAGCCTACTCATGCAGCAGCCTCTTATCGCTTCTGCCGCTGGAGGTGTCTGTGCAGACAATTGTCTCTTAGTGCAAATGCTCCTACTCAGCTGAGAGTGATAAGAGGCGGCCGTATTTGTGGGATAACAAAAAACACCCTGTCCTGTAATATGCTTTAATTTTACGAGTTGAGTTGAACACTTTTCGGAATGATCATTCTCTTCTTAATACACCATGATCATTCCTAACCCCATGATAATTTTACCTGTGAACAAACAGCATGTCACCCATGCTGTGAGCTTCTAAGTGATTGTAAAGACGTTCATCCATTTTTCTCAGCAATAATCTGACATGTTCTGGTGGTGAACATAAAATAATGCATGTCGGTATTTAACTGTTGCCGTTGCACCTTCAAACTTGTAATGCAATAATAATCGGTCGCTAGTACAGTTAACAGTAATTTCCTCTGTAATGGTTTAATGTAATCTTTAAGTTTGAGTATATTCAAGATGGTTTTGCTTTGTTAATAACTTTCATTGCTGCTGATGGTTTTAAAAAAACAGAATGCTCCCTTGTTTCGGAACATTTTTGTGTCATATATGACTCAAATATGGATCACAAACACAGAGTCATTGGAAATACTAACTGACAGTTGTATTTTTGAAAGTCATGGAGAATCACTAAGTACTTGTTACAGTAGCTGTTGAGATTCATGTTATGGTATGAGTGTTGTCTGTATGAATAGCAATGTGAAGCTTACTAATTTTATGCAGCATTCCATCATCAAGGAAGTCACTCTTGACTGTTTCCATATAATTAGTAAAACACCAATAAGCTTCAGATTCTGATCCCAGGACTATTAAAAATCGGCTCAAGATGTCATTCATCCCTTGGACATAACCTACATCTGGGACAGGAATGAAATAATGACAGACAAGTCAATAATCAGTACATAAAGACATCCACCATCAGGGTAACTAACCATACAGGTATGTTCCTTCCTCTTCCTTCTAACATACCCTTAAACTTCATCCCTCCACCTTGTTAAAGGCACAAGTTACGTCTTAATGAGCCAAGTGGCCCACAATTGCTGGAGTTTAGCCGTGTTTTTGTGGCATGAAGCAAATGAGAGTATCACTACTCTCCCCTGGATGGAGTGCAAGTCTATTGCTATATACAGTTGGTTAAACCCCAAGTATTACAGTATGTTTGTTAGTACCCATTTATCATACACCTGGGTGAAAAGAGACTGTGGAGCAAAGTTTCTTGGCTAAGGAGACAGCAAATGGCAGAGACTAGGCCTTGAACCACTGACCTGCAGGTTAAAAGTCTGAAGCACTGATCACTTGACTTAAATACATCTCCCAGGAAGGCTCCTATCACACTTCCCTTTTCTTTGTTGACAGTCAGCCACTTTTTATCTCTTTATTATACAGCATTATCTCATTTCATATACTCATTATAATGATAATAATAATCATTATGTTTATTCATCTGAGGAATCCACTGTAATTGGCCAGGCTGTAGTGGTCTCCCGGCCTAATAATTTTATGTATATAAGTTTTGTATTCTAGTTGGAACTGATGATGATAAATTTTTCAGTTTAAAAACTACTACTGATTTATGATATTTAAATAGTGTAAAAATATACATTGTACTTAATGACTACATAGGAGTAATGTCCAGGATTGCTGGCAGAAGGGGGGGGGGGGGGGGATATGCTACTCCATGACTGGCATCAAAAAGTGTCCTCATCTATAAAAGTTCACCAAAAGACACAAAATTCTGTCACATATGAAGTAATATGAAAATGACAAACAACTCTGTCAAATGTGAAGTATTTCTTAAACAATACTTGCCTGCAATCATGGACATAAGTTCTCAACTGGAGTTTAATTTTATATATAATACACATTACTTACCTTGATGATATGCACTATAAGTGATCAAAATATCCCTCAAAACAAGAAGATTCTGATTTCCTTTTCCCCTGAAAGAAAGCATCAGCTTTAATGCAATACTAAAAATGAATTATTCATTCATACAGTACCTGCAGAAGTACATGTAATGAGAGTGAATTCCGTTGAGTTTTGACGAATTTCAACAAAGATGAAACAAAACCTTTTCGAACTTTCTTTGAACTTTTGTAAGTATGTAATATTGTCCTGACATGTTCGAAATTTAACTTACGATTGCGCAAAATTTCAGATGTGAAGTTTTAAGTGTTTTGAAATTTTCTTGAGCATTTCAAATTTTTGTTTGTGTTCTCAATAAAGATCTTGAGTGAAATCTAGCCCTTTCGAGCAATGCTTTGTTCATCACAGGTGGAAAAGTTTGGTAAAAAAGAGGAAAGAGTTAATAAGCAGACACAGATTTCCACATAAAAATCAAGAAAACTTAGTCTTCTGGTGGTTATTTTTCTGCCTTCCGCCTATTATTTGCATTCCTGGCTTTGATTCTTTCTCTCGATGATAACAACAATCAAAGGCCGTGTTAACGTCATGGCAACTGTTTTGTATACATTGACAAAAATACACATTTTATTTAACAATACTTTACTACTCAGTAGAAAGCTACATGTACATGTAATTCTATCATGCCAAAGGTAACAAGTTATAAACAAAAGCAAATTTAAGGCTCCAAAGGGATACAGTGCTCCAAACATGCCCATTGTTTGCATTCCGTGGGATTTTGTATATTTAACCTTGATGTATACTGATTACATCATGAATCAATGATTATTTTACTTAGTAAATTGAAACAGATCTTCATGCATGAAGTTAGAAAATTGCTGCATGAATACAAAACTTGCTGTGTGCATGCAGGCTCTAAGTTTGCTTACTGAAAGTAAACTTGACCTCTGTCTGTTCTGGGTACATCTTTGTCTATAACTCTGATTGATGATTGCAACTTTACCATGTCCACTGGTTGTCGATGGGCATTAAGCTACATCATAAAGTAAAGCACAGTAACAGCTGATTATAATTCATGTGAAATACAACAATGTTACACAAATTCCACACTCTTGCATGCAGCTTACTACAATGGAATATTGAATGCTACCATAAAAAAAATGATTATGTACAGCATGTACTTGTACATGTAAGTTAAAAACATACATGACTGAATGTAACATAAGCATCAACAGAGATGCCAACCTCTGGAGAGTGAAAATAGGGAGTTTTTTCTGAGGGTGAATTCTGAGGGTGAAATGTTTTTGCACTGAAGGCGGGAATCAAGCAACATTTTTATTTATTTATTATTTTGGTTGTGAGCATGTAGGGCGTCTGGAAAACTGCATTCCTAAGACCAGAAAAGCGTTTGTGAAGTTAAGATATGATGAAAGACCGCATTTGTTTTTGGATTTTGGGAAAATTTGGGTTAAAATCTTAGCCTATTATAGAGAAAAGATCCATAGTCACTTCTATCTGGGAGATTTAGTGACCTGTACGGGAGACCAGGAGGTTTGTTCCGTATCCAGGAGACTCCCGGATAATCCGGGAGAGTTGGCATCTCTGCATCAGCGCGAGAATTTAAGATAAAGTATAAGGAAAGTGCTTCTTGCACACACATTGAGTGTTTTTAGTTTAAAATTCCCAGGTGCTTAATTACAAGTGAACAAGGCATGAGGAGCAACTTTGCTAGTTTCCTTTGTAGGTAATAATGTCCATAGTTTGTAAACTTGTGGTATGGTTTGTGTGCATTATCTTGAGAAAATATGCTCAGGATGTACACCTGTAGATAGTGTGTATAAAGTATGTGTTTTCTGCATCCAGAAATTAACAAAATTTATATGGTTCAACTTAACAATCTATATTAATAAAAGTAAAATACTGTTTTTTGTGTCTCAACTATTTGCCAAGAAAGTTTCCCTTCAGTGAATTTTGTGCTTTATTATGCATTTCTCCTCACAATATTGAGAGACATTATTAAACAGTACATGTACATGTACATGTAGCATGAAGTCTTAATCTATTTTTTTGGTCAAAATATTTTCTATATAATTTAATTTTTGTCCAACAAAATGAGCTCATTAGCATGTAGAGCTAGCTCATTGTTTATTATTGATATTTCATTGTTGTTTTGAATGGCCTGGCATGTTGCTTTCAGATGTATTTAGTGTAGTTGAAAGATCAACATCGTATCTGGTGCATGTACATGTAGCTGATGCAAACTACTAATAATAGGCCATTTCCGAGTTGTCTTTAGCCTCTCTATCAAAGCGAGGCTAGGTGCGAAACCTTTCATATGAAAATGAGTTTTTATTCACATGCAAATAAAACTTATTTGCATGGGAATGAAAACTCATTTTCATATGAAAGGTTTGGCACCTAGCCTCGCTTTGATAGAGAGGCAAAAGGCAACTCGGAAATGGCCAATTGAAATGATCTGACAGAATTAGTCAAACATATAATTAGGCTATTAGCTAGTCAGTATTTAATATGGTTACAGTAAATGTGGTTGATATTAGCATTTCTAAAATTATTGATTGCTGTTTCTGAATTCTCTCTTTACAGCTTGTAGAACCAAAGATTATAACAAAGTTGAGATGTCAAACAAACCTTTGCTGTCAAATTAAGAAATACAAGCTGATCCTCTCCTACTGATGAAACTTCCTGTTCATGATTTCTTTCAGCATTTGTCTGATCATGATTGGTGTCGCAGCTCTGACACTCACGTAAATACAAAGGTACTGATTCAGGGACATCTGGCTCCACTGGAAGCTGGTATGTCTCTACAAGTTCTTTCCATCTCATTCTCAAGGCCTGGTATCGAGCATCATTTTCGGCCGCAAGAGCTTCTCGTTCCCTAATAAAGAAATGGTAATAACTAATAACCAGCATTATTTTGCAGAGGGAATAAAGAAATAAATTATATTAATTAATATTAATATATTGTATCTCCATGATATAAAATTAATGTATTCAGCACAAAGAATAAAAAAAAACATATAATTATATGAAATAAATTTGTGCATACAGCTGTATTTTAAACATGGAAAAGTGCTATCCATAGATATTAATTTTGCAATAACTGTGTTATTTGCAATAACTGTGTTGTTTGTTACATGTTATTACAAGAAATTTTTCACAACACTTTTGTTTTGAAAAATTTGAGGATCTACTTAACTTTTTTTTCTAATAAGTTGCTAGTTACCGGCTTCTAATGGCAGCCCTGTGGATTCTTTGTTTTTTATTTCTGAATAAAAGAGCAAGTTTTAATTGAGTGTTGTAAAGACAAAACCAAAGTTATCACCTTGGCCAATCACATCAGACAATCCAATGAACCAATCAGAACTCAAAGCAAATACATGTAGCTGGTGCCAAGTGCAGGAAAATGCATGTAAACAAGCCACGATTGGTTATGGTTTTACTTCTGATTGGTCAATAAAGTGGTGCGAGATTTTCTAGCCAATCACAAAGCATAGCAATGCAAAACCAAAGCAATCGCAAAATTACTTTCAACACTCAATTGAAACCACTCTATTATAACAGACACCACATTGTTGTCCTGGAAGCATTCGTTATAGCAGGAATTGACTGTATTTTTAATTAATGTAAATTATGCATGTGTACATGTACAGTCATGTACAGTACAGTCCACAGTTAAGTACCTCCTTGTGGATGAGAATGGATATAACCCAAAAAGAAAACTCCAAACATCCTTTCTGATCTTGCAGTCAATTCCACCTGGAAAACCATACAAAACAGTTAAACCTAAACTCATATACATGTACATGTAACTCTATGTTAGATGCAGATGATATATGAAATCCTAAAGATAGAAATTACAAGACAAGTTGCCGAAGTGGTGTTACACTGCATACAATATGTAGAGAGCTCTGAAAATACAATGTACATGTAGTTGCACCTGCAATTTTTGCAGCTGAAAGCTACATAATTTGATTTTCTTTCGGCAACCACTGTAACTGTACAGCAACTTGTGGGACATCCATTTTGACCATTGGAGGTACATGTACAATGTACATTACACTGCATTAATTTTTATATATTTTATGTAATTTATGAACTTCACCACGTAAGATATACAGTGCAGATACATGTACGTACCTACAGAAAATACAAAATACATACAACAAAGGAATAAAATAACAGCAGTGTTACAACAAAAAAGCTCTGGAGCAGGGTGACCGCAAAAGCAGGAAGTCAGCAGGGGCTTTTATAAGGAACAGAGTAAAACATGCTAATAAAAAATTAGGTTCGGCATAATTATTTGGGACGGACAGATTTCCAAGACTTATGGTTATCAGGATCCTAATAATTATTATTATATAACACTACATGTAAGAGAGCAACACATGTCTATCAATTCAAGCTCATTGCAAGAAATATATTCTCATTTAAAGTAATTGCCGCACATTACTGCCTTTTAATGTGCTGTTATAACCTATATATACCTTTGAATACTGCTTTCCTGAGAGCTGATTCATTTACCACTCTACCATCTTTATCCAACAATGTCTCCCACACATCACAACTTAGAGCCCTTGTACGCTCACTTATTTGAACTGGACTTTCAACATTTAATGTGGAGCAGTCTATGAAATTGGCAGCAGTGGCCTGGTCATTAATCAAAGAGTTTTCACCTCCATATGGCTGTTCAGAGTTTTCGCACATCACCGTTGGGTCAGTACAGGTACATTTATACCAGTTTGAGACCTAAAATTAACAACCAGATACATATGGTGTATGTACATGTACGTCTTAAATAAAACATGACAAACACAACAAGTGGTGTGTGTTCCCAGGAAATATCCATAATCTCTACCCTCCCAAGGAAGGGTCATTGGAAAATGAGGGGGAGGAGGTCATAAAAGGAAATTTTTACCACAATTGCCGCTAAACTCGCAATCTGATTGGTCGACGTGAGTGGTAAATGAGAGTCCAGACAACGGTGCTGACGCTAACATCACGTGCACTTGAAAAACACCAATCAGATTGTGAGAAAGTTATAGACAACGCTTGCTGCGCCTCGGCTGCGCCTCGCGAGTCCACAACATTTTGACCATATGATGACGTAAATCGAGGTAAATAAGAGTCCACACCACAGAAAACCGGTGTAAATTTGTTAAGTTTTTGATGTGTACTGCAAAACTAAACTGTAATTTACAGAAGGGGTGGTGGGAGGATTGAAACAAAAATGACTTTCATGAGGAGGGTATGGATATTTTCTGGAACATCACAATGAATGTGTGGTTACAAAAACATTTGTTTCTCTGTGCACAGAATCACATTTTAAGTTAGGTACAATCTGTCCACTTTTGTGACTTGATCTGGTGTACTAGCCAGTGAACATGCCTCTTGGTGGTGATGGGATTAAAATGGACTGGCATGGAAATAATGTCTACTGGCTCCCTTCCCCTAGGCAGCACAAGGCTAATTCTTTGCTCGCTAAAGTATTTCTTTTAACCCCATGCCCCCATTGAGGAGCCTGTTCACAGGCTAGATATGGTGCTAAGCATGGCTGCTGTATGAGAAATATTAAAACAAAAATCTGGGCTCTTTTGAACATCAGCTCTCCCCTTGCAAGTAAATGTCAGGCCTCAAACTTGTCAACTGTAAGTATCAAAAGAACTGGTTGACTGACTGAAGCTATGGGACTTCAACAGTTCGGCCTGAGACGAGACAGAAGTAGGTCAATGAAACTTTCCATGTTTTTCTCTAATGGGAGACACACTAACTGTTCAGTATAAAGCTCAGCTCAAATGAAAGCTAAGTGATGCTTTTCAGCTTTCACCTTTGGAGCGTCACGTACATGTACACATTTATAGCTAGAAGCTAGCAGTTGAGCTTGAGTTGTTGATATTAAAATATTCAGGAAGCACTAAATCAGGTAAAAACTTAAACGGAATACGATTTCGTGAACTTAAGTGATAAAGTGGTCGTATAAAGAAATAAAACTCAACTCAGCTCACCTCATAGTTTCGTAAATTTTCTGCTCAAAAACAAAACAGAAGCAAAACTTCCACCATCATTCCCAATGAGGCCAGGACGCAAAGCCCAGAAGGAATGGCTACTGAGGCACAACATGGCGACTTCATAAGAGTGCAAGAACATTCTACATGCTAAAATCAAATATTATCTTACACTTATGCAAGGAAGGCCGGAATTTAGTCGGTAAAGAACGGAACTAAACGACATGAATTATATAGCCAAAGCTACAGTTTCAAACAAGCTCTCGTCCGTTGGTAAGAGCTTGGGATGGGATGATAAAGAGAAAGAGCAACTAGATGAAGGACCTTCGGCGAAAGAACTCCGTAAAATTGAAGAAGAGAATGCCGCAGCTAGAGCCAAAAGACAGGAACAACATGCCAAACGAAATGCTGAGAGAGAAAAGAAACGTGAAGAAATCAGGGCTAAATACGGAATTAAAGAAGGTCAAGAGAAAACTACTCGGAGTGGCAGCACAACGAGAAGGGACACGGGCGGCGATATGAACGCAACAAAGAATGCTGGCGATCAAGGCGAAGGAAAACAGTGTCATATAATGTGATGTGTATTAGCTGGGACAAAAAAAGGAGGTATATTGTGTTCACATTGTACGCAGTGCAAGGTGACTATAAATTACGATAAAATAATTTTTATGCTTATTGCATTTTTCATTCTCCGAGGTTTCTGTTCAGAGGACTGCCAGATCAGAGGACTGCCAGATCAGAGGATTGCTGTACTGTAAAACGATACTTATTGAAACATTTTAAATAGAGTGCTTGCATCTAAGAAAAACTAAACACGGCAACAAAATTGTCATATAATTATTAGAATTTTGAATTAGTGGATGAAATTCAAAATTCAGAACTTCGATAATTGTCTCCCACCTTGATACATTGTAAACCAGCACTGATCATGAAATGTACATAAGCTTACATAATGTAAGTAATATAAGACTTAATATTGGAGAGACATTTTACATCTTTGACTTTAGTTAAGACTTATAAGATATATTCATCATTTTGTCTGACAACAAGTAGGTTTGAGAGAATACCTTTGCTTATGTATCAGTCAATTCCAAGACCACCCATCCCCCCCCCCCCCCGGGCATACCCCGGGCATTTGACGAGAGGTTAGCTCCGCATGGTGGGGCATTTGACGTGAAACGAGTCCCGACGGGGCGGGCATTTGACTTCAACAAAAACGTTGGTCAGCGGTCGCAAGGTAAAAGATTTCATAATCCATCCATTCCATGTGTCTGTTGACACGTTGTTAATTATGCATTGTTATTTTCAAATATTTATTTGGAAATCAGATCAACGGACAAAAAAGAAAAGTGACTAAGCAAGATCTTTGTTTACATTTAGTATTTCGAAACATATGTTCAGAAGTTGCAATATCGTTCTATTTTTTTCGCTGAAACTAAATCTAGCTATATATAAACAACAGACAACAGCACAAGCAAAGATTGCAAGATATTTAAAGTGAACATGAAAGATAATATACGATTTATATGTTGGTCGAATTCAAAACCACAACTGAAATAGCGGCATGCATCTTACAGCGTACGTGATCTCACCTCGAAAACAATCCGAACAGCACCAGTTTATAGATTGGTCTTGGCAAGTCTACAAAATATTAAATGTTAAGGAAAACCATCCAGATTGGCTAAAAATTGTTTTGACTTCGCAAATAGCGTTTAAGAACAACTTCAGACTTAACATACAGGCTGAAATGTAATTGACAACTTCGCAATTCAATGTAGTATCAAATTTCCCAACGAACTTGGCAACTGGCGCGGCCAAAAGTAAGGTGAAATCCACTGTAACTAGTTACTTTAATCCCTCCTTGCCCGGACAGTGGGGCATTTGACGCTCTGTGAAGCCCTGCACGGTGGGGCATTTGACCCTATAAACTGCCCACATAGTGGGGCATTTGACAGATTTTTTTTGAAAAAGTCAAATGCCTGGGGGGGGGGGGGGGGGGATGGGCGGTCTTGGAATTGACTGGTACATTATTTTGGGACTTACAGTGTAGATGTATCTCATATCATGGAAATTTGACTGGACAAATTGCTCATGGTTGTGACCAATGAATATCTTTTACCCTCCAATGGGAGTGGGGTAGGTGTCATTATGTTGTATCATGAGGAAGGGTGGGAACATTATTTTTTTACTGGTGTGATTCAGTTTTATTCTACTTTATCAGTTAAGGTGATTCCCTAGAAATAAAAGTTGACATAAGAATTTAATAAAAAATATAGGTCACCAAGCTCGTTTAGGAGATATAATTGTCTTAAGTTACCCTTTAAATCCTTGCAACCTGCACTTATCAAGCACACATTTATTCCATCAGCTCACACTACATTTTGCAGGGACAGGAAGCACAGCTTTCAAGTAATTCTTGAAATAACAAAATAGATGTTACGTATTGACCAATAGGAACATTTTGATGCTTGTTTTATGGCACATCCTGAAAGTATTTGTCGGGTGCGTGATCTCAAGGATAGAATTTTGTGTCCATGTGTGATGGCTACATATGCTTTTTTCGCGAAACTTTTTTTTTTGACGTGATTTGTTTTAAAAAAATTTTACAACACAAAGAGAAGGACTAAAAGAATGAAATTATGCAAAAAATAAAAGGTAGGTCATCAAGCTCGTTTAGGAGAAAACAACTGCTTATAAACTTAGGGAACCGAATCCGGAAAAGAAACCCTATTGCTTTGGAGTGGGCACGCGCTCATGCATGCGCAAATGATGCAATATATTATACGCAGTAGTGATGGGCAATGCAATACTAGGGAATCACCTTAATAAAGTAGATGTAGATGTAAAAAATAGAGATACATGAACATGTAGGATAGGACTAGATCTCGCTACAGAAATGACCAGAGGGATTGTCATTAACCCAGCAGTTTTAAATAAGTTTGGATGTAAACTCCCCCCACCCCTCACATCTTATCGCTTCATAGCCTGAAAATGAATTAACCTGTAGAGACCAGGGGCCAGTTGCATAAAACTTAATGCCAGACTTAACAGCTAATGCTGGATCTTCAGCCCATTCAAATTTACTATTTTAACGTCAGTTAAGCAGTTACGTACGACATTAATCTTTCACTCCCAATTGTACTGTACCAAACATCAAAATTCAAGAAAAACCCCAATTTTTATTTTGCAAAATATCACAAAACAAATGGTACCATGCAAAAGTACTGCCAAAGAGGTTTCATTTGAATGGTCACACCATGGGTTTTCGTCCACAGAATCAAAAGTTACGTGAAGAACAACAATACATGTCTCCATAATTGATTCTAGGAGTGAAAGGGTTAAGTCCTATGCAACTGGCCCCAGGAGAAATAAGAGGCAGCTGTTATCACAAAGTATGCTTGTCTGGTCTGCACTTGAGATTTGCGTACAACTGAGTTTAATGTGTCAGACATTCAACCCTACTAAAAAAAACAACAACAAAATTAATAATCTTTAAAACTTTAATCAGTCAGTCACTTTGTTATAATCTTTACCAACCAAACTTATTTGTTACTTGGTAAGTATACAAACATGTATTGTAGGTCTAGTAACGTTCTAAAAGTTCACTGGTCTGATTTTCATCTCAGCTCTTTTGGCAGAGTAGTGTTGTCCTTCCACGCTGACCAGTTAACACCATCAGCATATGATGAGTGCTTGCCATGGTGGTAAATGCCATTCAGATTAGAGCTATGACAGGCAGTATACCACCAGGCTCCTTTGAATGACATAGCACAATTACCAGTAAAGCTGTCATTATCTCAGTCTTTGGTTGAAAAGGCGTAACCTCGCCCAGAAAAAGAATCACCAGCATTTCCTAAAAACAAAACCAGACAATTTCGGAGGAACTTAAATAGCATTATAAAATGCTCAAGGAAATGCACGCGCTATGATTGGTTAAACCGAGTTCATTATTAAAGAAATAAAAAAAAAACGCGCCGAGTGCATTATTGAGTTATAAAGCACGTGGGAATTTTTAAGAACACGAGAGAAGTGCAGAGAAGCACGAGCCAAAGGCGAGTGCTTCTCGCACTTCTCGAGTGTTCTTAAAAATTCTCAGGTGCTTATATTAAAGAAATAAAAAACGCGCCGAGTGCATTATTGAGTTATAAAGCACGTGGGAATTTTTAAGAACACGAGAGAAGTGCAGAGAAGCACGAGCCAAAGGCGAGTGCTTCTCTGCACTTCTCGAGTTTTTTTAAGTTTTTTAAGTTTTTTTAAGAGTGTTCTTAAAAATTCCCAAGTGCTTTATAACTCAATAATACACGAGGAACAAGTTTTTTTATTTCTTTTATAAAATGAAAACGGTTTTAGTGAAGGTTACGTCACGCGCGTGCTTTATCGAGTTATAATGAACTCGGTTTGACCAATCATAGCGCGCGCATTTCCTTGAGCATTTTATAAAACTCGATAAAGCACGCGCGTGACGTAAGGTTCATTATAACGGTTTTTATTTTATAAAAGAAATAAAAAAACTTGTTCCTCGTGCATTTTTGAGTTATATAAGCACTTGGGAATTTTTAAGAACACTCGAGAAGTGCGAGAAGCACTCTCCTTTGGCTCGTGCTTCTCTGCACTTCTCTCGTGTTCTTAAAAATTCCCGCGTGATATAACTCAATAATGCACTCGGCGCGTTTTTTATTTCTTTAATAAATAGCACAAAACAGAGTTGAGGTGTGACGGGGTTGGAAGAGAGACTGGAATTGAAATTGAAACTGCTATCTAAATAAAATTGATGAGCCATTGTGATGTTGATCTTTGGTTGTAAAGAAGTTACCAAAATGAGCAGAAAAAGTAACATAACTTCCAACTGGTGTTGAAAGATTATACACTGCATTTACCTGAGTAAGTTCCAAGACTCGGTTGGTATTTCGTTCCCTCGCTAGTTACTGCAAACATGTCGTACTCAGCATAAGCAAGTTTGCCTGTTGTGTCCTCCAGATCAACACGAAGTCTGTTCTTTGTTTTGGTCAGGCGGTTTAACAATCTTATCGAGCCCGAGCCAAAACTCACCATTAAGGTTAACAAAGCCACGTTTGTAGTCGGCCCAGCCGCGGAGGAAGTCAACCGAGCCGTCCACTCACTTTTGGAAGACTGTCCACCCCCCACCGGCTGTTGTTTGGTCACAGAACATGACAGAACACATCAAAGGCACCCAAACCATCATCAGGGTCGATTGTATAAACACCGCTGATTCTTTCACAGATTTATACAACTCAGCACAGTTCTTAGCTGTTGAGGAATAGACATTTTCACGATGGCGTTATTTTACTACAGCTATCACAATCCTTCAGTTTTTGTTTTATCTTGCAAACGGATTACAAAATTTAAACAAGAAAGGATAAATGAAATAATTTCAAGTAGTCGTAGTAGTCATGAATTTGGCGCCATCGTGCAATGGCCGTTTTACGTTAAAGTGATTAGTCATGAAGACTAACAATACAAGCAATTCGGATTCCGTTCTGATCTGTTTCCCATCAGCAAAATTGAACAATAATTTTGTTGCCAGTTTCAAAGCACGATTCACTCACTTATCGAATCAAAGGCTCCTACGAACCAACTCGTGAATATGAAACAACCATTGGACCCTCCCCTCCCCTACGCGTTTTGCTCAGCGACTCCCACCCCCACCCTCTGCGTCCATCTCTTCCCTCCAACACCATCCCCATGGGTAAGGCAGGTGGCCATTACCTAGCACATTTGGAACAGGCAAGATATATGCGCAAGCCTGATGCACTGGTCAGCGGAATTACCCAAAAAAAGTTTACAGTCGATAGATGGAAGGAAGGAGTGTAAATATACTTATAAACATAACATAACTCATAACAGTTATGACAAATTAATAGGTGGTATTTGAGTCACAGCTACACCTCTGTAAATCCCAATACAAATCAACTGAGTTGATGAATTATTAAACAGTGGAATTAACTTTTGATATAAACACCTACTCAGCTAATTAGTATTCATTAACTTCTGATACAGATCTCTACTCATTGTTTCATTTCATAAGTACGATAAAATATTCGCGTCCAATCTGTATGGGCGTTTATTTCATGATTCACACATAAGTAGCAGGGAAGAGCGGGGATAATGAATTGAAATTATGAATATAATGAGATATTTATACAGATAAATCCCTCGTTTCAGGGATTTATCTGTATAAATCCCTACAACGAGGGATTGATCTGTATAAATCCCTCATTCATAGTCATAATTTCAATTCATCGGCCCCGCTCTTATCTGCTACTTTATCACTGCCCTCCCCCGACTTTCAATTTTAAATCCACTTCATACGCTATTAAGTGAGCCTACTTCACAGAATCAAATCGTTCCTCTGGATGAGCTTAATATCTTAATTTCATACAATATAATAAATCAACTATTTCACAGAAAAAATATCAAGAAAAATAACAATTAACGCGTTACAGGTCTTCTTTAATCAGCTAGAATCCAAGTCTTTTGAAATGACAAATGTGAACCTTTGCTTGAGATGATTTCGTTCCGTTCCTCTGCCCATTCAGACCAAGCGCGGACTGCCCCCACGATGTGTTTATTCTTGTATTTGGCGGTATTCGAGATTCCTTCCTCTTTTCAAGTTCGCTAGCGTCTACTATAGAAATCTGCCTGTGTACTTTTGTGCCTTTCGATTGCTCTGACGGTCCCACGTTGATGTTCTGCTCAGTTCCTATTTCATCTATAAAAAACTGAGCCGATACTAAATTTTGGGAGTAAACTATCTTGCGAAAAGCTATTTTGTGTCAAGAAAAATGTCCTCATCGCTTTTCGTACAGTCTTCCATCATTGCAACCAATACGTGCAAATGAATATTTTGAGATTGAACTGTTATTCAAACCTGTTGGGTAAAGCATTATTACGAATGTAGCATTGTTTTTAGACGGCTAGTCCCAAGGTATCACGTAAACGGCAGTTTCTCATTTCGCACATCAAATCTCTTTCATTGTTGGCGGTTCGATCTGACGTAGATGTGAATTGACTAATTGGCCAGCTTTTGTTCTCTTGGAGGAAGGATTAATACCTCCGTTCTCGGTGTTTATCCCTTACTTGCAATGGCTCGCTGTGGAAGTCCTTGTAAAATTCATTAATAATGAGATGAAATGAGCCATTCCAATCACATAGTTACCATGTATAGGCGGATACAATCTTGATACAACCACTAGTGGTTATATCTAATTTGAACTCCAGACACAACTCACGAGTGGTTGTATCTAATTTACACGTGAATTTGAATTTTACAAGTTGTTTACTACGTTCGCGTCCGTGTTGTGGTCAAGCCCAAATCATACCGTCCAGAAGGACGTCGGACATCTTATTGAAACTCATGTAACGGAGTTACTGATTAGCTTTCTGTTGAGGTTGGGGGTAGCAGTTTTATAGTTAAATTTAGGACTAAGCAACCCGAGAAGCTGGCTGGTACAGTGGTACGGTAGGTTATGTAAGCCTAAGCCTAGCTGAGGTCACAGGTTCAATCCTGAGTGGGGATTTTAGATTTTCTTTTTTACACTTAAAAATTTGTTGGAAATAAATAAAAGTGTCGACATTGCGTTATATAAGTCTCAATAAGGTGTCCGACGTCCTTCTGGACGGTATGATTGAGGCACAACCCCGTGTTGTATCGGCCTATACATTCACTCGGCTGCGCCTCGTGATTGTATAGGCTGATACAACACTCCCGCTCATGTAGTAAACATTACCTACAGATCGGACGCGAATATTTTATCTACTACATATTTGTCCCTGTCCGTTGTAACTCGTTTAATGCTTCGCGTATTCACGAGTTAAATTTTACACAAAATTTACCTGACGTTAAACTGAGAATATACGGCGGTGTGCATCAGTATTAAACGCTATTATAATTTTTGGAATCTTACGGAAAGAGTCAGTAAAATACAATGAATTAGAGTTAGCTACTAGAGTCCTGTTATGAATTAAAACTCCCGGCTGTAATTGTCTCGTTTCGTAGTTCTGTACTGACTCACTTGAACGATTGTTCTAAATCGGCATGTTCAGTTAAAGGGGCTCATTGTATGTCATGGAAGTTTTTATGTTTTTGTCTCAGACTGTGCTAAGCATCTTACTTCAAACACGAAATGCTCTTATAGAACACCCCGAACAATATATCAAGTAAATTCTTGTAGAACGAATAAAAGTTTTAAGCAAATTTCCCAAGACACACTGAATCCTGACACTGAACGAATGCTTATATCTTATCTATATTTTAGTGTGACTGCTTCACTGTCCTGTTCGTTTCCTAACGCTCGCTTGGCAGACTCTTAGACAGTCTCCTCCACTGACTCTATCTTGGACAGTCTCCTCCAATGGCTCTTGGACAGTCTCCTCCACTGACTCTATCTTGGACAGTCTCCTCCACTGACTGACTCTTAGACAGTCTCCTCACTGACTCTTAGACAGTCTCCACTGACTCTTGACCAGCCTCCTCCACTGACTCGAAAAAATAAGGAATTCCAGTGGGACACCCTCATTGAGAGTGGCACTCAGGATAGGAAAGTTGCGAGTAAGAGAACTCGACTTGTATCTGAATGAGCATGGCTTGACAACTATCGGTCGGAAGCCCGATGAAGTAAAGGCCATTCGGTGCCTTTATGATAAAGATGAAGTTGAATTGGAGAATGAATAATCCAAAAGTGAGGAGGACGAAAGCGACGAGAATTTCGTTTTTTGCTGATTTGGGTCAACAGATTAGTCCTTTGAGAATCACCGGTTTACATCAGATAAACAAATTTATACTAAAGTTGTTGTTGGAGCTCCATCATGGTAAATACCACCTGAATATTAACACTGGTATTGGTCTTTACTGGGAGAGAAGGGTGGATCATAAAAGTTACGAACACCAATGAGGGGAGATCATTCAAATACTATAATGCTTTATAGGGGTTCAGGTGGAAACTATTGTGTCGCAACAAAAATCCTCCAACAATCGATTGGATAAACTTTCCAAATCTTTGATATTTGTCATTTTGTCTGGCAACAAGTTGGTCTCTAAGGATGTAAATATTAAAATTGGCCATACCTCCGATATGGTATTTAAAAGTATAGTTTTACATGTATCCTATTCATTTTGGAAAGTTAACTTGACAGGTTGCTATAGTCCAATATCTTTTACACTCTAAGTGGGGTTGCTTAGTGACGGCACAGGATCACCGTCAACGTCATCACATTGTTGTTAAATTGATTATGTGCAATTGTATAATTAGAAAATAATTTTGTGAAATGCATAAATTTCATTTCAATTTCCAAATTTGATTTCATCACAATCTGAAGTTACCCTCAGATACTAGGAAGTCTGGAAGTGTAGAAATTTGCCGATAGTGTGGAAGGTTGGAAGTGTGGAAGGTTGGAAGTGTGGACTTTTGGACGTTTGGACACCGGTGTGGAAATTTGCAAGAGTGGAAATGTAGAACATGGCGTGGATGTGTGGAAGTTTAGAAGCGCAGAAGTCTGGAAGTGTTTTTTATGGCCAGCAGGATTGCACGCAATCGCATGAATTACGAAAATAACAAATTAACGTTACTACGAGAACGAAATAACGAATACAACGAATAACAAGCCTTCGTTGCTATTTTAAATTGTTTCAAAAGTAACCAAAACAACACGTTTGTAAACAAAAATAACGAAAGTCCCAAACCAAAAAAAGCGGCAGGGGGAAGGATTGTTATTTTCATTGCTTTTGTTATATTCATTGTTTTAGTTACTTTTGCTCCATTTTTTTTTTTTGCCGATTTAAATTTTTGGTGTTCCCTTCCTTCTTGGCTTGATCATTTCGTTCTTTTTGGTAGCAAGCTTGTTATTTTCGTTATTTCGTTCTCAAAGTAACCTAAATTGTTATTTTAGTTATTTTTGCTATTGCGTGCAATCCTGTACATAGCAAGTGTGTGAGTCTGGTAGTTTGGAAGTGTAGAAGATTGGAAGTGTGGAAATTTGGAAATGTGGAAGTTTGGAAGTGGAGCGGGAAGCCAGGTGTGATAAATATTGCTATTTTAGGAAGGGGGATGCGATAGACCGAGGGCTTGATCTATCTAGTAATTTACCATAGAAATGACGCCATAAAATGTTCAAAACTTGGCAGTTTTGAACATTTTATGACGTCATTTCTATGGTAAATAAGAGTATAGACCATGGAAAAATGCGGTCGATTTGTTAAATACCAGAGGGATTTTTCTTTACCAAGCAGTTGTCATCAAGGTTGGCTGTCAACAAATGCACAATGTCCCCATAACTCCTGCCTACCCCCACCCCTCACTGTTTATGCTTCTTAGCCTGCAATGCCGTCTCTCAATGTTTCCTGGGATTTTAGAGAATGATTCAGGAAGGCAGCTTTATTAACAGGCTTTGCTTGTAGTGGTTTCAGTTAAGGAGGCACGCAACAGCTTTTTTTTTGCCGTGGGGTTTACTGTGTTCTGAAATATAAAAAAATTGGCAAGGAAGACATGCTTCCATTGCTTTCATACTTGAACAAATTTACGAAATGTGATCAAAGATTTATGTTTTTTTGGTTTCCAAGCAACGGTGGTTTCCGAGCTTATTGCCCTTTGCAAATGTTGTTTTTGCTCGAAATCTAGTCAGACAAATTTTTTAGTGCTCACGTAACATTAGCTACAGAGAGCTTGGAAGTCTTAACTTAATATCTGTATCTTCATTTGAGTCTTGCCTTCAAGTGAATCTGATCTGTAGGTCAGACATCTTAATTAAGAATGGGCAAATAATCAACACAACGTTTCTTTTTGTCATTTTTAATCAGTCAGTCACTTTGACATTTCTTTACCAACCAGACTTATTTGTTACTTGTTAAGTACGCAAACATGAATAGTACAGTAGTTTTAGAAAAGTTCTAAAAGTTCACTGGTCTGATTTTCATCTCAGCTCTTTTGGCAGAGTAGTATTGTCCTTTCCACGATGACCAGTTGACACCATCAGCATATGATGAGTGCTTGCCATGGTGGTAAATGCCATTCAGATTAGAGCCATGACAGGCAGTATACCACCAGGCTCCTTTGAATAACATAGCACAATTACCGCCATAGCTGTCATTATCTCGGTCTTTGGTTGAAAAGGCATAACCACGATGCCCAGAGAAAGAGTCACCAGCATTTCCTAGAAACAAAACCACACAATTTCAGAGGAACATAAATATCACGAAATAGAGTTTAGATTATGACGTGGGTGGGGAGGTTGGAAACTCTAACTTCTATCTGAATTCAATTGATGAGCCATCGTAATCTTAGTGTTTGGTTGTAAATGAGTTACCATAACAACCAGAGAGATAGTCGCCAGCGTTTCCTGGATACAAAAACTGAAAATCTTTTAAGATTGTAAATGCTAGAAAAAAGATGATTTGAGGTGTACATGTGTTTCTGGACTTGGGTGTCGTGGGGTGAAGGTGTGTTTCTCTGGCTTAATATCTTTCATATGCAGCTAAAACAGACTAAAAGAATGGAAATAAAATAATATGACATAACTACCAACTGATGTGGAAAGATTATATACTGCATTTACCTGAGTAAGTTCCAAGACTCAGCTGGTATTTCGTTCTCTCGCTAGTAACTGCAAACATGTCGTAATCAGCATAAGCAGTTTTGCCTGATGTTTCCTCCAGATCAACGCGAAGCCTGCTCTTTGTTTTGGTCAGGCGGTTAATCTTATCGAGCCCGAGCCAAAACTCACCATTGAGGTTACCAAAGCCACGTTTGTAGTCGGCCCAGCCGCGGTAGAAATCAACCGAGCCGTCCAGCCTTTTTTGGAACACTGTCCACCCCCCACCGGCTGTTGTTTGGTCACAGAACACATCAAAGGCACCCAAACCATCATCAAGGTCGATTGTATAAACACCGCTGATTTTTTCACCAGATTTGTACAGCTCACCACAGTTCTTAGCTGTTGAGGAATTACATTAAAATTAGTGACGTCATTTTCCATAACTTTAAAAAGATGAAAAATACTAGAAAATTGGATCAGCTTCCTGTTTCCTATCAGAAAAAGTGAACAATAATATTTGTGGTATTGATCCACAAGAGCCCCAAGCCTAATATAAGAGTTTGTATGGCGGAAAATCGAACTGAAAATTGTTTTCATCAAATAAAGAAGCTTAAAAAGTAGCTAAAAGTAAAATCCCTTACATGTAATAAAGTAGACAGAATGATCTTCTATAGACTCTACGTACACCAGCAGCATTTTCGTTCGCGGTCCTTTAATTTGCTCCTTGTTCTAACTTGTGACTTTTTTTCTGCGTTGTATCCGCGAAATTTGAGTGGCTTTAGGTCATAGTTTACCTTAACAGTAATTTATTTATTCATAACAATTCTCAGTTGGATTTTCTAAACAAACTCTTGTATTATGCTTGGGATTCCTATGGCGTGGATCGAATGAAATACTGACACGCGACAGGAATGGAAAGGTTTCCCGCGTGGGTTCTCGAGGCGTTTCCACGCTGGCCGCGAGGCAATCTTTCGGGAGAAAATGTTTTCTACTCAATGATAGGTTGTTTGCTTCCATAGAATCGATCCACTTTTAAAAAAATCGCACCTCTTAAAGAATTGTACCCTGGACGGTAATTTAGTTCGTGATGTTTGATTAAGTAGCCAGAATTTATTGCTGGTGAGAAATGTAGTAAGCAGAATAGAGATATGATCGAATATACCTTTCGCAGAAATCTTGTTTCCTTTCAGGACGTGGATGTCATCCTGTACCTGAGTGAGTTGTTTCTTCATTTCTTGTAGCAGCGTTTCAATCTTCTTGTTGTTACAATGCTGTGTGCCCTTAGTAGAAATCGGGGACGCATTTGCGAGACTTTTGACTGGTTCAGTTAAAGTTTGGCTCATCGCAAACAACGCGAAGAACAACGAAACACAGCGAATATTCTCGGAAACACAAGGCATCACTCGAATTCGAAGAACGTATGGCTTGGTTGAAGTAAAATTTTGTCAAAGACAAGTGAAACTTTACCGAGATGTGTTCCATATTTATGCATCAAGATGTTCATGGATCATTTGCTAAAGGCCTTACAAGATATTATTGCTTGTTTCCATTCAAACTGTTTTTGATAAGCACCCTTTTGTTTAGCGTTGACAAAAATGATATGCATGAGTTAATTTTCAAAGATTAAACGTTTATTGACATAGTAAAACCAGAAGGGCCATTTTTATTTTGCGCTTTCAAGCAACTTTTTGTTTTCATAACAGATAGCCACTATTTTTAACTTTTACATGTAAAATGCGAACGTTTTTTCCTTCAGATCCAAATCATCATTGACGGACAGATACAGCAGAAGATTTATTTATGTAATTTGCATATCGGCATAAACATTCTCAGTCCACATTTTTTGGAAGGAAAATGAGTAACGAGCACTATCGTGCGCGGCTGGCGGGATTGTTCCCGCGAGAGCTTAACTTTGGTGGCAAAAGACGCGAACACTATAAGCGTGACTAGGGTCCCGGTTCTGTTTTCTAGCGGCGAAGTCTAGTAGAGGATTGGTTACCTTGGTTGCCTTTAGAAGCTTTTCTCTTGCTCTCATCACAGGGAGCCCAAACGCTTTATCGGCTGTAACATAATCATTTAATAAAATATTGTTATTTACCTGTTTTCCTGTGTCTTTTTTAGTCGTTTTGAAAGCGATTTGAATCAGAGCGAAGACGGTTGACCTTGCATGCAAGTTTCAAATATTATCTTGTCTGCCGCTTCGTAAATACGACGCGCCTATTACGTCTCAAATTTCCATTATTATTAACTCGAGCTCCCATTGTTATTAACTATTAACTCTCCTCGGGAGAGAATCATAATGGGAACGTGAGTTAATAATAATGGAAACTTGAGACGTAAATAGGCGCGTCGTATTTACGAAGCGGCAGACAAGATAATATTTGAAACGTGCAAGGTCAACCGTCTTCGCTCTGATTCAAATCCCTTCCAAAACGACTCAAAAAGACACAGGAATTAAAACAGGTAAATAACAATATTTTATTAAATGATTATGTTACAGCCGATAAAGCGTTTGGACCCCCTGTGCTCTCATCTCTCTCATAGTACATGCTTCTCGTGTCTCGTGTCTCGTGTCTAGGGCTAATTCTCCGATTCCTTGTTTGTATCACCAGCCCTACGTGGCTCAACATTTATTTGTACCCTTCATATTCTCATATTCTCAAACCCCACGGTTTACATTTGTTTTTCACGTCACAAAATTTCCACCAATGGCGGAGCTCCTCCTACTACATAAAACCACACACTACCCACAATCCCTTGATTCGCTCCGACGAAGGGCTAGCGCTCGAAACGTCAGCTTTCTCGAATCTTTTTCGGCGGCTAATTTACCTTATCGACTCAGTCGATAAAACCAAATTCTTGTTCTTTGTTTTGGTCAGGCGGTTTAACAATCTTATCGAGCCCGAGCCAAAACTCACCATTAAGGTTAACAAAGCCACGTTTGTAGTCGGCCCAGCCGCGGAAGAAGTCAACCGAGCCGTTCACTCACTTTTGGAAGACTGTCCACCCCCCACCGGCTGTTGTTTGGTCACAGAACACATCAAAGGCCCCCAAACCATCATCAGGGTCGATACGCTCCACGCTTGGCAAAAAAAAAAAAAAACGCGCGGAGGCTGGGTAGAGGTAAAAAGTAAAGCGCGCGGGGAGCTCTGTTTACTGTTCTTTACTGATAGGAGCCTCTGCGGAGGAGAGAGGTCGATTGTATAAACACCGCTGATTCTTTCACCAGATTTGTACAACTCAGCACAGTTCTTAGCTGTTGAGGAATAGACATTTTCACGATGGCGTTATTTTACTACAGCTATCACAATCCTTAATTTTTTGTTTTATCTTGCAAACGGATTGCAAAATTTAAACAAGATAGATAAATGAAATAATTTCAAGTAGTCGTAGTAGTCATGAATTATGGCCGTTTTACGTTAAAGTGATTAGTCATTCTGATCTGTTTCCCATCAGCAAAATTCAACAATAATTTTGTTGCTAGTTTCAAAGTGTGATTCTCTCACTTATCATCCGAACCAACTCGTGAATATGAAACAACCATTGGACCCTCCCCTACGCGTTTTGCTCAGCGACTCCCACCCCCACCCTCTGCGTCAATCTCTTCCCTCCAACGCCATCCCCATGGGCAAGGCAGGTGGTCATTACCTATCACATTTGGAACATGCAAGATATATATACCATGCGCGATTTAGGGGTAACACTTATTCTATTGTTAAAACAATAGAATATTAGAACACAAAAGAACGACAATACAATAGAATACAATACCATAGAATATATTAGAATACATAATTTTGCCTAATACAATGGAAGTGTACAATGTACAATGGAGCTGACACCCTAAATCGGGCATCATATGAAGATATATGCGCAAGCTTGATGCACTGGTCAGCGAAATTACCCAAAAAAGTTTACAGTCGATAGATGGAAGACCCCATGGAAGGAAGGAGTGTAAATATACTTATAAATATAACATAACTCATAACAGTTATGACAAATTAATAGGTGGTATTTGAGTCACAGCTACACCTCTGTAAACCCCAACACAAATCAACTGAGTTAATGAATTACTAAACAGTGGAATTAACTTTTGATATAAACACCAACTCAGCTAATTAGTATTCATTAACTTTTGATACAGATCTCTACTCATTGTTTCATTTCATAAGTACGATAAAATATTCGCGTCCAATCTGTATGGGCGTTTATTTCATGATTCACACATAAGTAGCAGGGAAGAGCGGGGCTAATGAATTGAAATTATGAATATAATGAGAGATTTATACAGATAAATCCCTCGTTTCAGGGATTTATCAGTATAAATCCCTACAACGAGGGATTGATCTGTATAAATCCCTCATTAATAGTCATAATTTCAATTCATCGGCCCCGCTCTTATCTGCTACTTTATCACTGCCCTCCCCCGACTTTCAATTTTAAATCCACTTCATACGCTATTAAGTGAGCCTACTTCACATAATCAAATCGTTCCTCTGGATGAACTTAATATCTTAATTTCATAGAATATAATAAATCAACTATTTCACAGAAAAATAACAATTAACGCGTTACAGGTCTTCTTTAATCAGCTAGAATCTAAGTCTTTTGAAATGACAAATGTGAACCTTTGCTTGAGATGATTTCGTTCCGTTCCTCTGCCCATTCAGACCAAGCGCGGACTGCCCCCACGATGTGTTTATTCTTGTATTTGGCGGTATTCGAGATTCCTTCCTCTTTTCAAGTTCGCTAGCGTCTACTATAGAAATCTGCCTGTGTACTTTTGTGCCTTTCGATTGCTCTGACGGTCCTACGTTGATGTTCTGCTCAGTTCCTATTTCATCTATAAAAAACTGAACCGATACTAAATTTTGGGAGTAAACTATCTTGCGAAAAGCTATTTTGCGTCAAGAAAAATGTCCTCATCGCTTTCCGTACAGTCTTCCATCATTGCAACCAATACGTGCAAATGAATATTTTGAGAGTGAACTGTTATTCAAACCCGTTGGGTAAAGCATTATTACGAATGTAGCATTGTTTTTAGACGGCTAGTCCCAAGGTATCACGTAAACGGCAGTTTCTCATGGTCTCGTGAAATTTCGCACATCAAATCTCTTTCATTGTTGGCGGTTCGATCTGACGTAGATGTGAATTGACTAATTGGCCAGCTTTTGTTCTCTTGGAGGAAGGATTAACACCTCCGTTCTCGGTGTTTATCCCTTACTTACAATGGCTCGCTGTGGAAGCCCTTGTAAAATTCATTAATAATGAGATGAAATGAGCCATTCCAATCACATGATTACCATGTATAGGCGGATACAATCTTGATGCAACCACTAGTGGTTA
Source organism: Cladopsammia gracilis (assembly GCA_022457155.1). Classification (NCBI taxonomy): domain Eukaryota; kingdom Metazoa; phylum Cnidaria; class Anthozoa; order Scleractinia; family Dendrophylliidae; genus Cladopsammia; species Cladopsammia gracilis. Next base: position 58,646 of record JAJGOT010000077.1, read on the forward strand.
TATCTAATTTGAACTCCAGACACAACTCACGAGTGGTTGTATCTAATTTACATGTGAATTTGAATTTCACAAGTTGTTTACTACGTTCGCGTCCGTGTTGTGGTCAAGCACAAATCATACCGTCCAGAAGGACGTCGGACACCTTATTGAAACTCATGTAACGGAGTTACTGATTAGCTTTCTGTTGAGGTTGGGGGTAACAGTTTTATAGTTAAATTTAGGACTAAGCAACCCGAAAAGCTGGGTGGTACAGTGGTACGGTAGGCTATGTAAACCTAAGCCTAGCTGAGGTCACAGGTTCAATCCTGAGTGGGGATTTTAGATTTTCTTTTTTACACTTAAAAATTTGTTGGAAATGAATAAAAATGTCGACGTTGCGTTATATAAGTCTCAATAAGGTGTCCGACGTCCTTCTGGACGGTATGATTTAGGCACAACCCCGTGTTGTATCGGCCTATACATTCACTCTGCTGCGCCTCGTGATTGTATAGGCTGATACAACACTCCCGCTCATGTAGTAAACATTACCTACAGATCGGACGCGAATATTTCATCTACTACATATTTGTCCCTGTCCGTTGTAACTCGTTTAATGCTTCGCGTATTCACGAGTTAAATTTTACACAAAATTTACCTGACGTTAAACTGAGAATGTACGGCGGTGTCCATCAGTATTAAACGCTATTATAATTTTTGGAATCTTACGGAAAGAGTCAGTAAAATACAATGAATTAGAGTTAGCTACTAGAGTCCTGTTATGAATTAAAACTCCCGGCTGTAATTGTGTCGTTTCGTAGTTCTGTACTGACTCACTTGAACGATTGTTCTAAATCGGCATGTTCAGTTAAAGGGGCTCATTGTATGTCATGGAAGTCAGTTTTATATTTTTGTCTCAGACTGTGCTAAGCATCTTACTTCAAACACGAAATGCTCTTATAGAACACCACGAACAATATATCAAGTAAATTCTTGTAGAACGAATAAAAGTTTTAAGCAAATTTTTCAAGACACATTGAACGAATGCTTATATCTTATCTATATTTTAGTGTGACTGCTTCACTGTCCTGTTCGTTTCCTAACGCTCGCTTGGCAGACTCTTAGACAGTCTCCTCCACTGACTCTATCTTGGACAGTCTCCTCCAATGGCTCTTGGACAGTCTCCTCCACTGACTCTATCTTGGACAGTCTCCTCCACTGACTGACTCTTAGACAGTCTCCTCACTGACTCTTAGACAGTCTCCACTGACTCTTGACCAGCCTCCTCCACTGACTCGAAAAAATAAGGAATTCCAGTGGGACACCCTCATTGAGAGTGGCACTCAGGATAGGAAAGTTGCGAGTAAGAGAACTCGACTTGTATCTGAATGAGCATGGCTTGACAACTATCGGTCGGAAGCCCGATGAAGCTAGTAAAGGCTATTCGGTGCCTTTGTGATAAAGATGAAGTTGAATCGGAGAATGAATAATCCAAAAGTGAGGAGGACGAAAGCGACGAGAATTTCGTTTTTTGCTGATTTGGGTCAACAGATTAGTCCTTTGAGAATCACGTTTACACCATATAAACAAATTTATACTAAAGTTGTTGTTGGAGCTCCATCATGGTAAATACCAGCTGAATATTAACACTGGTATTGGTCTTTACTGGGAGAGAAGAGTGGATCATAAAAGTTACGAACACCAATGAGGGGAGATCATTCAAATACTATAATGCTTTATAGGGGTTCAGGTGGAAACTATTGTGTCGCAACAAAAATCCTCCAACACCCCAGGACGATAAATAACGGCCGGTCGCTAATCGATTGGATAAACTTTCCAAATCTTTGATATTTGTCATTTTGTCTGGCAACAAGTTGGTCTCTGAGTATGTAAATATTAAAATTGGCCATACCTCCGATATGGTATTTAAAAGTAAAGTTTTACATGTATCCTATTCATTTTGGAAAGTTAACTTGACAGGTTGCTATAGTCCAATATCTTTTACACTCTAAGTGGGGTTGCTTAGAAATTTGGAAATTTGCAAGAGTGGAAATGTAGAAAATGGCGTGGAAGTGTGGAAGTTTAGAAGCGCAGAAGTCTGGAAGTGTTTTTTATGGCCAGCAGGATTGCACGCAATCGCATGAATTACGAAAATAACAAATTAACGTTACTACGAGAACGAAATAACGAATACAACGAATAACAAGCCTTCGTTGCTATTTTAAATTGTTTCAAAAGTAACCAAAACAACACGTTTGTAAACAAAAATAACGAAAGTCGCAAACCAAAAAAAGCGGCAGGGGGAAGGCTTGTTATTTTTATTGCTTTTGTTATATTCATTGTTTTAGTTACTTTTGCTCCATTTTTTTTGCCGATGTAAATTTTTGGTGTTCCCTTCCTTCTTGGCTTGATCATTTCGTTCTTTTTGGTAGCAAGCTTGTTATTTTCGTTATTTCGTTCTCAAAGTAACCTAAATTGTTATTTTAGTTATTTTTGCTATTGCGTGCAATCCTGTACATAGCAAGTGTGTGAGTCTGGTAGTTTGGAAGTGTGGAAGATTGGAAGTGTGGAAATTTGGAAATGTGGAAGTTTGGAAGTGGAGCGGGAAGCCAGGTGTGATAAATATTGCTATTTTAGGAAGGGGGATGCGATAGACCGAGGGCTTGATCTATCTAGTAATTTACCATAGAAATGACGCCATAAAATGTTCAAAACTTGGCAGTGAAACCACTCGCCTAACGGCTCGTGGTTCCGCTTGAGTTTTGAACATTTTATGACGTCATTTCTATGGTAAATAAGAGTATAGACCATGGAAAAATGCGGTCGATTTGTTAAATACCAGAGGGATTTTTCTTTACCAAGCAGTTGTCATCAAGGTTGGCTGTCAACAAATGCACAATGTCCCCGTAACTCCTGCCTACCTCCACCCCTCACTGCTTATGCTTCTTAGCCTGCAATGCCGTCTCTCAATGTTTCCTGGGGTTTTAGAGAATGATTCAGGAAGGCAGCTTTATTAACAGGCTTTGCTTGTAGTGGTTTCAGTTAAGGAGGCACGCAACAGCTTTTTTTTGCTGTGGGGTTTACTGTGCTCTGAAATAAAAAAAAAATTCGCAAGGAAGACATGCTTCCATTGCTTTCATACTTGAACAAATTTACGAAATGTGATCAAAGATTTATGTTTTTTTGGTTTCCAAGCAACGGTGGTTTCCGAGCTTATTGCCCTTTGCCAATGTTGTTTTTGCTCGAAATCTAGTCAGACAAATTTTTTAGTGCTCACGTAACATTAGCTACAGAGAGCTTGGAAGTTTTAACTTAATATCTGAATCTTCATTTGAGTCTTGCCTTCAAGTGAATCTGATCTGTAGGTCAGACATCTTAATTAAGACTGGGCAAATAATCAACACAACGTTTCTTTTTGTCATTTTTAATCAGTCAGTCACTTTGACATTTCTTTACCAACCAGACTTATTTGCTACTTGTTAAGTACGCCAACATGAATAGTACAGTAGTTTTAGAAAAGTTCTAAAAATTCACTGGTCTGATCTTCATCTCAGCTCTTTTGGCAGAGTAGTGTTGTCCTTTCCACGATGACCAGTTGACACCATCAGCATATGATGAGTGCTTGCCATGGTGGTAAATGCCATTCAGATTAGAGCCATGACAGGCAGAATACCACCAGGCTCCTTTGAATGACACAGCACAATTACCGCCATAGCTGTCATTATCTCGGTCTTTGGTTGAAAAGGCATAACCACGATGCCCAGAGAAAGAGTCACCAGCATTTCCTAGAAACAAAACCACACAATTTCAGAGGAACATAAATATCACGAAATAGAGTTTAGATTATGACGTGGGTGGGGAGGTTGGAAACTCTAACTTCTATCTGAATTCAATTGATGAGCCATCGTGATCTTAGTGTTTGGTTGTAAATGAGTTACTATAACGACCAGAGAGATAGTCGCCAGCGTTTCCTGGATACAAAAACTGAAAATCTTTTAAGATTGTAAATTGTTAGAAAAAAGATGATTTGAGGTGTACATGTGTTTCTGGACTTGGGTGTCGTGGGGTGAAGGTGTGTTTCCCTGGCTTAATATCTTTCATATGCAGCTACATCAGACTAAAAGAATGGAAATAAAATAATATAACATAACTACCAACTGATGTGGAAAGATTATATACTGCATTTACCTGAGTAAGTTCCAAGACTCAGCTGGTATTTCGTTCTCTCGCTAGTAACTGCAAACATGTCGTACTCAGCATAAGCAGTTTTGCCTGATGTTTCCTCCAGATCAACGCGAAGCCTGCTCTTTGTTTTGGTCAGGCGGTTAATCTTATCGAGCCCGAGCCAAAACTCACCATTGAGGTTACCAAAGCCACGTTTGTAGTCGGCCCAGCCGCGGTAGAAATCAACCGAGCCGTCCAGCCTTTTTTGGAACACTGTCCACCCCCCACCGGCTGTTGTTTGGTCACAGAACACATCAAAGGCACCCAAACCATCATCAGGGTCGATTGTATAAACACCGCTGATTTTTTCACCAGATTTGTACAGCTCACCACAGTTCTTAGCTGTTGAGGAATAACATTAAAATTAGTGACGTTATTTTCCATAACTTTAAAAAGATGAGAAATACTAGAAAATTGGACCAGCTTCCTGTTTCCTATCAGAAAAAGTGAACAATAATATTTGTGGTATTGATCCACAAGAGCCCCAAGCGTAATATAAGAGTTTGTATGGCGGAAAATCGAACTGAAAATTGTTTTCATCAAATAAAGAAGCTTAAAAAGTAAAATCCCTTACATGCATGTAATAAAGTAGACAGAATGATCTTCTATAGACTCTACGTACTCCAGCAGCATTTTCGTTCGCGGTCCTTTAATTTGCTCCTTGTTCTACCATTTGAGTGGCTTCAGGTTATAGTTTACCTTAACAGTAATTTATTTATTCATAACAATTCTCAGTTGGATTTTCTAAACAAACTCTTGTATTATGCTTGGGATTCCTATGGCGTGGATCGAATGAAATACTGACACGCGACACGAATGGAAAGGTTTCCCGCGTGGGTTCTCGAGGCGTTTCCACGCTGGCCGCGAGGCAATCTTTCGGGAGAAAATGTTTTCTCCTCAATGATAGGTTGTTTGCTTCCATAGAATCGATCCACTTTTAAAAAAAATCGCACCTCTTAAAGAATTGTACCCTGGACGGTAATTTAGTTCGTGATGTTTGATTAAGTAGCCAGAATTTATCACTGGAGAGAAATGTAGTAAGCAGAATAGAGATATGATCGAATATACCTTTCGCAGAAATCTTGTTTCCTTTCAGGACGTGGATGTCATTCTGTACCTGAGTGAGTTGTTTCTTCATTTCTTGTAGCAGCGTTTCAATCTTCTTGTTGTTGCAATGCTGTGTGCCCTTAGTAGAAATCGGGGACGCATTTGCGAGACTTTTGGCTGGTTCAGCTAAAGTTTGGCTCATCGCAAACAACGCGAAGAACAACGAAACACAGCGAATATTCTCGGAAACACAAGGCATCACTCGAATTCGAAGAACATACAGCTTGATAGAAGTAAAATCGACGGACTAATGAAAACTTCTTTTTATATACAAATATACTAATAGGTGTTTGGACTCTGTTTGCGTTGGGTGGATACAATAAATTAATTCTTGTTTTTAATCCAACAAGCTTGTATCAACCTTTTTTTCATTGTTGACTAAGACATTGTTTCGTTTCAGGCTGACTGGACGTTTTATTGCCCGACGGACTAAAGAAAACTGCTCTTTATGTACCAAGATACTCATAGGTGTTGGCTTTGCGTGGATACAATAAATTCTTTCTTGTTTCTAATCTAACAAGTTTTTATTAACTTTGTTTCATTGTTGACTAAGACATCATTTCGTTTCAGACTGACTGGACGTTTTATTGCCCGACGCACTAATGAAAACTGCTCTTTATGTCCCAATAGATGCTGATAGGTGTTGGCGTTGGGTGGATACAATAACTTATTTATTGTTCTTAATCCAACAAGTTTTTGTTGCCCTTTTTTCATTGTTGACTAAGACATCATTTCGTTTGAGACTGACTTGACGTTTTATTGCTTTTATTGCCGACGGACTCATAAAAAACTGCTCTTTATGTACCAAGATACTCACGGGTGTTGGCGTTGGGTGGATACAAGAAATCATTTCTTGTTTTTAATCCAACAAGTTTGTATCAACTTTTTCATTGTTGACTAAGACATCATTTCGTTTCAGATTGACTGGACGTTTTATTGCCTGACGAATTAATGAAAACTGCTCTTTATGTACCATGATACTCATGGGTGTTGGTGTTGCGTGGATACAATAAATCATTTCTTGTTTGTAATCCAACAAGTTTGTATTAACCTTATTTTCATTGTTGACTAAGACATCATTTCGTTTCAGACTGACTGGCATGGACGTTTTATTGCCCGACAGACTAATAAAAAACTGCTCTTTATGTACCAAGATACTCATACAATAGGCGACAAAAATAGTTGACACACTCTATAACAAAACAGTTTTCGTGACATATTTATCGCTGTATCTTTCCTTTTACTACACTCTGCCGCATTAACTCCCGTCCCCCCAGACAATGTTGTAGGATTGTAGCGACAGACCTGACGAAACGATACACAACATTGTCTGGGGGTGGGGTGGGGGTGGGGAATTAGGGGGGGTGGGGCTGAAATGCCTCTTGTCCCGAACAAAATGGGGTTCAAAATGACAATGTGTCAACAATATTGTCGCCTATTGTAGGTGTTTGCGTTGGGTGGATACAATAAATTCTTCTTTTTTTTTAATCCAACAAATTTTTATTTAATTTTTTTCATTGTTGACTAAGACATCATTTCGTTTCAGACTGACTGAACGTTTTATTGCTTTTATTTCTGACGGACTAATAAAAAACTGCTCTTTATGTACCAAGATACTCATGGGTGTTGGCGTTGGGTAGATACAGTAAATTATTTCTTGTTTTTAATCCAACAATTTTGTATCAACGTTTTGTTCATTGTTGACTAAGACATCATTCCGTTTCAGACTGAATGGACATTTTCGCGGTACCTTGCGAAGCTCGGGGGAGAATGCACTGCAAAATTTTATCGATTTGGGAAGGAGAGATGGAATTTCTGATTCGACTGGAGCGGTTGGGTTGCGACATTTTCGTTCCCAGTCGCTTCCATTTAACTTGTACGTAGTGCCCTGTCTTCCTAAAATAAAACAAGAGGCTCCAAGCAGCCTATACTCATGCGCGTGCGTAAGAATGTTTTATGATATATTTTAAACATGTTAAGAAGATGTCCGACATATGGCGAAGAGTACTCCTTTCATTCAGTCATCGTTCCTGCAACATGACGAAGAGTACTTCTTTCATTCAGTCATCGTTCCTGCAAACCACGTTGTTTACTATTGATTATTTTGGAAATGAAGGTTGTACCACAATGAATTAAGCCAGTGATTCTTCTAAGTCTTATATATACGAAACGTGAACATTACTAACATAAGTAGGGTTGTAGGAGACGCTGTCGTGACACTTAAGTAACGCTCTTTTATCGGAAGTGAGTATAGCCGGATGTCACTAAACAGGAAGTGTAGTGACAAAGCTATGAACTGGAAGTGCACAATTTAAAATATGCGTGCATAAATTTGCATGCAAAATCGTGACACAAAAAATAAAAAAAAAAAATGGGAGCTGGTACTGGTTAGTTTTGGATTTTGAGCCGTGAGTCGCTGTAACTGCTATGGGACTGGGTACCGAAAGATCCTCAGGCCCTCCCCCCCCCCCCTTGCAACCCATCTTCATTTGAATTTTTGTCAGATACCGCTGTAGTTTTTGTTCTATATACTTGGTATCAAATAGTTGTTAACCCAATTCACTATTGAGGGCCTCCTCCCCCGGGGGGGGGGGGGGGGGTACATGTTCCCTTGTTCCCTATAAAAAAAAGCAATTTATCCCTTGTTCCTCAAAAAGAAATTCTAATGTTCCCCAAAATTCATTTTTACCCCAGTTCCCCGAAATTATGTTCCATGTTCCCGTGTTCCCCAAAAATATTCTTAAATGTTCCCCACAATTTCCCAGGTTACGGCGTGCTCAAAAGCTCGTCACCAGTTCTTTTGTGAAGAACAAAATTGCGCCCAGGCCTCTTTCCTCTTGCACCGAAAGACAAAAGAGAAATGAGTGGCCTTCTTCTGACCTATTTTGCCATAAAGAAGTATAAAATTTTTTTGAAAATCTAAATAATCAATGTTCCCTTGTTCCCAAAAAAAACTCAAAAGTTCCCTTGTTCCTTAAAAGTAATTTTAAGATATCCCTTGTTCCCCAAAAATGAATGGCCATGTTCCCTTGTTCCCTAAAACCCCTGGGAGGCCCTTACTATTCCCTTGAATGGTTGAGATCGCAGGAGTTTACTGCTGCTGAAGAGTAACAACTCAATGGTGGTACAGTTGTAGTAAAATAATAATTTAATCTTACTCAAAAACAGTAATGAGACTACAGTAACTTAGAATAGCAAAACATTCAAACATATCATAGATAATAGTAATTAAATGTAACATTGTCATACATGTAGATTGGTTTTCAATCAAGTGTCAAAAAAGCAAACCAAAGTTATTACTTTTACCAATGACAACATCCACAGTCAATCCATTGAACTATTCAGAGCTCGGAGAAATTACAGGTGGCCAGTGCTAAGCCCGGGAAAACACGTGAGAGAAAGTCATGATTGGTTTTGGTTATATTTTTGATTGGTTAAGAAAGTGGCATGACATCCTCCCTGGAGTAGGATTGTAGCGACAGACCTGACGAAACGATACACAACATTGTCTGGGGGGGTGGGGGTGGGGAATTAGGGGGGTGGGGCTGAAATGCCTCTTGTCCCGAACAAAATGGGGTTCAAAATCGGTCAGTGTAAAACGCAGACTGCAGACTGCAGACTGCAGACTGCAGACCGGGGGTAAAATGCAGACTGCAGACTGCAGACCAGGGGTAAAATGCAGACTGAGAGTAAAATAAAATATTAATAACAAAAAACAAGACTTGGGAGTGTTCCTACGCTTACCCGTAATTTTTTTTTTCAAAATCCCGAAAACGCAAACCAAAAGGCGTTTATTCGCCTTAGTCAAACATATTATCAACCTCGAGTTCTTGAACTCCCCATTTTGTTGAACCAAGTTTCCCACAAGCGCCCAAACTAATCGAAATTCCATGCATCTTACCTTTGTTTACGTGTCGGCCATTTTGAATTGTGCTTACGCGATTAGGTCTGGGACCGAGTAACTCTTTCAGCGTTCATATGGCCTTAGAATCCCGGGGGGGGGGGGGGGGGGTCTCCCATTTAAAATTTAAAAATGACGGGGGTGCTCGTCGGAAATTTTCGAAAAACACCATAAAAGGTACCAGAATCTCGTTTGATGGGCGTGGCTCAAATAATGTTTACCCTAAGAAGAGGTACCAATTCTAAAACAACACATGTCATAAAGATTTTTATTCCTGGGCCATCGAAGTTTGATGAGAAATAGAACACAAACCGCGGTGATAAACATATTGAACTTATTCATTTTTGATAAAAAACTTGACGTTTCGTATGCTACTACATACATTTTCAAAAGTGACCGTTAGTGTTAAAAAACGATACTAATATAGTAAAAAGCCAAAAAAAGCCAGCTCTTAATGCAAACGTCAGTAGCGAGAAGCTGATGCTTTATTAATTAGCTGTTTCTTTTTATAGATCAGCTGTTAAGTTTTGTACTTAATCTCGGTCCCAGTCCCTTTTTACTACTATATTAGTATCGTTTTTTAACACTAACGGTCACTTTTGAAAATGTATGTAGTAGCATACGAAACGTCAAGTTTTTATCAAAAATGAATAAGTTCAATATGTTTATCACCGCGGTTTGTGTTTTCTATTTCTCAACACATGTCATATTTCTGTCATATTTTTTCGGCTCAATACCCTAAAAGGTACCGCGATAATTCTAATGGTGGTCATTTTAGATTTTAGTACCCTAAGCGGTACCAATCTACAAATTTTGACCCCTAAAAGGTACGACGAGCACCCCCGTCATTTTTATATGGGAGTACCCCCCCCCCCCCCGGGCTTGGAATTGTTCGGAACACAAGGCAAGCAAAACACGACAGCACAACAACAAGACAAGGTAAACTTGTAGGTGTTGAGCATAGTTTGTGAAAGACATTCAATCTTTGTACTCGACTTCAATGTATCAAGAGGTTTGTGAATTGATATTTGCTGAAAGGTGACAGTACTAGTGGACAGTAATTTTTCGTGTTTGGATAGCCCACTGTCACCTTTCAGCAAATATCAATTCACAAACCTCTTGATACATTGAAGTCGAGTACAAAGATTGAATGTCTTTCACAAACTATGCTCGATACCTACAAGTTTACCTTGCCTTGTTGTTGTCACGATTGTTGTGCTGTCGACGCTGAAGGGGTTACTCGGTCCCAGACCTAATCGCGTAAGCACAATTTAAAATGGCCGACACGTAAACAAAGGTAAGATGCATAGAATTACGATTAGTTTGGGCGCTTGTGGGAAACTTGGTTCAACAAAATGGGGAGTTCATGACTAAGGCGAATAAACGCCTTTTGCTTTGCGTTTTCGGGATTTTGAAAAAAAAATTACGGGTTCGCGTAGGAACACTCCCAAGTCTTGTTTTTTACTATTAATATTTTTTTTTACCCTCAGTCTGCATTTTACCCCTGGTCTGCAGTCTGCATTTTACCCTCAGTCTGCATTTTACCCCCTGTCTGCAGTCTGCAGTCTGCAGTCTGCGTTTTACACTGACCGGTTCAAAATGACAATGTGTCAACAATATTGTCGCCTATTGTAGGTGTTTGCGTTGGGTGGATACAATAAATTCTTCTTTGTTTTTAATCCAACAAATTTTTATTTACTTTTTTTCATTGTTGACTAAGACATCATTTCGTTTCAGACTGACTGAACGTTTTATTGCTTTTATTTCTGACGGACTAATAAAAAACTGCTCTTTATGTACCAAGATACTCATGGGTGTTGGCGTTGGGTGGATACAATAAATTATTTCTTGTTTTTAATCCAACAATTTTGTATCAACGTTTTGTTCATTGTTGACTAAGACATCATTCCGTTTCAGACTGAATGGACATTTTCGCGGTACCTTGCGAAGCTCGGGGGAGAATGCACTGCAAAATTTTATCGATTTGGGAAGGAGAGATGGAATTTCTGATTCGACTGGAGAGGTTGGGTTGCGACATTTTCGTTCCCAGTCGCTTCCATTTAACTTGTACGTAGTGCCCTGTCTTCCTAAAATAAAACAAGAGGCTCCAAGCAGCCTATACTCATGCGCGTGCGTAAGAATGTTTTATGATATATTTTAAACATGTTAAGAAGATGTCCGACATGGCGAAGAGTACTCCTTTCATTCAGTCATCGTTCCTGCAACATGACGAAGAGTACTCCTTTCATTCAGTCATCGTTCCTGCAAACCACGTTGTTTACTATTGATTATTTTGGAAATGAAGGCTGTACCACAATGAAGCCAGTGATTCTTCTAAGTCTTATATATACGAAACGTGAATATTACTAACATAAGTAGGGTTGTAGGAGACGCTGTCGTGACACTTACGTAACGCTCTTTTATCGGAAGTGAGAATAGCCGGATGTCACTAAACAGGTAGTGTAGTGACAAAGCTATGAACCAGAAGTGCACAATTTAAAATATGCGTGCATAAATTACAATTACAAAAAAAAATACAAAAAATAAAAATAAAAAATGGGAGCTGGTACTGGTCAGTTTTGGATTTTGAGCTGTGAGTCGCTGTAATTGCTATGGGACCGTGGGTACCGAAAGATCCTCAGGCCTCAGTAACTTAGAATAGCAAAACATTCAAACATATCATAGATAATAGTAATTAAATGTAACATTGTCATACATGTAGATTGGTTTTCTATCAAGTGTCAAAAAAGCAAAACCAAAGTTATTACTTTTACCAATGACAACATCCACAGATAATCCATTGAACTATTCAGAACTCGGAGAAATTACAGGTAGCCAGTGCTAAGCCCGGGAAAACACGTGAGAGCAAGTCATGATTGGTTTTGGTTATATTTTTGATTGGTTAAGAAAGTGGCATGACATCCTCCCAGGAGTAACAATACTACCGTCAAGTATAAATATATATAAATATATTTTTCGCTCAAATTCGCGCGGCTCAGCTCCCGAGGTACGACAAATTTATTAACCTCGTGAAGCTCGAGCCGAAGGCCCGAGCGGCCTTCGGCCCTCGCTTCGCAGGGAACAAAACGAAACCGGGCACTAAACTTAAGTGCAGGGGCCGCGGAGCACCCTTTAACGTGGGCGGCTGATAAGAAATTTAATAGAGCAAGAAAAATAATATAAGATTTTATCCCTTGAAGCTCTTCTTTTTCCACTAAAGCGGCTTCTGAGTATCCCTTACATGTAATTAGTATATCCCTGTCTTGAGTAGCAAACCGCGAAAAATTAAGGGAAATAACGACTTTAATTTAAACGGTTTTCTCCGCTTAGTAAACACAGCAAAACAGTGTTTTCCCAGCTGACGTGACATTCGGCCGTGTAACCACGCGAAAAACAAAGCCTCGCTTTGGCTTCAAAATTGCTAAGATCCCGGATTTTGCGTGACGTCGTACGCGCATGTTTTGCGACGTATTACGCGCCTGCGAGCTAGCCCTGTCCAACGCGGGCGGGCGGCACACGCGCGTGCGAAAAATTTTGCTAGCCATGACCATGAAAAATGACGGGCACAGGTTTAGTTCTATGAGTATGGGGCTCCGCAGCGGGCCTTCGGCCCGCGAGAGCTCCGCTATTAAATCACAGGGTTTAGGATACGGGAAAAAATATCTCTATTACTGACTCCTATAAATCAGACATGTTTGCTACAAAACTTTTATTTCTAAGCCAAGTTCAGTACACTGAACTACATGTATATTCAACGGACAATGCTCAGTCACTGAGAAGGACTGTTCTGCAGTTGAGGTTCCAAACGATACAAAAGCCTTTTATAGCTTTATTGCAAACGGAGCTAACGGTTTTCTTGCCCTTAATTTCTCTTAATAGGGAAGCATTTCGAGACTATTTGTCCATTTCACAAGTCGATTTTGTACGATCTTCACTAATAGGCCGTTCCCGAGTTTTTATTCATTGTTATTGAAGCGAGGCTTGGTACACAACTTGAGTTATGCGCATGAGTTATATTTGCTTGTGAATGAAAACCAATTTTCATATGAACGTTGTGCACCAAACCGCGCTTTGAAAACGAGGCATAAAGCAACTTGGAAATGGCCTGCAGGCCCGGTTAGCTCAGTTGTTCCTGTAGGGGACTTAAGCTCAGTTCTTCCTGAAGGGGACGTTAAAGATCCCACAGCATGCGCACTCTTCGCAAAGAGTAGGAGACGTAGTCCCCGCTGTCTGTGGTCTGGCTTTGATTAAGTTATGGGGGCACCTGTGTCACATTCAGTTCCACATTAATTGTAAACTGCATTAACAGTCTGGCAAAGTCCCCCGAACAGTGTTGTAATGCGCATTTGATAATCTCCTAATGTTAAAATGCGTAATATAAGCAATAAATATTTTTTATCCTTGTTTGCAATCATGTCTTTAGCATATGCGCCTCATTTTCTAATCAAGCTCAAGAAATAACTTCTACGAGTATATTGAAAGGGCATAGCCAATTATCTTTCTCTGGTAATTTAAGTCCAATAAACTAAACAGTACTTATCATGCAATGCTGTTTTCAATTAATAGTCAAATGTTTGCAAAGAACGTGAAGGGCGGGAAGGGCCCGCACTGGACGCGGGAAATCCCATGCAAGGAAATTAGCGCTTTTGCTACCCAGCAAAAAATTGCGTTGATGAATAAATTTAACAAGCTCTTTCAGCTTTTAAAGTCAATTCGTATTTAGCACGGCGCCTTCTCTACTTATATTCGTATGTCAATGAAGCAAAATCTAAACAATGACGTCAGCGAAGATTTGCCTGTTGTCAACGCCTTGAAAAGAGTTTCAGTGTGCCCGTTGACGGGTTCCCATCCTTGTCCCCAATGCCTTATCAGCATTAAAGATGGCGGCGCGAGGCGGCGCGAATAAACCCTGGACAAAGCTGCTGAAATACACTTAAATCCATGGAGTATTTTGTCTTGTAACAGAAAACAAATATTGCTGCTAAACACTGGAATTAACCTCTCTAGACGACATAATGTGTCATGCGATGCCACAAAGTTCGCCACTGTTCATGGAGAATTTTGGCAGCTTTTTCAATAGGTTTCTCTGCACCACCATTTTGAACAAGGGAAAGGCCCTGGGGACGAGTTTAGCAAAACACAGTGACAGTGGTACAGACATTTAACTATTAGAGCGCGAAGAGCACGCGATATCACTTAATTCTTAGCCGACGTGGCCGTAGGCCGCGGCGGCTAAAATTAGGCGATATCACGCAAGCTTGAGCGCAATAATAGTTTTATAATTCAACACATTGATAACAAAGCACAGTTTAAAGAAAAAATGTCGAGGCCAGTCCGTCACTTTTTTTTTATTTAATAGATTTTTATTACTTTACAAGGTTTTACAAAGGAATGGTTTTAACATAATAATATTGACAATCATACACTAACGCACACAGATACATAATATTAAAAGGCTATATAAGTTACTAACCCTACTTTTTAAATTCATCATTCAACAATTTCCTATCCTAAAAAGTACTGGGGAAAAACAGTTAAAATGTTAAGATACTTCTTCCACTTAAGGTTCAGGTTGGACTCCTTATTGATCGACTTCATAGCCTGAGATTCAATTCGATAAACGTAACCAAGCTTAATAATAAACAATCTTATTGAAGGGTGGATGTTTTTGTTTCGATAATCATAAATGTGTTGTTTAGCGATAATTAAAAGATGATTAAGTAATAGAAAATCTTCATCCCTGCGCCAAATTCCAAACAACTTATCTGCATCGGATAGTTCGTCTAGCTTAATGTTCCCATTTTTGCACCCCCCAGTAAAGTCCAGCCAAAACCTCTCCGTGATATAACAAGAAAGAAATAAATGTTCAAAGGATTCACTCTCTTCTCCGCAAAATGTGCATGTGCATGTGCATCCTGATCATCCAAACGTAACTGTACATGATCGTTTAAAATGAAATCCTTGCCGGTATTTTGTTGCCTATTTCTAGTTAAAAGCGCGCGCCACTGTACAGGGAGAGCATCAATTATTCTCATTAGATAAAATATTTCTAGAGGTGTTAGGCCAGATTCATTTAAATTTTGCTTGACAATTAAGTAATTTCTGTTAGTCAAAAGATCATCTAGTGTTACTATGCCTTTGTTGAAGAGTGCGAGGTGAAAGGTAGATTTTCCTTTCACACAAATGTTTTTATTATTCCATATTACTATATTACCTAGATCGTTGTTTTCTATTTGTAGATTACTTTCTCTAGTTACCGAAAATTCCGAAAAAATTTTCAAACATTCTTCGCAAAATCGTGGAAGCTTGATAGGAAGTTTCTTTATATCAAAAGCGCAAGCTAAAACCAGCTTGCCTCCAACTGGTTTTAAGTGATAGATACAATATGAGCGGGAGATCTGTATGGGTATTTACAATGGCGAGCCGAAGGCGAGCCATTGTAAATCCCATACAGATCGGACGCGAATATTGTATCTGACTTGTGAAATGAATGACATACAAAGTGTGAAGAATGTTGTTTACATTCAATTTGATTGGCTGTTATATGAATGAAGTTAATCCGTTGAACGCAAAGGGATTAGCATAACATTTATTTCATTTTAGAAGAGCGAAATGGCGTCCACGCGCTTTCGTCCTCCGAAAAGTTTATTGGAAGAAAGTTCTCTGCTCAAAGATGTGACTCCCCAAAACACTAAAAACAGCACGAAGTGGGCCGTTAAAATATTTGAACAGTGGCAGCAGGCAAGGGCTAACAAAAAAACCGAAAATGAAACTGTAGCCTTGGAGGCGAGAAACTGCAGGGTGGAAAACGTTCAAGAATTAAGCTGCAAGCTGGAGGTTATGACAGCGGAAACAGTAAACTTCTGGCTTAGTAAATTTATTGGCGACGTAACAAATCAATGCGGCGGTCGATATCCCCAGAAAACGCTCTATTTACTAGCCTATGTAATAAATCGTTATTTGGCGGATGTAAAAAGTGAAGACCATTTTAATATCCTGGCTAAAGATGATCGAAGGTGAGTTACATATACATAATTAGTATTCTGTATCAGTTACAGAATACTAATTAGCTTCATTAGTATTCTATATCTAGATACAGAATACTAATGAAGGTAATTAATATTCTGTATTCATTCATCAACCCCAACATTTCCCTGCTACCTATTCAAACCCTCCCCGTGCTTTCAGACAGTTTCTATATGTATTGGGATTTACAAAGGTATACATGTGACTTGAATACTGTTGTTGGATTGGTCATCACCCTCATGAATTATTAATGAATTTTACAAATAATGTGATAAGATTGTCTTCCAACTACTCGGTTGATCCTCAGCAAACTTTTTGCAACACATGATTCTTTGCGTTTTAATAATGGATTCTAAATGTGGCGCTTTTAAACCACCACTTTCTATGTCACTTACAAGACTAGAGCGTTTCACTTTGTCTTTCCCTTTCCAAATAAATGAAAATATTATTTTGTTAACTTCTTTGATAATGTCCTTGTGAACACATACTAAACCAGCTCGATACATGAAAATAGGGATAACAAATGTCTTAATTATCTGTATCCTTCCAAGAATTGTCAGAGGTTTCTCCACTTCCAGAAATGCAACTTCTCTTTAATGGCTTTCAAAATTTCATCAAAATTTAACTTTTTCCAAAGACTTTCGTCATATGTGAAGTGTACGCCGAGAATTTTTACAACCTTCTTAACAGTAATATTCCTAACAGAAATTGTTTGAGTTCCATGTATTTAACAATTATTGGATGAGGTCGAGCATGATAGCGATAATTATCAAGGCCAAAGTTTGTGTTATCTGCCGAAGCCGAAGGCTGAGGCGGATAACACAAACTGAGGCCTTGATAATTATCGCTATCATGCGAAAACCGAATCCAATAATTGTTTTATTATGCATATTCATGAGCTGCACTTGTAAAGACAAGAGCGCGCACAAAAAAGAGATGAATGCACAGTTTATGCTTCTTATTCTTGGCCTGCAATACGGACTCTTAATGTTTCCTGGGTGTTAGAGAGTGATTAGAGGCAGCTATATTAACAGGCTATGCTTGCAGTGGTTTCACTTAAGGAGGCTCCCAATAGGTTTTTTTTTTTGCTGTGTGTGTACTATGTTTTGAAATCAAAATTTCGCAAGGAAGACATTCTTCGATTGCTTTCATACTTCACCAAGTTTACGAAATGTGATCAAAGATTTGTGTTTTATTGGCTTCCAAGTGACGGTGGTTTCCATGCTTATTGCCCTTTGTATTAAACAATGTCGTTTTTAGCAAAATCTAGTCAGACACTATAACGAAACTTTCAAATGTTTTAGTGCTCACGTAACATTAGCTACAGAGAGCTTGGAAGTCCTTAACTTGATATCTAAATCTGCATTTGAGTCTGACCTTCAAGGGAATCTGATCTGGGTCAGACATCTTATTAAGACTGGCAAATAATCAACAGAACGTTTCTTTTTGTCAATTTTTAATCAGTCAGTCATTTTGACATTTCTTTACCAACCAGACTTATTTGTTACTTGGTAAGTACACAGACATGAATAGTAGGTCTAGAAAAGTTCTAAAAGTGCACTGGTCTGATTTTCATCTCAGCTCTCTTGGCAGAGTAGTGATATCCTTTCCACGCATACCAGTTGACACCATCAGCATATGATGAGTGCTTGCCGTGGTGGTAAATGCCATTCAGATTTGAGCTATGACAGGAACCATACCACCAGGCTCCTTTATGTGACACAGCGCAATTACCGCCATAGCTGTCATTATCTCGGTCTTTGGTTGAAAAGGCAACACCATGATGCCCAGAGAAAGAGTCGCCAGCATTTCCTAGAAACAAAACCAGACAATTTCGGAGGAACGTTAATATCACAAAATAGACTTTAGATTATGACGTGGGTTGGGAGGTTGGAAACGCTAACTTCAATTGATGAGCCATCGATATCTTAGTTTTTGGTTGTAAAGGAGAGACCATAATGACCAGACAAAGAGTCTCCAGCATTTCCTGGATACAAAAACAGAAACCTTTTAAGATTGTAAATGCTAGAAAATAGATGATTTTGATTTTGATTTTGATTTTTTTGAGGGGTATGTTCCTGGACTTAGGTGTCGTGGGGTGAGGTGTGTTTCCCTGTCTGGGCTTTTCTCATATGTAGCCAAAGAATGGAAATAAAATAATCAAAAATAACTACCAACTTATATTGAAAGATTATACATTGCATTTACCTGAGTATGTTCCAAGACTCAGCTGGTATTTCGTTCTCTCGCTAGTAACTGCAAACACGTCGTAATCAGCATAAGCAGTTTTGCCTGATGTTTCCTCGAGATCAACGCGAAGCCTGCTCTTTGTTTTGGTCAGGCGGTTAATCTTATCGAGCCCGAGCCAAAACTCGCCATTGAGGTTACCAAAGCCACGTTTGTAGTCGGCCCAGCCGCGGTAGAAATCGACCGAGCCGTCCAGCCGTTTTTGGAACACTGTCCACCCCCCACCGGCTGTTGTTTGGTCACAGAACACATCAAATGCCCCCAAACCATCATCAGGGTCGATTGTATAAACACCGCTGATTTTTTTACCAGATTTGTACAGCTCACGACAGTTCTTAGCTGTTGAGGAATTACATTAAAATTAGTGACGTTATTTTCCATAACTTTAAAAAGATGAAAAATACTAGAAAATTGGATCAGCTTCCTGTTTCCTATCAGAAAAAGTGAACAATAATATTTGTGGTATTGATCCACAAGAGCCCCAAGCGTAATATAAGAGTTTGTATGGCGGAAAATCGAACTGAAAATTGTTTTCATCAAATAAAGAAGCTTAAAAAGTAAAATCCCTTACATGCATGTAATAAAGTAGACAGAATGATCTTCTATAGACTCTACGTACTCCAGCAGCATTTTCGTTCGCGGTCCTTTAATTTGCTCCTTGTTCTACCATTTGAGTGGCTTCAGGTCATAGTTTACCTTAACAGTAATTTATTTATTCATAACAATTCTCAGTTGGATTTTCTAAACAAACTCTTGTATTATGCTTGGGATTCCTATGGCGTGGATCGAATGAAATACTGACACGCGACACGAATGGAAAGGTTTCCCGCGTGGGTTCTCGAGGCGTTTCCACGCTGGTCGCGAGGCAATCTTTCGGGAGAAAATGTTTTCTCCTCAATGATAGGTTGTTTGCTTCCATAGAATCGATCCACTTTAAAAAAAAATCGCACCTCTTAAAGAATTGTACCCTGGACGGTAATTTAGTTCGTGATGTTTGATTAAGTAGCCAGAATTTATCACTGGAGAGAAATGTAGTAAGCAGAATAGAGATATGATCGAATATACCTTTCGCAGAAATCTTGTTTCCTTTCAGGACGTGGATGTCATTCTGTACCTGAGTGAGTTGTTTCTTCATTTCTTGTAGCAGCGTTTCAATCTTCTTGTTGTTACAATGCTGTGTGCCCTTAGTAGAAATCGGGGACGCATTTGCGAGACTTTTGGCTGGTTCAGCTAAAGTTTGGCTCATCGCAAACAACGCGAAGAACAACGAAACACAGCGAATATTCTCGGAAACACAAGGCATCACTCGAATTCGAAGAACGTACAGCTTGATAGAAGTAAAATTTTGTCAAAGACAAGTGAAACTTTACCGAGATGTGTTCCATATTTATGCATCAAGATGTTCATGGATCATTTGCTAAAGGCCTTACAAGATATTATTGCTTGTTTCCATTCAAACTGTTTTTGATAAGCACCCTTTTGTTTAGCGTTGACAAAAATGATATGCGTGAGTTAATTTTCAAAGATTAAACGTTTATTGACATAGTAAAACCAGAAGGGCCATTTCTATTTTGCGCTTTCAAGCAACTTTTTGTTTTCATAACAGATAGCCACTATTTTTAACTTTTACATGTAAAATGCGAACGTTTTTTCCTTCAGATCCAAATCATCATTGACGGACAGATACAGCAGAAGATTTTTATGTAATTTGCATATCGGCATAAACATTCTCAGTCCACATTTTTTGGAAGGAAAATGAGTAACGAGCACTATCGTGCGCGGCTGGTGGGATTGTTCACGCGAGAGCTTCACTTTGGTGGCAAAGACGCGAACACTATAAGCGTGACTAGGGTCCCGGTTCTGTATACTAGCGGCGAAGTCTAGAGGATTGGTTACCTTGGTTGCCTTTAGAAGCTTTTCTCTTGCTCTCATCTCTCTCATAGTACATGCCTCTCGTGTCTTTTAGATGGCGGACGGCCCCGACTTTATCAGTCACGAAAGCGTACCTCTGGTACCCAAGGTAAGGATTGGTCGGTTCCCAACGCCAAAACTTTGTCGCTGGGCTAGACTGCGAGCCGTCTCCGATTTTTCTTTTAAATCAAATTAGTACTGAAAACTGAACAAACATTTAGAGGGTCACGCAAATAGATACTTATACTTGTACCCTAGTAAGGAAATGAGGGACCACACGAGGGAAAGAAAAAAACCTTTGAACTCGGTAGGATTCGAACCCACGACCTCCGGATTAGATCTTCCGTGGCTCTACCGCTTGAGCCACGACGCCGTACGGTGGCAGATCGTGGGTAATAAGGTGGCAATCCGTGGCAATGAGAATGTGAAGGGTACAAATAAATGTTGAGTCACGTAGGGCTAACCACTAGGGCTAACGCTCAGTACAGGGAAATTTATGGGTTTACCTTAGCACTATAATTTACACACAGAGTTAATTCTCTGATTCCTTGTTTGTAAACTTCAATGTGGATGCTAGCGGCTTATGGAACATTAACAAAATTGATGCAAGCAGCAAATACAAAGCTATACTGACGGCATTATCCAAAACCCGGAGACGGTCATCTCGTCTGCATTCAAATTTTCCCGATCTTGGTTCAAAATAAACACGATTGTTATGATCGATAGAGGAAACAAGATAAATTAAATCAACAAATTGACAGTCCATTAAGCTACTTCGTCGTCTTTTCGTGTCTTGAATATTTAATCACAAATTAAAAAAAATTAATTAAATTAATTAAAAATTAAACGTCTTTTACGACTTTCCAAATCAGTAACACAGCAATTGTATTAATAAAATAAAAAAAACGTTATAGCGGAGCACTTGCCAGGCCGAAGGCCTGGCTGCGCAGCTCCATACTCATAGAACCTACGCCGTGATTTTTCATGGTCATGGCTAGCGGAATGTTTCGCGGGCGCGTTGTCTGCCCGCCGACGCCCGTGTTGGACAACATCCGGGATCTTAGCAATTTTGTTTTTCGCGCGGCCACACAGCCGTGAGCTCGGTAAACACTTTAGTTGTTTTCTTGTGCCTAGCGGAGAATTAAACTCGTTATTTTCCTGCAATTTTTCGCGGTTTGCTACTCAAGACAGGGATACTAATTAAGGTATACTCAGAAGCCGCTTTAGTGGAAAAAGACGAGCTTTCAGGGATAAAATCTTGCTTCGAGGAACTTCGTGTATTACGTTTTTATCAATGCGGGAGATGATTTCAGAACCAGAAGCGGAGATTTGAATTTCCAAGCAAGCGAGGAACTTAAAGGTAAAACAGATTACAGTTTTCGATGAGAATTTATGTTGATATCAATCTGTGAGTGACTTGTTATTAGTGTTATTGTTAGTTTTGGCGAATTGATTTTAAAACGTGCCTAAATTTAGTTGTATCGATCTCTTGAATTTCATCGAAGAAAGCTTGAACTCGAGCTATAATTAGATGGTACGCGTTTTGCTTTTAAACGTAAACTAATGGAGATTTGAATAAATTTTTTCGAAAGAAGATTGTGTTGTCCATTTTTATGTGTTAGTTCATTCATTAGATAGATTGAAAAGCGATTTTATGTAAACAAAACAAGACTTGATTTTATAGTACAGTTCTATCTTCACTCGCATCGCCTTATGCAAATATGTTTGTGTATTTTTGCAATTTTTGATTTTCAAATCAATTTCTCGGGCAATTTTTGACAAACATAAACTGTATTTTATTCGGAAACTAGTGGTACAAGACAAATAAAAGTTGTTTTTGTGAACTTTTGTACGGTCTATAAAAATGTACTGTGCAGACGGTCGCGTAATACTGTTTTTGAGAATTGCTAAAATTGAAAATAACCCGTTCGTCAATCTTAATTCTTGTGCTTCCAACCTTTCACCTTAGTTAAGTTTCACCTTAGTTAAGCTTGTTCAAAGTGCGACGCTGTTAGGCTTGGGCTATCTATATATATTATTTTGCAGAGAAAGCGATACACATGGTTGGAAACTTAATTTTGAAGGGACTTGCCAGTTTATTAACCTGCGATTAGGCCGTCTATTTTGTTTCGCCTGGCAAATCCGGCGACCAATTGACATCAGAGGAAACAAGAGTGCGCTGCTATTAGTTAATTGCCAGTGGGCCGAGTAATTTTCAGGAAACACTCGCTCAGATTAGTTCTCACTCGACCTAAAACAAAATCCGTGCGACCAGCTCCCCACTAAACAACAACAAAAAATCACCCTGTGTGGAGGTAATAATTATAGCGGAGCACTTGCCAGGACGAAGGCCTGGCTGCGCAGCTCCATACTCATAGAACCTATGCCGTCATTTTTCATGGTCATGGCTAGCGGAATGTTTCGCGGGCGCGTGTGTGCCCGCCCGCCGTGTTGGAACAACATCCGGGATCTTGAAAGCAAGGCTTTGTTTTTCGCGCGGCCACACAGCCGTGAGCTCGGTAAACACTTTAGTTGTTTTGTTGTGTCTAGCGGAGAATTAAAGTCGTTATTTTCCTGCATGCATTTTTTCGCGGTTTGCTACTCAAGACAGGGATACTAATTAAGGTATACTCAGAAGCCGCTTTAGTGGAAAAAGACGAGCTTTCAGGGATAAAATCTTGCTTCGAGGAACTTCATGTATTACGTTTTTATCAATGCGGGAGATGTTTGTTTTCTACGGATTTCAGAACCAGAAGCGGAGATTTGAATTCCAAGCAAGCGAGGGACTTAAAGGTAAAACAGATTACAGTTTTCGATGAGAATTTATGTTGATATCAATCTGTGAGTGACTTTTTATTAGTGTTATTGTTAGTTTTGGAGAATTGATTTTAAAACGTGCTTAAATTCAGTTGTATCGATCTCTTGAATTTCATCGAAGAAAGCTTGAACTCGATGAGCTATAATTAAATGGTACGCGTTTTGCTTTTAAACGTTAACTAATGGAGATTTGAATAAATTTTTTCGAAAGAAGATTGTGTTGTCCATGTGTTTGTTCATTCATTAGATAGATTGCACCACCATTTTGAACAAGGGAAAGGCCAAGGCGACGTGTTTAGCAAAAAGCAGTGGCAGTGGTACAGACATTCAACTATTATAGCGCGAAAGCGCACCTGATATCGCCTAATTCTTAGCCGATGAGGCCGTAGGCCGCGGCGGCTAAAATTAGGCGATATCACGCAAGCTTGAGCGCAATAATAGTTTTTTAATTCAACACATTGATAACAAAGCACAGTTTGAAGAAAAAATATCGAGGCCGGTCCGTCTCTTTTGCATTCTCATGTCAAAATGCGAAATTTACCTCCATCGTTGGATATACGTCGTGAAGACATAGCGTATATCGATAACTTTTTGACCATATTTGGGCAGTGCATCAATGTGTTGAATTATAAAGCCTATTAGGCGGTAATACGAATCCAATAAGAACACTAGCGATCAAGGGGAAAGGAAAATAGTGTCATATAATGTGAAGTTGATTAATTTATAGCTGGGACAAAAAAAAGGTATTTTGTTTATATTGACGTGATTGATTTTATTTTGAATGATTGAATGATTTTGCGTGATTTCATAAACCAGCCTGAAATTATATGAACTAAGGCACCGGTCATTATTTATCGTCTGGGGGTGGGGTGCGGGACAGAGGATTTAAGTGGGGATTACCCGATTTTCAGATGAACGGAAGGGGTATCAGCTATAATTTACAGAAAAAAACAACACAAAATTATGGGAATTTGAGATGTGGAGATAGAAAGTATATATTTGTAAATAGTTGTTTTCTCCTCCTTTTCACAAAGATATACTATTTTTATGCTGTAACTTCCCCTCTTATTGTGCCGGACGATCTATGATCAAGACCAGTGGTTTGTATATGGCAAGACAATCGCTAAAAACGTCGAGCTTTCTATACATGCACATACATGTATTCCTAGTAAAACGACTTCATAATGAGTCTGTCGATCTGGCCTTTTTACCAAAACTGTTCTACATTTTAAATTCTAAGAGCCATCGAAGAGTCAACAGAAACCTTTGCTAAACGCAGGAGAGAGATGCGATATCGTAAAGAACAACAAAAACAAAAATATACATATATCTAAAAAGTGTTGATTTTGGTGTGACTGCTTTACTGTCTTGTGTTCGTTCCCTAACGCTCCTTTGGCAGACTCTTAAACAGTCTCCTCCAGTGACGCGGAAGAATAAAGACTTCCAATGGGACGCCCTCACTGAGAGTGGTAGGATGGAAAAGTTGCGAGTAAGAGAACTCGACTTAATTGTTTCTGAATGAGCATGACTTGACAACTATCGGTCGGAAGCCTGATAAAGTAAAGGCCATTCGGTGCCATTATGACGAAGATGAAGTTTAATCGGAAAATTAAGAATCCAAAAGTGAGGAAGACAAAAGCGACTAGGATTCTGTTTTTGCTTATTTGGGTGAACATATTAGTCCTTTGAGAATAACGTTTATATCAGTGGGAGAGAAGGGAAGAGAAGGGAAGAGAAGGGGGATCATGACAGCTACGAACACCAATGAGGGGGATCATTAAAATACTATAATGCTGTATGGGGGTTCAGGTGAAAACTGGTGTGTCGAAACAAAAATCCTCCATCACCCCAGGGCGATGAATAATGGCCGCTACCTAATATTGGATAAGCTTGGATTGACTTTCCAAATCTTTTATACTTGTCATTTTGCCTGGCAACAAGTTGGTCTCTAAGAATGTAAATATTTAAATTGGCCATATCTCCGATATGGCATTGGAAAGTAAAGTTTTACATTTATCATTTGCTATAGTATAGTCTGATATCTTTCATCCTCAAAGTGAGTTTGCTTCTGTAGGTACAGGATCCGCACCGTCAACGTCATCACAATGTCGCTAAATTAATTATGTGCAATTTTATAACTAGCAAAATCATTTTGTGGAATGTATTAATTTCATTTCAATTTAAAAATTTCATTTCATCGCAATCTGAAGTTACCCTCAGTTTAGAAGTTGGAAGTTTAGAGGTCTGAAGAATTTGTATCAGTTATGTATGGTTACGAACTGTGATTAAAGATTAAAGATTAAAGAAGTGTGGAAGTTTAGAAGTCTAGAAGTGTGGAAGTATAGAAGTCTGGAAGCGCGGAAGTGTGCACGTGTGGAAGTTTGGAGATCTCGAAGTGTGGAAGTGTTGAAGTTTAGAAGTGTGGAAGTCTAGATGTGTGGAAGTTTGGAAGTGTGGAAGTGTTGATGTTTAGAAGAGTGCGAAAATGTGGAAGCGTGAAAGTGTGGAAGTGTGGAAGTCTAGAAGTGCGGAGATTTAAAAGTGTGGAATTCGAAAGGATTTTGCTTTACCAAGCCGTTATCATCAAAGTTGGCTGTCAACAAATGCACAATGTCCCCATAACTCCTGCCTACCCCCACCCCTCACCGTTTATGCTTCTTATCCTGCAATGCCGTCTCCCAATGTTTCCTGGGGTTTTAGAGAATGATTCAGGAAGGCAGCTTTATTAACAGGCTTTGCTTGTAGTGGTTTCAGTTAAGGAGGCACGCAACAGTTTTTTTTTTGCCGTGGGGTTTACTGTGTTCTGAAATAAAAAAATTCGCAAGGAAGACATGCTCCCATTGCTTTCATACTTGAACAAATTTACGAAATGTGATCAAAGATTTGTGTTTTATTGGCTTCCAAGTGACGGTGACTTCCATGCTTATTGCCCTTTGTATTAAACAATGTCGTTTTTCTCAAAATCTAGTCAGACACTATAACGAAACTTTCAAATGTTTTCGTGCTCACGTAACATTATATTAGCTACAGAGAGTTTGGAAGTCTTTAACTTAATATCTAAATCTGCATTTGAGTTTTACCTTCAAGGGAATCTGATCTGTGGGTCAGACATCCTATTAAGACTGGAAAATAATCAACAGAACGTTTCTTTTTGTCAATTTTTAATCAGTCAGTCATTTTGACATTTCTTTACCAACCAGACTTATTTGTTACTTAATAAGTACACAAACATGAATAGTAGGTCTAGAAAAGTTCTAAAAGTGCACTGGTCTGATTTTCATCTCAGCTCTCTTGGCCGAGTAATGGTATCCTTTCCATGCATACCAGTTGACACCATCAGCATATGATGAGTGCTTGCCATGGTGGTAAATGCCATTCAGATTAGAGCTATGACAGGAAGTATACCACCAGGCTCCTTTATATGACACAGCGCAATTACCGCCGCCATAGCTGTCATTATCTCGGTCTTTGGTTGAAAAGGCATAACCACGATGCTCAGAGAAAGAGTCACCTGCATTTCCTAGAAACAAAACCACACAATTTCAGAGAAAAATAAATATCACGAAATAGAGTTTAGATGATGACGTGGGTGGGGAGGTTGGAAACTCTAACTTCTATCTGAATTCAATTGATGAGCCATCGTGATCTTAGTGTTTGGTTGTAAATGAGTTACCATAACGACCTGGATACAAAAACTGAAAATCTTTTAAGATTGTAAATGCTAGAAAATAGATGATTTTGAGGTGTACATGTGTGTTTCTGGACTTGGGTGTCGTGGGGTGAAGGTGTGTTTCCCTGGCTTAATACCTTATTCGTACTAATTTTCGCGAGGCTTTAATTTCGCGATTTTCGCGATTTGTAAAAAATCGCGAAATTAAAGACTCGCTAAAATTAGGATACGCGAAAATTAAACACGCGAAATTTAATACACTTCTATAACTGCTTTAATCAATGATTAACTGCGTTTATAGCTACATGGTAATTGTCATCAGTCTATTTATCTTCTACTTCAGCACTTTCTTCATCATTTCTTCATTCATTTATAGTTTCGTTCTGTTTCAAGGGTGTTAAGCATTTATAATCATTACAGAACTGTATGGCATAGGTATTTAAAATCATATTTTTACAATTGACTTTTACAATTGACTTTTATTAAGTACAATATTGCATTAGCATTTGATTGATTTGCAGTATTTGCTTGATTAATCTGATTATAAACGCTATTTCTATTACCTAATTGCAAATCATGATTGCAAATCAATCGTCATTTAAGTGATCATTCAATAAAAAACGGTTTTCTAAGTCTATCTTTTGTCAATTTTCGCGAAATTAAATGCCCTAAATTTTATCATTTTTTGCAAAATCGCGAAAATTAATGCTCGCGAAATATTCGTGTTCCAAATTCGCGAAATTAAGTGCCCGCGAAAATTAGTACGAATAAGGTATCTTTCATATGCAGCTAAAACAGACTAAAAGAATGGAAATAAAATAATATAACATAACTACCAACTGATGTGGAAAGATTATATATTGCATTTACCTGAGTAAGTTCCAAGACTCAGCTGGTATTTCTTTCTCTCGCTAGTAACTGCAAACATGTCGTAATCAGCATAAGCAGTTTTGCCTGATGTTTCCTCCAGATCAACGCGAAGCCTGCTCTTTGTTTTAGTCAGGCGGTTAATCTTATCGAGCCCGAGCCAAAACTCACCATTGAGGTTTCCAAAGCCACGTTTGTAGTCGGCCCAGCCGCGGTAGAAATCAACCGAGCCGTCCAGCCTTTTTTGGAACACTGTCCACCCCCCACCGGCTGTTGTTTGGTCACAGAACACATCAAAGGCACCCAAACCATCATCAAGGTCGATTGTATAAACACCGCTGATTTTTTCACCAGATTTGTACAGCTCACCACAGTTCTTAGCTGTTGAGGAATTACATTAAAATTAGTGATGTTATTTTCCATAACTTTAAAAAGATGAAAAATACTAGAAAATTGGATCAGCTTCCTGTTTCCTATCAGAAAAAGTGAACAATAATATTTGTGGTATTGATCCACAAGAGCCCCAAGCGTAATATAAGAGTTTGTATGGCGGAAAATCGAACTGAAAATTGTTTTCATCAAATAAAGAAGCTTAAAAAGTAAAATCCCTTACATGCATGTAATAAAGTAGACAGAATGATCTTCTATAGACTCTACGTACTCCAGCAGCATTTTCGTTCGCGGTCCTTTAATTTGCTCCTTGAGTGGCTTGATTTGAGTGGCTTCAGGTCATAGTTTACCTTAACAGTAATTTATTTATTCATAACAATTCTCAGTTGGATTTTCTAAACAAACTCTTGTATTATGCTTGGGATTCCTATGGCGTGGATCGAATGAAATACTGACACGCGACACGAATGGAAAGGTTTCCCTCGTGGGTTCTCGAGGCGTTTCCACGCTGGCCGCGAGGCAATCTTTCGGGAGAAAATGTTTTCTACTCAGTGATAGGTTGTTTGCTTCCATAGAATCGATCCACTTTTTAAAAAAATCGCACCTCTTAAAGAATTGTACCCTGGACGGTAATTTAGTTCGTGATGTTTGATTAAGTAGCCAGAATTTATCACTGGTGAGAAATGTAGTAAGCAGAATAGAGATATGATCGAATATACCTTTCGCAGAAATCTTGTTTCCTTTCAGGACGTGGATGTCATTCTGTACCTGAGTGAGTTGTTTCTTCATTTCTTGTAGCAGCGTTTCAATCTTCTTGCTGTTACAATGCTGTGTGCCCTTAGTAGAAATCGGGGACGCATTTGCGAGACTTTTGGCTGGTTCAGCTAAAGTTTGGCTCATCGCAAACAACGCGAAGAACAACGAAACACAGCGAATATTCTCGGAAACACAAGGCATCACTCGAATTCGAAGAACGTACAGCTTGATAGAAGTAAAATTTTGTCAAAGACAAGTGAAACTTTACCGAGATGTGTTCCATATTTATGCATCAAGATGTTCATGGATCATTTGCTAAAGGCGCTACAAGATATTATTGCTTGTTTCCTATTCATACCGATTTTGACAAGCACCCTTTTTGTTTAGCGTTGACAAAGATGATATGCGTGAGTTAATTTTCATTGATTAAACGTTTATTGACATAGTTAAACAAGAAGGACCATTTTTATTTTGCGCTTTCAAGCAATCAACTTAACTGCCCTAGCCATTTTGTTAACTTTTACATGCAAAATGCGAACGTTTTTTTTTCCTACAGATCCAAATCATCATTGATGTACAGTACAGCAGAAGATTTATTTATGTAATTTGCATATTTGCATAAAAAATTCTAGTCCACATTTTTGGGTGTTTCTTGGTGTTGCGGAAGCCTTTGTTGGTTAGCTTTTGTGTTGTGGTGTGGGTATTGTTCAGTGTCTTTTGAATCTTTTGTTTCACGTCATTTGGTGATCACACCATCCGCAACACCAAGAAACTACCACATTTTTCAGAAAGAAAAAGAATAACGAGCACTATCGTGCGTGGCTGGCAGGAGTGTTCCCGCGAGAGCTGGTCGGAGTGTTCCCGCGAGAGCTTAGCTTTAGTGGCAAAGGCGCGAACACAATAAGCGTGACTAGGGCCCCGGTTGTACTAGCAGCGAAGTCTAGTCTTGGTTGCCTTTAGAAGCTTTTCTCTTGCTCTCATCTCGCTCATGGTACATGCCTCTCGTGTCTTTTAGATCCGGACGGCCCCGACTTCTTCACGAAAGCGTGCCGCGAGAAAACCCCTGGTACCCAAGGCGAGGATTGGTCTGTTCCAACGCCAAGGTCGCCGCGCTAGACTACGAGCCGTCTCTTATTTTTCTTTTAGAACAAATTACTACCAAAATCTGAACAAAAATTTAGAGGGTCACGCAAATAGATACTTGTACACTACCTGATGTATAATAATATGGATGGCGAAAAGGAAACGCTTGATCAATAAAATATGAAAATAGGACCGGGGTACTGGCGTTCTTTTCTTTTTCTTTTTTTCTTGTTAAAATTTGTTGTAGGTCGTTCCCATTCGCTTAAAAAGTGAATCCGTTGCTTTTTATTCGGTTGTATATTGGACCTAACTAGAGAGGGCAAACTACATAACAAACTATCATGGAATCTAGCCCTCACTCAAACAACTGTCAATACGTATTTTTTTAATCCTTTATTCAATCCGTTTGTTATCTTGTTCTGGCATCTTCACTTTGAACTAAACAGTGACTAAATGGCTCCTCAAACATACTTTCGAATGCGAATAATTGCCGAAGGCAGCGAAAATGTCCCCGTGTAGTGTGCTTCCGGCACTTCGGTATTTGAGAGGGAAAAGCGGATTGTTTTGCAGTCCAACGAATTATGTGTTAAACCAAAGATCGTAACAATTGAACAATAGTACTAAACTAAACTTTAATGTGGATGCTAGTAGCTGCTTATGGAACATTAACAAAATTGATGCAAGCAGCAACTACCGCACAGCCACAACTGACCGCATTATCCAAAACATGAAGACGGTCATCTCAACTGTATTCAAATCTTCTTGATCTTGGTTCAAAATAAACACGATTGTTATGATAAAAAGTAAACAAGATAAAATGAAATCAACAAAATTGACAGTCCATTGAGCTACTTCGTCGTCTTTTCGTGTCTTGAATATTTAATCACAAATTCAGGGATACTTGTAAATTAAACGTCTTTTGCGACTTTCAAAATCAGTAACACAGCAATTGTATTAATAAAATAAAAAACATATTACGTTATATTTTGAATAGAAAGCGATACACATGGTTGGAAACTTAATTTTGAAGGGACTTGCCAGTTTATTAACCTGCGATTAGACACTATTTTGTTTCGCTTGGCAAATCAACCAATTGACATAAGAGGAAACAAGAGTGCGCTGCTATTAATGTGTTGATCGCCGTTTGTTGCCAGCGGGCCGAGTAATTTTCAGGAAACACTCGCTCAGATTAGTTCTCACTCGACCTAAAACAAAATCCGTGCGACCAGCTCTTTGGTGATCTTAGTAATAAGCTTGTTCTTCTCGTTTTCAGCACTCAGTTGCTTGTAATTCGATTTTGTCGGTTCACGAAGCAGAAATACATTATATGAAAAATCATGCTCCTAAAGCCTTGAACATTACCATACAGTCTGCAGGTTTAAGTTAAGATACAACTGAGTTGAACAAAGTGAGCCATCAGTATGGTTACAATAAGAATGCAACATAGTGATTTAACTGAAAGAGAAAATAACGTACTCACCAAACTGGCGATTGATGTTCGATTTGTAATTGTCCAAAGTATTTATGCTGCTAAATTCCAACCCTGAATATAGGTTTCATTTTCTCCCGGGTGTTTTCTCTCTACAAATAAAATTGAAACGGGGATGTTAGGCCCGGTTCAGACGCCGAACTTTTCATGAGCCGAACTTAATTCGAATTTGGACCGACCCAAATTAACAAAAGTACGCCTGTTGATTCAGACGCCGAACTTAATTAGCCGAACTTAATTCAGTTTGAAGAAAAACAAATCGAAAGGTCAGCGATTTTCAGGCAAAGATGTCAGAACACGCACCAGTCGTTATAATAATTTATGCATTAGGTTCGGCTCATGAAAAGTTCGGCGTCTGAATCAAAGCCGTTCCAAAGCCGAAATTCCCGGCTGAGCCAGGCGAAAAGAACGGCTCAGTCGTTCCAAATTCAAATAGCCGTTCTTACTGAACTGATTCAGACGCCGAAGTTTTCATGTACTTAATTCAAAGTATTAGGTTCGGCTCATGAAAAGTTCGGCGTCTGAACCGGGCCTTAGCGTGATATTGGTGGACGTGAATCATTTTTCTCGCGAGTTTAGCTCGCGCGCAACCCTCGCAAGTCCAATCCGCTTATGTAGGCCGCATTAGCTATAATTACTGAGAACTGTATAAACGTATCAGTGGGAGCATAGCCGAGAGTGGAACTTTCTACTAATTGAATACACCTAATCTAAATACATAAAAAGTATGACCTATTTACAAGTAAGCTATGAATTATTGTAGTAAAATATAGAAAGCGCAGAGACGGCAGCAAACAGTTTAGCAAAAAGTTTACCATAGCATGAGGGGCTACGCGTTTCGAAAAGCAAACTTGCTTTCCTCCTGCGGCTGCTCGTGGCTCCGTTCGCTGCTTGGTTTTGGAAAAGCCTGGCCTCGCGCGCAAGCGACTCTGAGACATAACTCGTTCAATAGAGCGAGGTGTTTTCGATATCATTCTGATTTTGCCTGATCTTCTAAGGGATTGTTTTGCATTGGAAAACACTTACATACATCGACTGAAACCAGATTTGTGAGCCTGTGAAAATGAGCAACCCCACCAAACCCATGTTTTCACTAAAATCAAGTGTCTTCCTTCCGGGTTGGGCCAGTTTGGCCAAAGTGCTGGTCAGTGGTAAATCTCAGGAAAGTACAAAAATCAAGATGGCGGCAGGGTAGTGACTGAAAGTGGCAGAAAATGGCTTCAAAAGCCTCGGCGAATTTTCCCAGCTTTATGACTGGATACTACGGACCAAGTTCCAGTAGCTCACGAGACTTTCAGAGTTTAGTAAGAGCCATTGGAGAAGCTAAGTCCAAACATGTAAGTTTGTATATTCAGTGAGTTTATTTACTGACCGTGTCTCTTAATTAGTTTCTTCAAGCTTTATACATGTACATGTTTCCTTTGTTAGGTTTCGCTTTGTACAAACATTATGATTATTTTAGCATCGAAGTCTCACATTCTGCAGACTAGGAAAATATGTCTCGATCATTCAGGGGTTTTTAATGATAGGCAAAAAGATGTGATATAAGCCTACATGTACTCGACTTTCATTGTCATATTTGCCAATGAAAGTCGATACTTAAGCTTAAGCTTATATTAATCGAGCCGACTCAGGGAGTAGATTTTAGCTTTAGGGATAAGCTTATACTTCTGTATTTCCTAAATAAAACTAAGAACCCTCTGTCTTCTTTTCGGTGATATTATACATTCCATTAATGGGAATGACATGTACAAATAATACTGGCATGAAATGTGATACCTGTAATCTTACACTGCTGGTATATTGCACTGCCAGTATATACATGTACAGTTGTACATTGTAGCTGTTTTGTTATAAGATTTCTGTGCCCCTGGTTATTTTATTGAGAACCTTCCATGCTATGCTTGGGAGCTGCACACACAAAATAAAAATATAAAAATTGAATGGCAATTGAATGGTTATTTTTCATTGTTCAATGTATTTAAGGAAGAAGACAGAATCGCCAAAAGGGAGCTGGCTTTATTAAAAGACAAGCTTACGCAACGGGACACATCTCCGGTAAGAGAGTATCTCTAACAAACCAAGTAGGTTTCCTTGGCTCGTTCTGTGGACTAATTTGTATCCTGTCAAATCATCTCCTTAGTTCTGGTTATCATTTTCAGAGTCATTGTTATCAGTGCTGGAAAATTAATGATGATAATCAGACATTGTCCAACCAAAGTCATGAAATGTCTGACTTAAATTTGATATCATGCTTGGACATGGTATCCCAGCACAAAATGACTTCATGGCTGTTGACTTGAAAGTCTTGTTAAGCCATCACATTTGATTCCAACAACATAAAAAAAGGATTCAATATGCTGTTTGTACCATTTATTTTGCTTTACAAGA
>JAJGOT010000077.1:97500-185000 GCA_022457155.1 Cladopsammia gracilis
AAAAACTAAGTTCCTGTTAAAGATTCTGACCCACCCAGTTTGCATTGTGCGCCTACGTTGGTTCATCCGCCATTTGTAGATGACAAATTCACTCGTGCAAGAGTTGATATACTTGCCCAAATATGGAATGGAGCTGTATCATAACAATAAGAGAAGCGCGCAATGCAAACTGGGTGGGTCAGACTCTTTAATAATTACTGACAGTTGTTTCAAGAAATGTTGTTTAATATATGGAGGTCTTATTAACATGTAAATCATTTCAGTACATTGTACAACAATGTACTTTAAAATGATTTTAGGTTAAAATGATTTCAAATTTGTTTCAATTGATTTTTACCTTTCTTTTCTTTACCTTAGGATTATGGAAGTAAATCTGGAACAAAGGGAAATAAGAACTAAACTAGTTTGAAATCATTTTGACATAAAATTCATTTCAAACTACAATACATAAATGACAAGGCAGTATGAAATAGTATGGGGTGCAGTAACAAAGCTGTCAATCCAATTATATAGATCAAATAAGAAAATAATGACAAATTATAAACATGCAATTTCTTAATTCTAATAAAATTTAATAGTGTAGTTTGGGTTAACATTTAATGATAAAAATACATGAAATTAGATAACATGTTATCCTGACATCATTTTCAAGGATAAAACGTTTTTACTTTTACATCCTTTATAAACATGGAACTATTTGACACTTTTTTAAAGATACATTGCATAATTAATGTAGCTGTAAAATTTGTTATTCTTGCACTTGAAAATCATGTCAAAAGTCATCTAGAACTTTTAATAGCTTATTTTTATCATTTACCTTTTTATTAATTGTGTGTTTAATCAGTCTTGAAATATTATGAAAACAACAACAACAACAAAAACAGACAATGGCTGCGGCTGCACTTGGTGAGTTAACTGGGTTATTTTTTTAGTAACCCGGTTAAAATAACTCGGTGAAAAGTGAAATAACTGAGTTTGTTTTTCTGAGCATCCGCACTTCAGAAGGTTGAACTTTGAACGTGAGATCATGTTATCATTTGCTGGCGAGAACTGCAGAAAACAATACGATTAATGAGCGAAAACAATGCCTCTGCATGTGCATTTTACACATTTTTATTCCCTGCAAAACAACATTGTCAAATGATCAAATTATGGGTTTTGTGGAGAACATAAACACACGACGGTTTTCCTTTCTCTATTCGAAATTGAAAGTGGTCCCTAGGAAGGTCTACGAATTCAACAGGAAGCCAAAAATTACCGCGTAAGCGAAGACGATTGACAGATTGGGAAAGTTAACCTGCACTAAACTACCTAGCGAGGTGGTTTAAATAAACCTAGCCTTAAAAAAATCTATTGTTCTTTAGTTAATTTCCATGGGAACCACAAACACGGTTAAAATTCGGTGAACGCCAAAAATACGCGGCCGCATCAAGAATTTTGTTAAACCGGTTAATTTTAATTAATTGCAAATAACCGGGTTAACTACTCTAGTGCAGCCGCTGGAACCAATAACATGTAATTGGACCAGTATATAACTTTTAGGTTGCGTTTGACTGACCTTATTCTGGAAAAAATAAGTTTAACAAACAGAATAACCCCAAATGCCGGCCCATTCGATTGAGTTGCTATTCCGATTCCAGAATACATGGAATGTATTCCAAGCATTCTGCACTAGGGAGCAGAATGCTTGAAATAATACAGAATAATGACATCACTTCGTCCTCA
Source organism: Cladopsammia gracilis (assembly GCA_022457155.1). Lineage (NCBI taxonomy): Eukaryota > Metazoa > Cnidaria > Anthozoa > Scleractinia > Dendrophylliidae > Cladopsammia > Cladopsammia gracilis. The sequence goes on from JAJGOT010000077.1 coordinate 99,226, forward strand.
CCTCACGGCCTTTTTCTATCTCTGCACTGCGGGCCAGTAGAAAGCTCAGGACAGTTCCCAAGTTCTATAACAAGCTGTTCAAATGTGTCTGCCAAAAGGCGAAAATGGCTGCGAAGCTCTGACAAATTATACAAGTCATGTAGTTACAAAAATTTGTATTTTCCTATGGAAAACCACTGTCTGTGTGTGTTATATCGTAGGCATTATTACAGAAATGGTGTAATCGTTTTATTGAACTATGGACGGAATTGCTATTCTGGAATAATCCGGAATATTCTTATTATGGAATAGGGTCAATCAAATGCAACCTTAAGTAATACAATGTTTTATAATTATAACTGATAATTGCACTGTATTTTGCAGGTCCAGCAAGGCAATGTATCCAATATTAGGAAAGACATTGTCAAATCTAAATACCAGCAGCCTTATTGGTTATGGTAAGTTTGAAGTGACCCTATACATGTAATATAGTACAAATTGTAGATTTTTTTTTACAACAACTTTAATTTACAATAATAAAACTGTTACTCCCAATTCAAAGTGCTGGGAATGTGCAAATGGGGGCAAAAATCAATACCCAAAAAAATCCCTAGGGGTTCCAGCAAAACCCAATAAAATTCTCTGAACCAAAATTAAACCACCAAAAATCTGATGCTGAATATTTGAACCAGAAAGCCGGATTAAATCATATAACAAGTTTGGCTGTACTACATTTGTGGCACTACATGGGCACTACACATGGCAACAATTCTTTACCATGAATCTTCATATTGTTTTGAATACCCCTACTTCACTTAAGCCACCCCAAAAAGTACTTGCTAAAAATGTTCTTATCCAAAAAAATCTGGGAATCGAAAATTGCAAACCCCAAAAAAATCCTCTGCGTATACCTATCGCTTTAAATCCGGAGTATCCCCATTGCAGCAGAGGGCCAAAGATATAAACTGGAAAGTTTCTTTTAAAACTTTTTTTGATTCATTTTTTTTAGCTGTTGCTTATGAGGGCTTAAGGACAATAACCAGTATTTACCCTGACAGAAGTCTCATTCAGAAGGCTGGTAGATGTGTGCATGTATTCCTTGTGGCCAAAACTAATGACATCAAATACCTGGGTAAGTCATTTAACAAGTGCTGTTAATAGTTATGCATCTGTCAATTCCAGCAGTGCCTATCCCCCTCCCCCGCTAAGCCTGAGGCATTAGTCAGGCATTTGCTTATTCTCGAATTATGGGTATCGGCCATTAGCCTACCCTCAGTGTACTCTGTGGCATTTGACATCCTCCACAACTCAGGGAAAACACTTCTCTGTTGCCTTAGTTTACCTTTAAATAACTGTTGGATGAGTCTAGATTTGCAGAATCTAGTTGAGGGGGGGGGGGGGGGGGCATTTGCATTACTGTATCATGCTGTTGATTGTATCAAAGCATGAAATCAAGGTGGAAAGTGGAGCAGCTGTCAAATATGACATGATTCAGGTCTAAGCCAGATGACATTTTAATGCAAGTGTTTTCTCCTTGCTAAATGCTGCCAGGCACTAATTACAATAAAGGGCTTGACAAGTGACATTAAGCCAAGAAATAATGTAACAGCAAGTTCAGTTTAAGTGTAATTATTATTAATAAAGATTTTATGTTTGTTCAGTAAAACAGCATAAATTATAAACACCAAGTAGGGGAATGAATCATGTTTGAAATAATTATTATAGAATTAACAACTAATGCCAATAATGAAATTGCAAGTTACAGTATTAAGAGAAAATGCATTTCATTGAAACATGTTTACTTTAAACTGGCAAGTTTAGATGCTGATGTGAAAACAGCTTTAGTTCAACCTTGTAAACTGTCAAGTAAACTATTTTGTATTGTGTTCTGTGGATAGGTTAGTAGAAAATCCGAAAATTTTGTTAAAGGCTAGCTGCGAGCATAACTGTCCTTTGTCGAATTTTGTCATTTTTACTCTCAGATTATGTATTGAGTTGAGCAAACACTTTCTTGCTAAATTAATGACAAGTACGTCTAAGTTACAGTTTAAGGTAAAAGAAAAACATTCAGGCGAAAAGATCCCAAATTAAATACTATAACACACTTTGAATAAGCACTAGATACTCTTCTTTTCCAAGTTGTGGGATTTTTAATTGGATCTTCTATTTCAGCAAAAATTTACCAGCCATTATTTTAGCAACATAATGCTTTTTTTCTGTGAAAACAAAACGTCAAAATTTGACAAAGGACAGTTAACTTAAGCCCCCAACCCTTCAATTGATTGATTAATTGATTGTTATATTTTAATTGTCGTAGTATTTTTTTTCACACAGGCATAAACATATTGACATCTCTGCTCCAAGCAGGCAGTGGCTTTGTTATGGAGCCTACGTACCAAAGAATTGTTATTGACTGTCTTGATGATCCTGACGAGACACTCAAAAGAAAGGTGACTACAGTTTGTATGGGATTTGTTTAAACCACAGGCACCCAAGCTCGTGGTGCGAGAAAACAAGCAAATTTGATAAATTTTTTTTGTGGGGTTAGGCTCCCTGTGGTCACACTCATCAGTTGTTTGAATAGCCCAATTTCGATATAATAAAATTCAAGTTAAAACAAAAGACATCACTACGAGGCTTAGGGGAATAAACCGTATAAATCCCTACTACAGTATCATTCCCCTAAGCCTCGTAGTGATGTCTTTTGTTTCAAATTAAATTTTAATATATCGAAATTGGGCTATTGTATAAACATACATGTGTTTTTCAAAAATTCTGTCAGAAGCATCCTCAGAGAGCCGATAAAAAGTCTTCAAAGTTGACACTTTTCTTGGTTAAGCTGCCAATTAAAAGTCATAAAACAACCCAGCCCTAGTTGGAGAGAGACAGTACTTAAAACACTTTGCTTTCCAAGGCTCGATTGCTCAGTGAACAATCCAACGGCATCTTGATCAGGAATTGTTCAGGAGTTATACTGCTGTCCAAAAGTCCGAGCCTTTACCACATGCAGAACGTTAAGCATCATTAATTAAAAATTACATTTTTTTGTCCATTGAATTGAAGTACATGTAGTTTTTATAGAGTGCCGAGAGTAGTTTGCATTTACTGTGGTTAAATTGCATTGCTGGGTTTTGTTCAAATAGCTGCTTACAAAAATACTCTTGAAATCCTGCACTTTCTCAACCCATCTGAATTAAATTTGAAACCTTTTCCTCGCGATTGTTTTCCCTCACTTGGTATTTACTACAGCTTCATGTATGTCTCATTGGATTGTCTTTGTCTTTTCTGATTGGCCAGAGTAACTACTTTATTACTCTAGTAATTGCTCACTGGTTTTCATTTTAGAGCGGTTTTCAATAGCCCTTAAATGCGTGTTTACCTCAGACTAGCTAATTTCACCCTCAATCCTCGCTTTCGAAGTGTAAACTTGTGACAATTTCATCATTGTATTTCTCAAAGTTAAAAAGTTGAAAAGAATACCCACTCAAAAACAACGTGAACTTGTCAAAGGTTTGCAAGGAATTTCGTACAAACAAGGCTTGGTGGTGAAGTTTGAGCTGGTGACGTCATCATGCATAAGGCCTATTGAGTTTCGGAAAAGCAAAACCAAAGTAATTACTTTGGCCAACCACAACAGACTGACGGGCAATCCAATATCCAATCAGAACTCGAAGCAAATACATTTAACGGGCGCCAAGCGCGGGAAAACGCGTGCGAACAACTCGGAGTTTTAGTTCTGATTGGTTGAGAAAGTGGCGCGCAGTTCTCTGGCCAATCACGAAGCTTAGCTATGCAAAACCATTTAGCAATTGCAAAATGACTTTCGACACATTGAACATCAGTTTTATTATTACAGAAAAAAATGTAAAGTGACTTCTATAATGACTATATATACCTTTACTATTATGCAGTAACAATTAATTTTTGGTGATTTCAGTATTTTGATACATCTTTGTGGTACTTAAAATTCTTCCTAGACATTGGACCTCCTTTGTCACATAACTAATGCCGAAAATGTGGATAAAGTTTGCGAGAAGCTGTTGTCGTATCTCAAGTCCACCACAGATGCGGATGTGTATTTTAGAACGGAACTGGTCGATAGGATCACTGAACTTGCTGAAAGATATCCTTTTTTAACAATGTATAACATCTAGGAGCTGGTATAAGGAAACACGGTTAGTTTTACAATCAGCGTTTCCATAATAGACACTTCTCTAAGACAGTTACATAATATGGGTCGCTGCCACGCTTTGTGTCATTACCTTATCTACTTTCTCTGCCAAATTTCTCAGTCAAAATTCAAGTTTGTAGTTTGTAAATCCGCTCTCGCAAGGTTTAAATCAATAAAAAAAGACATAACAACAGAGTTCAACATCGTATTCATATTTTTGAGGGTTTTATTTCATGTAATGTGTTTAAAGAGCCCCAAAAATCGCATTTAGAAAAAGGCTAAATTTGTTACCGACGCAGCCATTTAAAAGCACAGGCTACCACCCAAACGGGATGGTAAACCTGTGGTAAGCTCAAATAGCCATGCCAGTGCTGGGAAAAACAGTCGGTTATTGGACATTGTCTGACCAAAATCCTAAAATGTCAGACTAATTTAAGTTATTTTCGGACATGGTGTCCGAGCACGAAAATGACTTATTTGTTTCCAAAAACAATAAAATACGAATTTACGCATTATTCAGTTTGAAGTCGCCCTATAATGCATTGCAAACCGCAACACTTGTTATAGCAAGTCATGTATGGGAAGACCTTAGATAACAACGGCCTGGACCACCTCGGACACCTTATTGAGACTTACATAACAGAGTTACTGGTTAGCTTTCAGTCGAGGTTGGGGTTAGCAGTTTATATAGTTAAATTTAGGCCTAAGCAAATCGAGAAACTAGGTGGTACAGTGGTACGGTAGGCTATGTAAGCCTAAGCCAAGCTGAGGTCACAGGTTCAATCCTGAGTGGGGATTTTAGATTTTTTTTTTACACTTAAACATTTATTGAAAAAAAATTCTAAGTGTCGACATTACATTATATAATTCTCAATAAGTGTCCGAGGTGGTCCAGACCGTTGTTATCTAAGGTCTTCCTCATGTATGTTGGCGAATGTGTCTCAGGAAAAATACAAAATGGCGGATGTCCGGCCAGTTCTGTAAAATGCCCGGTCACATGTCCTTTTATGTAAGAAAAATTATTTCCAGCACTGCATGCAGAAGCCGACAGCATTTTATTACTGTGTAAGTCACAGTGAGGCAAAAGAATACTTCAATCGGTGTATTACAATAATATCTCAGTTGTCCTTGACATGACTCAAATATGCTCCAGATAACTCTTGGTATATTCTGACCATGAATGAGGTGTTTGAGCTTGGTGGATCACTTGTCAGAGATGCTGTGGCTCATAACATGATGCGACTTTTAGCTGAAGGTTGTCAATGGTTGCTTCCAACCTTCGCGGCTGCCCTTGGGGAAAAAAATTTTTACAGACCGTACACGTGCTAGAATATTAAAATATTTAAAATATATATTTTCCCCGTAGCGACCATTTACGCAACACGTCTAACATGTCGTAGATATCTCGTTAACCAATCAGAATATCGAAAAAGCCTGACAAAGTTATGTTGACTGATCCCTTGTGTATAACACTGTGCGTCTACTTGTCTCTTGCGGCGGCATTCGACACTCGATAAATTCAGTTGAAAAATCCACGGTCATTTTATCGTTCGGTTGAGGGTACCCTTAAACTAAATCCCGATTCTGTGATCGAAAATTGGATTTTCCGTTCCATTTAGGGACAAACCAATCTTAGATTGCAGTCTGAATGATCCACGTCCGGGGGTGGATCGTTCAGATTGGTGTCTGAATCTGATTTCAGATTATTTGTTCCATTTGGCGAACCAGTTGCAGATCAACAGCACGTGGTCGTTCAACCCGCAAACAAACAGACAGACAGACAGACAGACAGACAGACAGACAGACAGACAAACAAACAGACAAACAAACAGAGGCCCTTTGCAAAGGGACCTGGGGATGATGACCGGAACGGATCGATTTTTTTTGTTCCAGCTAGTATGAAAATCCAAACAGTCTGGATTACATAAATCTACTGCATTGTTTGAATGAACGCTCCCTGGTTTAGCTTCAAAATGGGGGTTGTTTCTGTGTGTACCGGAAGACAACAAAACAAACAAAGAACGACAATAATACAAATGCAAAACAAGACCAACAATACAATGCCCCACAAACAATAGAAGACATTGAGTACCGGTACACGCAGAAAAACCCAAAATGGGGCTGATTTGTTAAAAGTGCACAGGACCTCCACAGATATGCTGGTAATGCTGTGTTTAAATAAAATATCTTGCCTTTTATCAACAGGAACTGATGACGAACATGAAGATGACGAAATACGTCGATTTGCTGTGATGTCCTACATCAACCTACTTGAAAAGCCAGTTTTACCAGATATTCTGATTCGAGTTAATAGCTGGGTGAGTTGTTAATGGACAATGTGTGAGTGCCGCGTAGCACTTGTGAAATGAAGTGAAAATGTAATTTTTATGAGTGCTGAGAAGTGTGAAACCCTTACAAATCCTTCTGCACTGAAGTCCATCAAAGGATATGGGAATAACGATAATCACAACATATTTTTTCTTTCTTTTCATTGGCCGAGAGTCTACCACGTGACCTGCAAATGACTGCCTACGAATAATTCTGCTCATGCGCACAACACTGCAAAGTTGTTTTTCTCTGAATAATTGCTCTGCTCCCGTCTTCTACAATGGCAGCCCGATTTCTCTGTTTTAACAGTTATGAAATAAATAATTATTAAAGTGAAAAACAAACTCGATCTGATCTCGATCTGCTCGCCACTGACAAATCACGATATTTTGCTCAACCTCGTCTAATAATTGATCATTTCCTGCGGTGTTTACCATTACTGTACCCTCTGCTTGTTTACAGGTGCTAGGTGAATATTCATACACGGCCTCCGAATATGACCCTGAATACTTTCTTGAAGAACTGCTATCCTTGCTGGAAAGGAAATTTGAAGGTAAAACTAAACTCTTTTTTCCATCCTTTCTTTATCCCTTCCATTCAACCCAGGTTTCATTTTTTTTCTTTTTCCGTTTCATTTGTGTCATCAATTCCTCCGTCCACAAATTTACTTCGAAAGGCTTTATTTGCGTTGTAGATCCCAGCACCAAGGCCTGGGTAATAAGTGCTATAGGAAAGCTGACGTCACAGATGGGACACCTACAGGATAGCACCAGGGATGTGTTAGAAACACACGCGACTGGCGTAGATGTAGAGCTCAGACAGGTAAGCGAAAGAAGTGTTCTGCTTCCCGCTAAAATTGGGAAATACACACTGTATGCACCGTATGCGTTGTTCTCAAATACAATATTTTTCAATATCACTAAAATTTGTTTATGAACCAGTGACACGACTGCTTCAGGGTTATTGGACATTCATTATTTCTTAGTATTTTAAAATGCTTCGCGTTGTTTAATTATTTTGCAGCGTTGTTCAGAAATTCAGGAACTCTCCCAGAACACGTTTCTTATGCAAAGTGTGCTTCCTGTAGATGGTTGTTGTGAAGATTTGGAGGTGGGTTCATCCAGTTCATTCACTATAAAGATTGACCTTGTGCTTCAGTTGTTTTCACATAATGATATTTATCATACATTGCATGACCCATACGGCCCCATGTGTACCCGTATGAGGGCCGTACGTATTAGCGCGAGCGGGGCCTTGTCTTGCGGGCTTTTCGGGTTAAAAGTTGAATCAATTTTGTCTCCTTATTGGTCATATGATAAAATATTTGTTGACTAAGTTAGGTCGGGCCGGATGAGGAAATATTTGGCTCTCGGTCATGGCGTACAGATCTCGCTGCGCTCGGTCCGTGCGCCACAACCTCGAGCCAAATATTTTCCCATCCGGCCCTCGCACTCAGATAAGTACATAGCATGTAACATTGGCGTACAAGCCGGGGGCTGAAAATACCAAAAAGGTTAACGTTGTGGCCACGGGGGTTGGGTAGGCCACATAAAACATTAAAGGCTGCATTGTCAAAAAGCTGAAAATGTATTCATACCACCAAAAATTTGTGCAAACCGATAACGAGAGTTCATAACAACAAAGTTTTTTGTTTAATGTTTTAGTAAATCTTGTTAACTTTGTATTACTCTTGACTTAAATTATCTTCCATGTAAACGTGTTGTTCGTATCGTAAGGTCAAATTAAAAATGAACTGGGGCGGGGTCACTTCGACCAAAGTTATGTTTTGCGTTTTCGGTGTTACAAGGTGGACGAGTCGTTGTCTTTCCTGGATGGTTTAGTAGCAGAAGCGCTATCTAGTGGAGCCCCTCCTTACACACCAATGAGCGAGCGAAACACGGAGAAAAAGACTAAAGGTTTGTACATCATATAGCAAATGATATGGCAGGCAAGTATGTAGGTGTTTTAGTGTAACCGTTATGGACTAAATCTGAGTTGTAGTTACAGCGCTGTGTTATAAAAATTTCAAACAGTCGTATGTGACCAAGTTAATAAATCGCAGTGGCTACGAAGCCTCAGAAATTTCTTTGTCAGTCGATGTTTTTGTTGGCGTTTTTTGGCTTTGACCGTGCACAATCACAATAGATTTTGAACTTGTTCGAGAAATTAACCAATAGAAATGTTTCCTTAAGTTATTCGGTCATAGGGTGTGATCGAAAAACAGAAGATGTGTACAGTTGCAGTGCTTTCAATATAAATTATAGCGTCTTTGTTATCGCCATTGAAGTCTTAATAATGCAAGGTTTCATAACCAGTCCCTCGACTAGCCATGATGTGACTTTTCAAGGCAATTGAACGTGCCAACCATTAACATCCATTAACATACAAAAAAATGTATTCCTATTGAATAAAGCTTCATTTTTTCATCATCCCGTTTGATGACTTGCAGAAATTAGAAGCTGATAGTTGATGAAAGCAGCCGAAAGTATATAAATGCATACTTGCATTGATTTTATTCTAGAATTTCAAACTCCAAACAAACATTGCGTTTTACGATCTCTTAATACATCAAGTAACCTGCCCTAACCATTTTTCAATCTGTTCAAGGGAAAAGGTTTTTTTATCGGCCGTTTCTTGGTGTTGCGGAAGCCATTGTTGGTTAGCTTATGTGTTGTGGTGTGGGTATTGTTCAGTGCCTTTTGAATCTTTTGTTTTACGTCATTTGGTGATCACACCATCCGCAACACCAACAAACTACCGTACTTTTCGCATTTGCAGGGCCGCCGTTCAATTTGCATGTTCCTTAAGTTCCAGTCCTTTCTCTGTCATCTTTTGGAACTTCAGGAACATGCAAATTTAATAGCGGCCGTGCAAATGCGAAGAAGACGGACGAAATCAAAAACTGTTTTCTCGTGATCGGATTGAAAAACGGTTTGGACAGCTTACTAAGTAGATTATTTCCTTTCGAAAGTACAAAAAACCCCGAAATATTTCATCGAATTGGCACTTAAACAGCGTAAAACGATGTTAGAAGACCGTTATCCGAGTTTGAACTTACGATAAGAGTTTGCTCCTTATCAACCTCCAGTCCCAACATCCCAGTAATACACTTGTTTTTCTTTTTTGCAGAAGTTTCCGATGTTCAACCAGCGCTTAAGTTTACACCGTACGAGAATCCCATAAAAAAGCCTCGCGCACCTACACCACAACCTGATTCAACGTATGATGAACAAGAGAAGCGCAGCAAACCTCTTAAAACTTCCACTGATGTCGAACCTAAAGCCAAAAGCAGAACCAAGACAAAAACCATCGAGGAGACTCCGAGTAAAACGCTGTTTTCCGGTCAGGCCGTGTGGGGGCCTGGGGGATATGCAAAGGATCGAGCGCGGTCTGGGTCCGTGGATTCCAATAGTAAATCGGATTCATCATCGCGGAGTACTGGGTCTGAGAATACAGCTGTGAAAACGAATGCTGAGGTGAGAACCAAAGGGGATATATTGTCTTTTGAAGTACCCAGAAAGAAATTGAGACCTATTTCTGATCAAAACTAAAACAATCTTGCTGACGTTAAACTGAAAGAAATGTCTTTTTGCAATTCATACTGAAAATAATCATAATCTTCATGCAACATTGAAAAATCCTGATACTTGAGGACGGTTTTGAATTGCCACAAACGTGCCTTTTATTGGAAACCAGTACAAATTCGATTTTCAATCGGTGAAACAACCTATTTACTACTATGAAGCCGCAGTATCTCATGGCTGCTAATTTCGAATTCCGTTCTGAAATTTGCATGCCTTATTTAGGTTTTCTTTAGTATCTACATAGCCCTCTTTGTTGCTTATTAACGCCAGGCTAGTACCAGTTCTCCAGTGACGAATCAAGAGGACGCTCGCAAACAACACCTGGCTGCTCAGCTGTTCAGTGGTGTCACAGTTAAACCACGTTCATCTGCAGGGAGGGGTCACTTAGGAAGTAATAAAATGTCAAGACATGCTGGAAAAACAAAGGCCGATACTGCTGGAATGCCATCTATTGACGATAGCTCACATTCGTTGCAACGTCCGAATTTCAAGGCGGCAGACAAAACGAATACAGACTTGCTGTGTGATCTTGGGAGTAATGAAGTTCGTGACAATGAAGAAGAACAAGCGCGTTTCAAAACTCATGCGCTGCTGTCATCTTTGGACATGGTAGCATCACGTGACAGTAATAACTCAAATATTCAGGAATTGTTCACAGATTCCAAGCCTCCCCTGCCCGTACCGACAGGTCATGCTGATCCTCGCTTGTCCGTACCGACAAGCCATGCTGATCCTCGCCTTTCCGTACCGACATGCACAGGTGACGTTGATCCTGGACTTTCCATACCGACAAGTCATGCTGATCCTCGCCTGTCCGTACAGACAAGTCACGATCCTCACCTATCAGTGCCCACAAGTCAAGCTAATCCTAGTTACGAGACTACTGAACAGGTTAGATGTGTAGATATGTTACCATACTTGTACCATACACTTTAAAATTAGGTTTAGGAAGAATTCAATAATCCACTACATTTTATTTTTTCCACTTGTACGAATTGTACGATTTTTTTTTCTGTTCTCTCCAAATGGAAAATATTTTGTACTCTTATATCTTATATATACATCTTAGTGATCACTTAATCTTGGTTTGGCTCTGTTGAAAGGAAAGGTTTAATTAAGGTTACAGTGTACCTTCGGGGATGTCTCCAGTATAACAGCTCTAGCGTCTTAAGATTACACTTAATATACCTAAACCCAAATATCAAATTAAAGCTTTTAGAGCTGGCTATCTAAATATGGAAACCATTTGGTAATAAAATGAATTGTCGAATTTTTTACGACGTCTAAATTCGAACGTCCGAATCAGCTTTAAAACGCTATAACTCAAAGCGATTATTATATTTTGCTAATTTGATTTGTTCTCGGGTTTCCGGACACGAAGCGCTAAAAAAACGTGTCGGCGTTTTTCCATATTCAATTGCAGTGAAAAGTTACAGAATATTTTCGAAAAGGGGAGAAAAAAAATTGGAATGATCGCACGGAAATGCCTGTTGACGAAAAAGTTTTCGGAATTAAGAAATTCGCCGACACGTTTTTGTTGATTATATGTTAGCCTAGCTTCTGTCCAAATTTAAGGGAAATCGAACAAATTCCCTTTGAGTTGTAGCTCTTTAAAGTGTCCCCAACAAGAGAAAAATTAACTTTGAGAAAACGGCGCTTAAAAAAACATATCGCTTAATAAACAAACTCCGCCCACAAAAGTTATACCGTCATTTCTCCGTCAATTTTCACTATTTTTCGATACTTTTTTTTTTTGGATGAAAGTTCATTCTGTAAACTTTATTTTAACGCCAAAAAAAAATTTTCAATAAATTTGCGATCTGAAGGTACACTGTAACCTTAAACACTTAGGGACGATTATTTTTAACGATGTTTAATCTCAGCCAACGGCCCCTTTAATTTCCAGCTGCATGGCTTAGTGTTAATCCTTCCAATTGAGTGTTAAAATGCAATTCGTTTTTGCTTTGTTCTTCAGTGAATAACTTGGCCTTGTGGTTGGTTATAAAAACTCATACAGTTTCTCAACCAATCAGAACTAACACCACAACCAATCGTAACTCGATCGTGCGCGTTTCGATTTCCCGCCATTGGCGCCGGCTACGTGTTCTGATTGGTTCATTGGATTGTTTGTGTCTGTTGTGATTGTTTTTTTTTAGCTCTTCGACACGAAGACCGCTTTAACAAGAGAGATAATTTCACTTGGGGTTTACTAAACTCTCACAATTATGTTCAGAAAACAACTTTACTCGACGAGGAGATTACGGTTCCGCTTCAGTGTTTAGAGCTCACAGTGACCCCATCCGCCTCCTTACCGAAAGACTTGGCTGAGTTCCCGCATTCTCCAGAAGCCCTTGAACTCTGTTTTGATAGTAACCTACGAGTTACTCTTCAAAAAGTCTGGAAACCTAGCGAACTTGTGCTTGTTATTTACCTGACCAATCAGAATCCAGCTAATACTCCAATCCATGAAGTCACCAGCGTGTTTGAGCCACCTTCTAATCTGATTGGCTCGTTTGATTCTTCGTCAAGCAACACGCTTCAGGATGAAAGTATTGGAGGTCTTGGATGGGTAAGAACGTATTTTCAGTGCACGACTCCTTGTTTGTGTTCTTAGCGTGTGTCAAAAGGAAAAGGCATGATTCATATTAGACAATTCCTTTTGAGTAAGTCTGAGCTAGACGCATTGACCACGTATTGACAACAAATATAAGAAAACTGGACGACTTCTTGAATTATATTTAGTAACTATAATGTATGGACATTGAATTAGTGTTAGAGGATACTTCAGGAGGAAACCATTTTCTGAAAGAAGTAATTTACGAGAGGGTCGTGAAGGGGGGTACCAAATCCCAGTTCCCAGCCTAAATTTGGCCCAAATCCCAGTTCCCATTTTACCCCTTCACGACCCTATAACTATGCAACCGTGTAAGCCTGGTAGCTAGACCGCGGGCGCGAAGGCGAAAAATACTGATTTCACGGTCTCTACTGTCTCTACTGAGGAGTGCAAGGTCTATTGCTACGAAATTTTATTTTTCTATTTCAAAATATTGGAGCAAAGACCGCTGAAGAAAAGAAATCCCATTCCCATTTTATAATTGTTCATCCCATTCCCAGTGGCTAAATCCCAGTCCCAGTGAGTAAATCCCATTTTCCCAGTGCAAAATAAGGCTAATCCCAGTTCCCATTTTACCCCTTCACGACCCTCTTACGAGGCGAGCGTCGTGCTTACGTGTAGTCCCTTTGAAGTACAACAGACTCTAAGGCTGCGCTCGATTGAATGTATTCTAGCCGGCAAGGCAAGCGTATTTGCGGGGCGAACGAGCGCGGCGTTTTAAAAACCAAGGACTGAGACGAGTCAAAAGACGAAGGGTGTGGGAGTCAGGCTGGAGGGCGAAGGACGTTGTGCAAAACCAAAATGGCGACCAAACACCAAATTCATCACTCGCCCACCAAAAAACAAAACGCCGGCACCGCAGGCTAAACGTATTCCAGAGTAAGAATATGCAGAATGGTCACAAAAAATCGCGTTTTGGGGGTTTTGGGAGCCACTGGAAAACTAAACATCTGCTATTGTCGTATTATAAGCATGTTTTGACAGATTAGTACTGGAAGTGTGCCTAGAATACGGTGAATCGAACGCGCCCGTAATCGGTTACTGTATGCATAAGTTTCTGCTTGTACCCAAGCGCCTCTTTTTTCGCGGGGAGCTTTGAAATGCGCAGGGAAGCATGGGAAAGGGTTGAGCCTTCCCTCGATCCTTTGCGCTGTTTATCAAGCTTTCCCGTGGGCCTTCTCGCGCCTCTCCCGCCGAAACTCCTAATAAGCTCCTCGGTATGAGGCAGTTTAAATTCCCTTAGCTGTAAAACGGGTCATAAAACTTAGAAATTTGAACGTAATAACAGCACTTGTTGAGACACTGGTCTCTTCTGGTTTTCTTGTACTTTCAGGTGAGGCACCAAATTGTTTTAAAGTACAAATCTCCTGCACTTCATATGAACTTCGGTGGGAAGATTTCGTACAAAGATCCAAACAGGACGTTAAAACATCTGTTTTTCAATCACACTTTGAGCATCAGCGACATTTTGCGACCACTTGTGATCAGCACGGAGGAATTTGGACAGAAATGGACTGATGCTTCGTTTGAAAAGAAACAGAAGTTGTCGAGTTCGCTGAAGAGTTGCCAAGAATTCTCCAAAAGAACTGAAGATTGCCTGAAACTCTACCCGGTGGAAATAATAGGTGAGGGAACAATTTTTTTTTCTGTAGTATTAATAAGAGTTCAATAGTTATTAGAAGCCGTCATGCAGAGCATCTCTTCAAACAGGCTTCAACGAAGACCAGTAAATGGAAGTCGTATTTTGATAATGCTGTTCATTCCGAAACTGTTTCTTTACAAGGTTCTAAGGAAATAGCTTCAGGACAAAAAAATATCATAATAAATCGATAATCAACAATACAAAAGTAATAAACAAATAAAGTAATAATTAAAATGCATCAAAGTTCAACACACAAATGTGCAGTGCATGCAAAATAATGCACAGGTTTGACCATTTTTCCTTTCATTCTTAAGCCTGGTTTCCATATAATCGCAACGATCGCAGCGATCGTTACGATCGACGATCGCTGCGATTCTTGCGATACTTTCTATCTCTGCGATCGCAATCGCAAGGATCGTAACGATCGAAAGGATCGCAACGTTTTGGTTTCCATATGATCGCAAGGGTCGCACAACACTTTTTTCTGCGATCGCTGCGATCGTTGCGATTATATGGAAACCAGGCTTTAGGCCCAAATAATCACTTACACCCGTTTTCCACCAAGACCTTTATAGGTACACTGCGTGCATGTTCTTGCGTACATAGAACTCTTCGTGAATATTGCTTCTGAATAGCAAATTTGTTACATCACATGGGTAAAGAGTGAACGAAACAAAGTCACTTGTATTTTAATAATGAAGTGTTACCTGTTACCCTTCTTTAGGTACAAAAGTCATTCTTGCCGGAACCGTGATGCAATCTGGCATATGTCTTTTGCACGCCAGCTGTGATGGTGACGAGTTAGAACTGTCAATCAAATCCAACAACAGGCTTTTAAATGACGCACTTTTGAAGCATTGTGGGATTGTCTTCAGATGACACATCCTGTCTGCTCGTTTCTGTCATGTATCACTCAAGTGTCACGTGACGCACTTTGGCTTGAATGCAAACAAGGCAACCACAAAGCGAACTGGAGACAAAGGCGATTTGGCGAGTGGATTGCATCTGATCCTCTCGAAGGACTCTAGAAGTAGCGGTTCTAATGAAGTCGTGTACTCCGCCTAGCATTAAAGGGGATGTCACCATTTAAAGTGCCACTTGAAAAGGCCAAAAGACATCTTTATATCAGTGGAAATCCCAAAATAATGGTCCAGTTTTGTTTGTTACTAGTGCTCCAAGAGTAAAAGTGTCTTGGGCTGCAGATGGCCAGGATGGAAATGGATTGCAACTTGAAAAATTGGGCCAGTTTTTTTTTTTCAGTTTTATCGCCTTGTGTCGTTAAAACTCTGATTATGGTTTATTCTTCCTTCGAAAATAAATTCACTTGATGTCTTCTTCTTAGTGTTATATATAGCATTTCATGTACGACAAAGGTACTTAGGTTTAATTAGGGGCGGTTTTGATCCAGAAACAATCCTCATGACATAGCTCCTTTAAGAAAGATACAAAGCGCAAATCAGATACTCTAAGAACAAGATAGCCTGCGAGCAAGCTCTCGGTCTCGGGGTTTGAGAGAGCGGAGAGCGAGAGCTTGCAACGATGTCTCAGAAATTTGAATGCCGCCCCCAATACTTCCCGTGGCTTCCCGCTGTCCGAGCTGTCAGAATTCGGCCAATCAGCGCAAACCGGAAACGAGCGTTAATGTCAACAAACATGTAACAGTCCACGTGAAAAAAAAAACGGAACTTGCTCGCAGCAAGTATGGCACATATAGATCTGTATAGGGAGAAAACCGAAAATCCAAACGATTTAATATTGTAGATATTGTAAAGCTTCGTTAAAACTTCGCTAGCGTGTTTATAATTTTGTGAATCGCGAGATGTTTTTTATTGAAAAGGTTTCAAATTACTTTCGAACATATGCAAATTGCGTGGTGAACAAAAATAAATAATCACCGGCCAAAACACTAGAGCTCTTTCGATAGCTGTTCAAATGGCTGGAAATCTTTCATCTAAACGGGTTCTAACATTCGCCGTTCGAAAGGGTGAAGATTTTTTTAAACGTTTAACAGCCGCCGTTTGAACGGTTGAATATTTTTTCCCGTTAACTTTCAGCGTGAGAGGTCACAAATGCTGGTCGATAATTTTCTCGGCTGACCCAAACAAAAGCTGAAACTTCGCCGATCTTAATTCTTCATTAGATACATCGGCAACAGAAGCCGCAGACATTCCAGTACTTCTGGCTTCTGCTAGACAACCAACACTGTTTGATGCTGCCTCCTTTCAATTTGCAGCCGCGGCAGCAAACAGTTGAAATATAAAGCTTTTGCCATAGCCCGTCAGCAAAACATTGAGGACATCACTGCCTTTAAGTAGTGCTTCAACTGCTTGACGTTGCCCGGGTTTCAATTGCGAAGGAAACTTCACATATTTTGAAAAATTCTCGCACGCTTTATGAATACAATCTCCTCCGCTCTCCGTGATTTTGTTTTCTTGATCACGCACGACGCACGAAGAATGATGACGTTATTATCCAATTAAATCTCAACCAATCAGCATTTTCCGCTAGCTTTCACGGGTTAAACCAGGGGGGGGGGGGGGGGATAGAAAAAAGGCCTGGGACCGAGAAACGATGTTCTCACAACTTGCAAAGCGCTCTTCCTGGTCAGCGGCGTCTTTTTGAGCGGGGCCTGTGTTCAGGTGTTTTCGAAGGTAAAAAGATATGGCGATCTCTGTTAAATCTGTGTGTTTGTTGGCCTTTTTGTTGGTGCTATTATCGCGAAGTGAAGTTGAGAAAAATTTCAGAGATGACGACTCGTTCCCTAATGGCTCCGAAGCTTCCTGTCGAGGCACAAATCACAACTCGCACAAATTACAGATACGAGTTGAACGCATAGCGAGTTTGCTCGATACGGTAATTCGTTTATTCACGGGAACCCAAATATGTCAAGTTGTTTTCGATGTACCGTAGGATACCCGAGTTTTGGGATTCGGACGATAATCAGTTTTATTTATTCGCCTCAGGACCTCTATCTGTTGCCGATAAAATGCGGGTTCAGTGGCTGTAAAACATTACGACAAACACCGCCTCTTCAACCGACTGCTTTTGCAAACTTTCCTGTATATCAGCGCGATGTTTTGAGTTGGGGAGATCTAAAGAAAAGAAAATTAAAAAAAAAAATATGTTATTTCATTCGACCGCAAAAAGTGCTTCTTTCCATTGTTGAATTTGTTCTTTATTTATGTATCCTGTTAAAAAATAAAGGGCACAGATTAACAGCTTTTAATCTTATAAAAGAAACGTTTTGTTTTTATTATTGTCCTCAAAAGAGGTTTATTTTTCAGATATATGTCAAAAAATAATAATTCATTACTTCTACAATGTATTTTATTAAAAAAAAAAACAACTCCTTGTGCATCAATAATTTCTGTATAGGTCTGTGAGCTATCTGTGGTATATTAAAAGTCCCTCATCTGAAAAACAATAAACAAAAATAAACATAGCTATTAAATATTATCAGTTATTTATATAGCACCATTTCCATCATCCCCCTTTCCTATTATACTCCTATTACTAATACACCCCATTTCTATCATACATGTAACACCATTTCTATCATACTCCCATTCCTTTTAATGTTTTAATATCTTTTTGATAAAATTACAGTTATGGAAATGTACTATTGCATTTAGTATACCCTGAATATATCACACAAACACTCCCCATTTGCATCAAATTCACCTACCAGTTTTCACTTTTAATATCCAGACAGTCATCCCCAAATTTTCACCGTATCACACAAAAACTCCCAATTTCCATCAAATTTCCATTCCCAGACAGTCATCCCAAAGTTTTCACAGGCTTTCTGATGAGCACTCCACTTCACGTTTGTATAGGAATCCCACCCCAGGAGTATCAATTTTTGTGAATGCCAGAGTGAGCATCAATGAACATCCTCAAAGAAAAAATGCATTTGAAGTGAAATTTTAAACTAAACACGACAAAACAAACAAGCAAAAAAACTCTTACTCAAGCGAGTGGCGGGACTGCTAGGCAGCACAGTACAATTTTAAATGCCTCGCAGTAAACACTGACGAAAGCAAGTTTTCACAAAATTGTGTTTTCGTGAAAGTATTTTTTTTTATAGGGTTCCAGAATAGAAATGTTGTAATGAAATGGAGAGACCTGAATTTCACTCCAATCAAGCTCATAAAAAGACGGTAATAAAAGCTGGCTGAAAAAAACTACATAAAAGATGGCTGAAAAAAACTACATAGTCAAACGAGGTTTTAGTTGTGAAATAGTACAAACGAATGTCTATCTCCGATCCGAGTGAGTGTTTCTACTACAATACCATAAATCGAACGCCCGATTGACATTTCACACGACAAAAAAAATTAGTAGAACGTGAACAATTGCGAGTTTTACAGAGGGATAATTACTGTATGCTCATCACCCTGTTTTACCACAAAGCTAATTTATTAGCTTTTAGCTTACTAGCTATAGAGGCTTTTTTAATGCGAAGAAATATACAATTAACATAAAAAAATGTTGCCTTACCTTGATCTCGGAGAATCTACTGTGCATTAAAAGCGCCGTCCGTTAAGAAGTAAATTTTCCAAATTGAAGGGGTTCCGTAAAGAAAAAAAATCGTTGAATAAACTAAAGAGAAGCCACCGAAATCGCACTCGCATCGGCCGCCATGTTTTTTGTTTTGTTTGCACTTCGGGATTGACAAACTCTGCTCGTGCGCAGAACACGAATCCGCTGACTGATACCTCCATGATTGCTTTGCAAGTTGTGAGAACATCGCTTGGATTTCATTTAAGAGAATGTATGGGAAGTTGCTTACCCCCCCCCTGGGTTAAACATTAAAATTTCTGAGACATCGTTGCAAGCTCTCGCTCGTTTCCCTCCCCCACCCCCTCCCCCCCAAAAAAACTCCAAACCCGAACCCGAGAGCTTGCTCGCAGGCTAAGAACAAGAGGCTACGCATAGCCTATACTCGTGCCGATAATAGCGGAGCTCTCGCGGGCCGAACCGCTGCGGAGCCCCATACTCATAGAAATGAACCTATGCCTGTCATTTTTCATGGTCATGGCTAGCGGAATGTTTCGCGGGCGCGCGTGCCGCCCGCCGCCCGTGTTGGACAGGGCTAGCTCGCGGTCGCGTATGACGTCGCAAAACGTACGTACGACGTCACGCACGGTTACACGGTCGAATGTCACGTCAGCTGGGAAAACACTGTTTTGCTGTGTTTACTAAGCGGAGAAAACCGTTTAAATTAAAGTCGTTATTTCCCTGAATTTTTCGCGGTTTGCTACTCAAGACAGGGATACTAATTAAGGGATACCCAGAAGCCGCTTTGGTGGAAAAAGAAGAGCTTTCAGGGATAAAATCTTGCTTCGAGGAACTTCGTACGTTTTTGTCAACGCGGGGAGATGTTTGAGCGGAGGTTTAAAGAATTTCCAAGCAAGCAAAGGACTTAAAGGTAAAACAGATTACATTTTTCGATGGGAATTTATGTTGATATCAATCTGTGATTGGCTTTTTCTTTGTGTTCTTGTGTGGTTTTGGAGAATTTAAGTTAAGTTTTACCTTAGTTAAGCTTGTTTAGAGAGCGACGCTGTTAGACTCAGCCTATCTATATATATTATATGTTACTCGCGGGGACGTAAAACTGCAACAGGCAAATAAAACCAAAATTAGTTTCGCTTCTGCTTGCATGCGTGCGTATTCTCGTACCCAGATTTAATGCGATGCACAAATGAGAGACGAAAACACGAAGAATAAAAAGAAAAACGGAGGGCAACCTTACCTCGCCGTATCCGGCAAGAGTAAACAGCAACAAACAAAACCCAAATTTGTTTCGCTTCTGCTTGCATCACACCAAATCCCAAGTATCGTGGGCTCAAATTTTTTCGCAGTGGATGCGTGCGTATTCTCGTACCCAGATCTAACGCGATGCACAAAAGTAGATACGAAAACACGGAGGAAAACAAGGGCAATCAACTCGGCACGAGTAAAAACAATGTAGAATTGTGGGCGTGTTGCCCTTTTATAATAAAGAGATACAAAATACTTATATTAAGAAAGAAACACAAAATCCAACTGAGGGCAAAAAGTGGCAAATACAAATCAATCATTTAGTTTGGCTCGATAAGTTGTTTCAGAGCTACTTCGTTCTTCAGTTCATTACTGTATTTATGTACATGAAGTATTGTTTAAGTGAGTTTCTGTGTTTCTCCCTTTAACTCAAATAAATCAGATTTAGTTTTCGTCACTTCATTTGATTACTAATAAATATTCTCTCAATTGAGAAAAAATAGTGTATGTTGTTTTCGTTTGGAATTGGGTTGAAAGGTGTATGAGTGGAGGAAGGTGGGGGGTAGGGGTGTTTGGGGGAGTGAGTATTATCACAAAACTATAACTTTGTAGCAAATTAGTAAATTCTTTTATGCATAGCAACAATTTTCTTATGGATTGAAGAACAATTTGGCAACACGACAAGACTCAAAGCACGAACAAATAAATTATGGTGGGGGAGTAAGAGAGTAAGTTAACGTTACACGAAATTAAAACCTCAGCAGAATTTCCCCAACAACGTCCTACAAATAGTGCCGGTCGCTTTACACTTGGTATATTCTCCATACTATTGCACTTTGAAAGTTGATTATTTGGTAAGCAGATGGGTAATAGATATATCTTGAGAAATGTTGCAGATCAATATTTAATAATAAATAAACATATAGATAAAGAATAAACAAACCTACGGGCGGATAGATTGAAAGATTGTCCGAAAATTCAACATCTTGCCACGAAATGAAGTTTCGAGGGCAACTGAAAAAAATCTTGAACCCCTTTATACAATCAAAATACAAATTATCTTTGCTTGAAGTAGTGGGGAGAAGTTGAAATATCAAGAGAATTCATCTTGAGTGATCACGTCCTAAACTCACACGACCTCTGATCGATTAAGCATTGATATTATAAGAAGAAATTGAAAATTGGTGTTGATCACTGAAGGGACACTGTCACGAGGGCGCATGCGCCAGTTTCTCGAATCGAAACTTGAAAAGTTTAGCTTAAATTTTTCAAGTTGAAGTGTCAATTTCAAAATGTAGTCGACTGGTGGCGGCGGTCACCCTTCATGAACCTAGTCTCGCCAAAATTATTGCCCTGCGGCTAGAGCGATCAAGAAACCATTGCTCGCAGTATAAAAAAATATATACAGGTACCAGGACGCTTAAAAGCTTGTTAATTACGAGATCGTGACCATGACTTGGTACTTCCAAAGGTGCGCACTGAACGATTTTTAAAGCGTACATTTGTAAATAGATGCCTTTTTAAACTTTACTTAATGTTTTAATCGAATTCTAGTTTAGTTTAGTTTAGTTTAGTTTAGTCAATAGTTTCTAATTCTTATTAGTTTACATCTAAACTCATACGTCTGTTATGAGTTGTTAGGCTCTTGTCTAAAGCACAACTACCGGGGTCATGAACTCATCTTTAAATGACGTTGCAAGATTCTAAATCCTTTGTATATAAATGAACTGAAATGGGCGGACTCGTCGACCCATAAAACCGTCGTGTTATAAATTGGAACCTTGCGGGTTTTTGCAATTTAGAGCACGAACCCAAAGCAATTGGTGTAAAATGTCTGATGCGATCAGCAACCACGATGATGTTGCTCAATCTGCTCCAGTTGAGAATAACCGAACAAAATATACCATAGATAGAACTGAATCGTCGATTTCAATCGTGAGCAGCAAAGATGAAAATAGGAATTGTTACGCCGTCTTCCTCTGCATCGCAAAATGGCTTGTGGCCGTGTTCCTTCTTTTAGTAGTTTTAAGCTGCGTCGTTGCAAGCAAGGTTTGTTTGTTTGTTCTGGGACAGCAGCTTAAAAACTTAACCCAAACTGAAAACAATGTTAGAGATAAAACTGCTACAGAGACCAGCAAACAAGCTTTGTTCCTGATGCTTCTTCTGGCTCTAATGATTCCTCAAGCGGCGTCTTTTATTCATGCTTCATGGACAAGTTTGAGAAGAAAAAGTCGTCCATGGCCATCAAAGCAAGGATTTATACTGGTAAGACTTGTAATACCTTTTCGGGAATAAACGTTTTGAGGACCGCGTTCTATAGTCTTTTACCTCAACCAGGTTGAAACGTGTAGTCGAGAAGCCATCAATTTTTCTTCTAATATTAATGTAGTTGATATGACCATATTTTACAGCTTGTCCTACTATCAAATTGCCGATTCCGGAAGAAATTACAGTTGTAATACTTATGCGAAAGTCCAGAAGACATTGGAAACAAACATTGATTATTTTCGTGGCCAAATATTGGTCTTCTCGCAATCTTCTAGTTCCGGATCAGCTACTCGTATATGCTGGAGTTTATATGCTTCGATGGCGGGAGTATAGCCTGGTTTTCACGAGTGGCATAAGGGGAAACATAACAGCGCATATGTCCGGGGAAAACGGCCCCGACAAAGGCAAAACCATAAGCGCAAGCATAAACATGGATCGTTCTTATGCTTATGTAAATGTGTTCGTTTTCACTTGACTCAAATTCTTATGCTTCCGCTTATGCTTATACTTATGCTTACAAATCATTGCGTCCTCTTTTGTCTGAGCCACTGTGCATGGAGCAAACACGACAAACGGGTATTCTTTCTAGCGCTTACAGTCGGTTTTTGTCACAGAACCTCAGTAGACCTCAGTAAACTGCAGTCCATACACAATTAGCCAATAGGGACAAATCGCTATCGAATTTGGAATCCAGTGAATACTTTTACCGATTCAGAGTTTTGGGAGAATTGGGCATCCAATTAAAGCAAATTATCCAAGTTTGCATAACCGGGACGTCACTAAGCAAGTTCTGAAATGGAAACATATCTTGTCTCAGCTACCGGGCGATAATCAACAAGATTTATTACGGTTGGAAGTAAGCGTTAGGAAAATCATTAAAAATGCATATCAGATAGTGATTCTAACTTGCAAATATTTTATGCAGCAATTTATTTCAAAACAACGTTTCAAATGCTTTGCTTTCTCATGACATCGAAAATATAGCCACATTAAAGCTGATGAACACGGTCGTTAACGCATGCTTCTTCATCCATATAATAATATATATATATTTTTTTGGGGGGGATGGGGGGGGGGGGAGACGTAAATAAAATAAGAGATGAAGAGATTATATATATATATATATATATATATATATATATACCCGTTTGCAAAAAAGTGACATTTTTAAAAAAATAGATATATATATAGCTATTGTGTTCGCATCACAAATGTGGTGACAGACGGTAGATACCTTTTCACAGTAACTACAATACCCTTTGCCAAGTGTTCATTACAGGGCGTCTGTTAATCCTTCTTTTGAGGCATTGCGGATAGCAACGATCTTCATTGGAGACTATGCAGTAAAAAAGTAGTGGAAAATAGATGTCCTGGGATTCAAATATCACAACAGTTTGAAAAGCATAGTACAAAGATGATATATTTGTTCTCTTTTTCAGCACCTATTGAGAGTAGGTGTCAATAAGTTACTTAATCATTTCGTCGACGGACTCCATAGTTGGGTAATCCACATCAGACGTCTTAAATGTACGTTTATTTTTGGGGTCGTTCACGACCATTACCGTTATTTTACATATCCTACGATTGCAATTAAAAAGGGAAATCGGGTCTTTCTGCATGTACCGGTACCCATGAACCACTCATTGTCTTCTATTGTTTGTGAGGTATTGTATTTTTGGTCTTGTTTTGCATTTGTATTATTGTCGTTCTTTGTTCCTTTTGTTTTACGTAATATGTGACCGGTACATGCAGAATCTACCGGGAAATCAAAGTTGGCAAATTTAGCGACCTTTTATGTAAAAATATTTGCTCTGTTCGACGAACTTGCCGCTAAATTGGCGGGTTTTGATATATATTTTTTAAATTCATCAAGTTATATCAAGGCGGCAGTACAACAACCTGAATGTTATGTACAAATCCTTTAATCTTGGTTAAAAAGAAACATGAAAAATAAGCCCCAGTATGTTCTGAAAAAGAGAACAAATATATCATTTTTGCCCTATGCTTTTTAAACTGTTGTGAAATTTGTATCCAAGGACGTCTATTTCCAGTACTTTTTTCATTCACAGTCTCCAACGATGATCGTTGCTATCCGCAATGCCTCAAAAGAAGCTAAGGCTCGAGTTAATAAATTGTCTGTGGCTCATTTGTTAATATTCAGGCATTGAATAATTTAATCTGTAAAATTATTCAACAATGTTTTCCGTGAACAATGGTGCGGATTAACAGACGCCTGCTGTAATGAACACTTGACAAAGGGTATTGTAGTTACTGTGAAAAGGTATCTACCGCCTGTCATCACATTTGTGATGCGAACACAACAGCTATATATATATTTCTATTTTTTAAAAATGTCATTTTTTTGCAAACGGGTGAATACATGTATGAGTGGGCAACCACGAAATAGGCTTGTCGGGATGAAAGCGTAGTTTATTTGTTTCTTTCCTCCATAAACATATATATAAAATTATTTATTATATCTCTTAGTTAGTACGCGCGCTGTGATTGGTCAATTTAGCGGGCCGTATTTTTCAGTACGGCCCACTAAATTTGAGAGTCTCAGCATCGGGCCTAACACACGCTTACAAAAGTTGTTTTCTACATTAAAAATTATCCAGAGGAAACGTTTGGAGCTAAGTGGGTTAACATGCCAGGTTACAAAAACTCTCCGATGAAATTAAAATATAACTTTAGGAAACAACTGATTAGCTACGAATCAAAAAGCATTGACAATTTTCTCGAGTAAGCTTTTTTGTTTTGGTATTTAGCTTTTAGGCTGTAAGTTATAAAAACTCGAGTAACACGGCAAATTCGTTTAACTCTTACAATTTAATTAAGCATTAACAAAACAGTCTTTCTTCGTAAGAAAACGTCTCTATGAAAAACATAAAGCTGCAAGACAACTTGAAACGACTTCCATCGGCAAACTGTATCATGTAAGCTTAAGCTTAAATTAACTTAGTTTGATCAAGTTTTTGTCTGGTTATAAACTTAAGTTCAGAGTTATCGTTTGTGGCAGTGGCTCTAATAAGAACAGACTTGAAGCTACAAAATTACGCTAAAAGTGTACCTTGATTCCTCAGTGAAATTTTTGTCCTTGTAGTGGAGTCCATGAAAACAATTTTGCGTAAGCTTATTCGCAAATACGCTCTTGCTGCAGCTCACGCTGAAAATTTGTCAGGTGTGATTGAAATTCAAACTCATCCATGCACAAAGTTCGGCATGAAGCCACTAAAGCACACAAAAAGCCAAAAACAACTTGCAGTATTTGATGACGAGATATTTTCAGTGTCCTTTTAGAAGTTTGAGAGTTTCTTCGTTCACCGCTGTAGTACGAAGTGCTGCCACATTTTCCCGTTTGAGAAACACGTTTGTTTTGGCGATTTTATTGCGGCATTTTCATTCTTCTTTTCCTCACTCGTCTTCGCCAGTAACTATGAATCCTTTTCAAAGAAAACTACCTTATGTCAGGTTTCCGTCGTCCTACCGAACACATGGAAGATTAAATTAATTCGTTTATAGAGTTTTCATTCAAGAGCCACGCAAGTTTACGCCGAATCGAGGACCGATCACACTATTTTTGAAAGCCAATAAAATTTGCTCTTTGCTTTCTTGTGACGTGCGTCAGTCAAATGAAGCCGTCCATCTTTTGACTTGAAAGGTTTTCCTTTATCTCCGATTTAGAGATATAATAAATATCTTACTAACCTCGTTTTCTCGGTCCGTACTGTAAATTACGGCCCTTGTTTTTCCCCTTCGATTTATGCCCCGCGCGCTTCGCGCTTGGGCCATAAATCGAAGGGGAAAAACGCGGGCCGTAATTTACAGTACGGCCCTCGAACTCGGTTAGTAAGAGGTATATATATATATATATATATATATATATATATATATATATATATATATATATATATATATATATGAACGGCTTTCGTAAAAGTTAAAGAAAGTTAAGCAAAGTTTAATCTTTTTATCGTTTGTCCATCGTGTGTTATTTTGTTTACGCATGTATTAAAACGCGACTTTACGCACCGTTGAGTCTACTTCCGCGACCGGCAACAATCTTCACAAGTCCGTTTATCAATCTTGTTCCCGTTGCTAGGCAACTCCAACGAAATAGCCCCCAAAAAACGATTGGCTGTTCGTATAGACGAATCGTTGCATGACGTCATTGTTTAGATTTTGTTTCATTCGCCAGGATCGTAGCATGCATGTTAAAAATTATTATTATTATTATTATTATTATTATTATTTTATTCAACAAGGTTGATTAATAACAACTTTATTCACAGTTTAAAAATATCTTAATTACAAAAGATAAAAATAGAAATAATTGATAATAAAAATTCAAGGTTGATTAAACAAGGTTGATTAATGGCGGCCGTAAATTCTCGGAAATAAATGTTAAAATAAAATGACTTCTGATGTTCGTAATGAATTGAAATTTGGCGAGACGAGTAATAAAGTCTAATTGTACACGAAAATGTAAAAAACTGAAAATCAAAAATTTGATCACAGGGGCACTTTAACTAGTGTTTTTAATAATTTGTAAACATTGTAAATTAATGGTTGATGATTTGATTAAGGATCAATAACTGTAAACGTAAAATTGTTTTGAGAATTTTTTAATAAAGATTATTATTAATTATTATTATTATTAATTATAGATAGTTCAGATACAAATTTGGAACAACAACAACAAAATTATATTAAATTAGGCTTCCTTAGAATAAACACTGAATGGCAAGAGCCAACGGGCAACTGCAAAGGTACCGGATCCTGGAGGATCTAGTCAGCAAATTTACGACTGAAGTAACAAACAAAATAAGAAAGGCTGACTATTCTATATTTATAGCACATGTCATCTTTTTTTACTTATCTTGTATTATTTGAATTTGGTAACGTTTTTGCTTGTAACCTTATATTCCATTGTTTCTTGGTTATTTGAATTGTAACGATGTTGCCTATAATCAGTACCCTGAAGAAGTCAGGCCGTGCCTGACGAAATATTGGAAATATACATTTTTTTTCCTTAGAATACACGTTATCGGTTAACAAGTTTAAGTTGTACTTTCACACAGTACCATGAACGTCCTCAAATCATTCGTGCTTACTGATAATTTCATAAAATGAAATGAAAGAAGCTGGAAATATCCCGCGAAAATGAACCACAGCTACAATGTATTTAAACAAGATCTAGTATTCAAATTTGCACTAAAGGCAAAACCATGGATCAGATATGTTACTTAAACATAATTGTACTCATTAATGCATTGAACAGGTTTGTACAAATTATGCATTTTGTCAGTGTTGTATGATGGATAAATGAATCTACTACGTAGACCCTACGGACACTAACAGTTCTTTGCCTAACTGGATGTTTAAATTGACTTTGACAGAAAAGACAACTTTCAAAATTATTGAGGGGAAGGAAGTTGGGAAGGGAAGTTGAAAAGACATGTTAAACTTAGTAATCTACGCAATTTTTAGCTCTGCATGTACTTTTAAAGGAAATATCAGCTAGCAGCAGCTGCAAAATTGCTGGGCGGCAAAAGCACTAAAGAGCCATACATTCTTTGTACAATTTCGAGTCTTTAAAACGGCATTGCACAAAGAGTATCTAGTCAGTTTCCGGCTCAAATGTCCATAGAAAGCTAATTGTGTTATGCCCTTTCAATATTCGGAGTTGACTTTTTTGTTAACCCTATCCAGACCGGGCTTTTTTGACCATCTGGGACCTGGGGGGACTCTAGAAGCCCCCTATGTAACTTTGAAACCGCTTATGCTATGGCCACCAAATTTACACAGGATAATGTTGTCATGAATTCTAGTAACTGCAGATACTTTGGTGTCATAATGACGTAACGTGACGTCATTATGACGTCATATATTCGATTTTATTGGCTAAAACAGTCTTCCATCAATATTTTCTCAATTTTGAACATATAAAAACAAGACTTTAACAGCTACCTATTTGATAAAAGTCTTATGTTTACTAACACTGCTGGTGTTGTTAACAATAACAGTGACGTCATTATGACGTCATATACAATGATAACCAACTGAAACGTTCTATAAGGCATATCTATGAAACAAACGGTAGTGTTCATACCAAACTTTCACATATTGATGCAGGAGTAAAAGTTAATGAATTCGTACATTTTGTTGCTTTGATAACAGCATGTGACGTCATAGAAGTGATGTGTACATTTTCTTAAAAACTGGAACAGTTAACTTTGCAAATTATGGCTTTTCATGTACCTTATGAATTCAAAAAAGCTTTCTCAAGTGAAAAGGACATTTTTATGATATTTTGGCAATAAATGTTTAGAGATAATAAAGTTACACAGACAGATAATATACTAGAAATAAATTTCTCATTTTATTGTCCGCCATCTTGGATCCGCCATCTTGGATCCGCCATCTTGAATTAGTCCAAACGTGTTTATTTCGGTAAAAACACAGAAAAATAGAGCAAATGGAATGCTAAAGCTTAGTTTATTGTGGGCAAATGTTTTACAATCCAAAATATGAACCAATAATAAAATTATAGAGAGAAACGACATTTAGTAAAACTTCGATCCGCCATCCTGGATTTTGACATTTCATATTCCACATTTTCCTAAAATTACCGTTAATTAACCTTAATTAATAAACAATTATACATAATTTGATCAATTATCGCTAAATTAAGTGGAAAAATATTAATTCAATAAGAAAACTTTGAAATAATCTTGATTAAAGCGAAAAATGCTAATTTTGTAAAACATAGGTGTCAAAAAGCGGTTGCTTTGGAAACGTCAATGTCGTTGGACAAAGGACGCTAACAGGAAAATGTTTCCATATAAATTTTAGGAAAAGTCACCAAATTTGGTGGTCATTGCATCGACCGTTTTGAAACGACACAACTTCAAAGTTCGAGCGGGCTCCAAAAGCCCCCCCCCCCGGTCTGGATAGGGTTAACAAAGATTCGCATATAACCATAGGAGAGCGAGTCGGAATTGAGAATTCATGTTCAATTTTCGCGTCAACCCGATTCAAGGGCGCTGCACTGGTATGCGTTAATCGACATTTGAATTGGCTCACCTAGCAATTAAATCGTAAATTTATCATTTGTTTTAGTATTTCTTCGTTTACCCTTTGATGATATTTTTACGGACAAGTAAGCGGGTTTCCAGGCAGTGGATCTACCTGTGTAATAACGTCCTATAATTCACCACATTGATATACTGCCCAAATATGGTCATAATGCTCCAGATGCTGTTCTACATGACATATATTCGGCGATGGAGGTAACTTCGCATTTTTAGACAGAAAAGTGCAAATGATCGCTGCAAGAAATTTCGCATCTGAGAAAGAAAAAGAGCGTGAACTACTATGAATAAAAAGCGAAAAGAAATAAAAGCCTTCTTGATTTTTTTCCAGATATTTTTTGGTGGGTTCCTGGAAACTGCTTCCCTTTGTTATATTACCTTAGTGATGTTAACAGTGGTCCCAATTAGCGCAGATTCCATTATACTGCTCATGTGCAGTTTACCTGTGACGTCGGCGATCTGGCAGGCCATCAAATCAAGAACACGATGGAGTACAGTGACTGGCAAGTTGGTCGTCATCAAGTTTGGAGCTTGTGCTGTCTTTGCTATGCTTGGCATTGTACTGTTGTGTTACAAGGTAACCTTAAAAACCTGCTTTACAAAAATGAAAATTGTCTTGTCTAGAATAATTAATATGAGTGAGGGGGTGAGGTGGGGATATTCAATGACGGGCGTGGAAAGCGAGGTCCACTTATTAAGGCTATCTATGGCACAAAACTGCTATTGCGAAAAATTGTATTATGCTGTCAGCCAATAAACTGCGAAGTTTGAGAATTGAAACATGAACGAAAATAGCATCTTAACTCGGAAAAAATTTCCCAGTTCCAGATGGGATTGGAACCCACGATCATCCCTGTTTTGGTCGGATGCTCTACCACTGAGCTACTAGAACTCTGTGGTGAGCAAGGGTGAAATGTGGGCTTTGAATGGAACCGCATCGCGCGGTCACACAGCCAAATAACTTAACACATATGACTCATAATTGCATCGCGCAGTCACATTAAGGCATATCGAGGATGCAACCAACCAACCTTCAAGTATTTTCACCCTTGCTCGCCACAGAGTTCTAGTAGCTCAGTGGTAGAGCATCCGACTAGATAACGGAGGGTTTTTCATTCTTAGATGATGTTTTCGACAATGTCTTTATAAGCACATAGATTATTGCGTTCAGAGACAGCTTTAGGGCATATTTGACCATTAGCTTTGGGGTAAATATTTGGGTAATGATCGTTGGGGAGTTATTTAAATATCAAGTTGTTATTCTTTTAGATACCTGGCGTTTCTGTTGCGTTTTTTCTTCTTCTTTTTTTCTTTTCATCTGCTAAACCTTTGCAATTCAGTGTTGATTGTATCGCCCCTGAAGTTATGTTTTGTATTTTAAATCTTGAGTGTCATAATTAAGTTTTTACTGGTTTGAAAACGATTTCCTGCCCTACGAGCGAAATGAATGTAATAAAATATTTACAAACGTAAGTCGAAAACTAATT
The DNA here is from genome assembly GCA_022457155.1 of Cladopsammia gracilis. Lineage (NCBI taxonomy): Eukaryota > Metazoa > Cnidaria > Anthozoa > Scleractinia > Dendrophylliidae > Cladopsammia > Cladopsammia gracilis. Next base: position 130,159 of record JAJGOT010000077.1, read on the forward strand.
GTGATTTACATATCCAAAAAACAAGAAACACAGCGCACCTAAACAAACATAACAAATAGCGTCCTGTAAGCGGTTTTCTCTCCAGGTTTCAATGATCGTCCTGTGCCATGTCTCACACGGGATTGAAATACACAAATTGAGATCTTAACAGCGAACTAAATTATATTATTCTGGAGCCCGTTTCTCGAAACTCCCGGTAACTTTTCGGGCCCGAAGCCAAATATTGAAATCAGAATCTATAGAATAAAAGCGCGGGCCCTAGCGAACAAACCAGTCCATCAGTTTTGTTTTGCTAACTGATAGTTTTATCGTATTATCTGCAAAACTTTTGAAAACTCGATCTTCAATGAAAATAAAACAGCTTTCCGGGCCTGGTAAAACCTCCAAAACTGGATCCCTTTGGGAGCTTCTTGGCTAGGTTGAGAATGAAATCCCGCTGTTGTAGGTCAACAAACCTAATAATAATCGATTCCTTGGTCGCATCTTGGCCTCTTCGAATTCTGTGACACGCCGCGATATTGACGTTTTTCACCTCGTCGAGGTCCATCTTGAATACTGTATTGAAAAATTCTTGAACTTTATGTCTTGTATCTTCCGAACTTTCTCTTATTTTCCCGGTAATACCATGGATAACAAGAGGCTCCAAGCAGCCTATACTCATGCGCATGCGTAAGAAAGTTTTATGATATATTTTAAACATGATAAGAAGATGTCTGACATGGAGAAGAGTTACTCTTTTCATTCAGTCTTCGTTCCTGCAAACCACGTTGTTTACTATTGAATGTTTTGTAAATGAAGACTGTACCACAACGAAGCCAGCGATTCGTCTAAGTCTTATATATACCTAACATGAACATTAGTAATGTGAGTAGGCTTGTAGGAGACGCTGTCGTGACAGTTCAGTAACGCTGTTTTACCGGAAGTGGTAGTAGCCGGAAGTCACTAAACAGTCAGGGTAAATGGCAAAGCTATGCACCGGAAGTGCACAATGTAAAATATGCGGGCAATACATTTGCATGCAAAATCGTGACACAAAAATAATAATAATAAAAAAATAACAAGAGGCTCCAAGCAGCCTATACTCATGCGCATGCGTAAGAAAGTTTTATGACATATTTTAAACATGATAAGAAGATGTCCGACATGGAGAAGAGTTACTCCTTTCCTTCAGTCATCGTTCCTGCAAACCACGTTGTTTACTATTGAATGTTTTGTAAATGAAGGCTGTACCACAATGAAGCCAGTGATTCTTCTAAGTCTTATATATACCAAACGTGAACATTACTAATGTAGGTAGGGTTGTAGGAGACGCTGTCGTGACACTTAAGTAACACTCTCCTACCGGACGTGAGAGTAGCCGGAAGTCACTAAACAGGAAATGTAGTGGCAAAGCTATGAACCGGAAGTGCACAATTTAAAATATGCGTGAAAAAATTTGCATGCAAAATCGTGACACAAAAAATAAAAATAATAACAAGAGGCTCCTAGCAGCCTTTACTCATGCGCACGCGTAAGTTAGTTTTATGATATATTTTAAACATGATAAACATAAATAAACATAGATAAACATGATAAGAAGATGTCCGACATGGCGAAGAGTACTCTTTTCGCTCAGTCATCGTTCCTGCAAACCACGTTGTTTACTATTGATTGTTTTGGAAATGAAGGCTGTACCACAATGAAGGGAATGATTCTTCTAAGTCTTATATATACCAAACATGAACATTGCTAATGTAAGTAGGGTTGTAGGAGACGCTGTCGTGACACTCGAGTAACGTTCTTTTACCGGAAGTGAGAGTAGCCGGAAGTCATTAAACAGGAAGTGTAGTGGCAAAGCAATAAACCGGAAGTGTACAAATTAAAATATGCGTGCATAAATTTGCATGCAAAATCGTGACACAAAAAATAAAAATAACAAGAAAAACGGAGCCGAAACCTTACCTCATGCCGCTACGCGCATGAGTAACAAGAAAAACGGAGCCGAAAGGTTAACACTCGTTAACATCTCTCAAACGGACCTTTCCTTTTCACTTTAAGTTACATGAAGTAAAACCTATGTCACATTAGAGTAAAATTAGAAAAAAAAATCAGTAAAGTGTATGCCTCGAACCCGAGTCGTTTGCTTCATAACTAATATCCTTATCCACTATACCAACGTGGATTAGCTGCCGGGAGATGTAATTTTTAACATATTTATAGAGTTACCCATAACAATAAATGAAAGCTAACCGTTTTCAAATCAGTGCTTAACCCTAAACACTGTAGATCAATGCTAAACCCCAAAACGCTACTCTTTGCTCAGCCGGATCTCTGTTCTCTCAGTTCTCTGCCCAATAAAATGGGATTCTGTTCTCGTGTACGTCAGTACTACGGTATAACGATAAAAAATACTACGTTGTGTAAAACCTCATAAGGTGTCCAAGGTCCGTTTGAGAGATGTTAACGAGTGTTAACCGAGCCGAAAACTTACCTCATGCCGCTTCGCGCATGAGTAATAAAAAAAAGAAAAACGGAGCCCATTTTTTAACCTCATGCCGCTTCGCGCATGAGTTAAAAGAAAAAAGAAAAACGGGGGGCATTTTATAACTCATTGCGCTTTGGGCATGAGTAATAATATTCCATTTCCTTCCCCAGAGGTTGAGTGCAAGAATTTCGTCCCGGATAGACTTGTTGTGCTTTTTGGCTTCTTCTTGTTTTCCGGGTATTGTGCTTTCTTTCATCTCTAGTTGCTCTTGCTCGAAATATTCCATAGCTTTCTCTAATTCTACCACTCGTTCAGTCGTTTTTTCCATTTTCTCGCTGCGAGTGTAGTTTCGCGAAACATTTTGAAATGTCTTTGAAGTGCTCGACCTAGTAGAGTTCTTCAAATGAGCACGTGTCATATTCGCTTGGGAAACCACTGAGATTATGTCTGTCGTTCCTTCTAGCCGTCCAAAGGTTTTAACAATGTTTTAAGCTATAAATGGCTTGAAATACGCGTGTTTCAGCCAGGATGACGCGGAGCTCTAAAATTCACGTCTACCCGCCATCGCTGACGGCTGACTGTAATGCCCATTACTCTCCTCTGTAACATTGTGTTAAGATCTAGCTGTGTAGCATTAGATATATTAATCTGATATTTATAGGTATGAATATAGGCAATACTTTATCAAGCTGTCATTTTTTTAGATACCCGACATCCTTGGACAGATTGGAATTCCATTCGCTTTTATTCTTCTTTCCATCGCTTGGTCACCTAAACTGCGGAAACTCCAAATACAAAGCACAAAACAATATGATGAGAATACGACGAAAGCAACAGCTCGTGGGAAAGCTGCCATTGTTTCCTCGCTATGGAAACTTTTTCTCACCCCTGTAGTTGCTGTCACGTTCTCCATGATATATAAAATCGTTGAGCTGGACAACATTTCAGAGGGATTCAAAGACATCAACGTATCAAACCCGTCATTTGTGTACTTCATGTGTCACATCTTTGCCAGCTTGTTGGGTTACTACTTCGGTTGGCTCGCCTGCTCACTTTGTATGCAGCAGATTGGATACGCTTTACCCTTAACACTAGCCACACCCATAGCCATTATGATGACACATGTCACAGGGATTTGCGAGACGAACACAATTCCGTTACCTTGTAGATCCGAGGACCAATTATACACCCTTGCAGCAGGATTGTTCCTGTGGTTGGCACAGTTCTTAGCTACCACGTACTACTTATGGAAAAGTCGTGGATTGATCATGGCTAAGGCAAACGACCTTTTTTGGATTCCATCTTACAATGGTATGCCTTGTTGATCAAACACAATTGAAATATGCATATTTATCAATAAGTTATTGACATAATAAGTTTCAAACGGGATGTAAAGGGAGCAGCTTTAAGTAATTTGTGGCAGAAACTCCAAAGTGATAGCCTGAGTACAGAATCACCCATTCATTGGGGCGTGTTATCCTTCTTAAACTGTTTCTCTGTCGTTTTAGCGTAACGCGTAGACAGAAGTTGGCATATGATCGTTTATGACCTTTGAGGACAGACAACTGCAATTTACTGCCATTTTCCAAATTATCTTTCATTAGGAATTTTATTGCCAGGTCAGCACCTTTATGGACAATAAAATAATTCTATGATACGCAGAAGAAACATACGAAGACGGAAAATCTTGCAAATAAATAGTTGCCAAAAGGTCTTAGCATGATATTGAAGTGTTTACCAACTGTTGAAGAGGATGTCTCTCTGCAAAATTATCCTTTACTTAATCAGTTAAATATTTGCCGATTACCATGTGATATTTCTTTTTCAAAATTGCACTGCCGCGCCATTTTAGAAGTTGTAATTGTGTGTGTATTGTATTTATAGGTGTCTGCCTTGAACAGTATCTATTACTGAACAGACGCAACCAGGCATCTGATGAGGAGCACGTCACACAGCAGAATCTCTCACGTGACGTCAACGTATTCATCTGCACAACAATGTACCACGAAGAAGATTATGAAATGGAACAACTCCTTCGATCAATCAATGATGTCGACACAAACGTCGGGAAATCTGGACGCCATTATGAGTCACACGTCTTTTTTGATGGATGTGTCAGAGCAGAAGTACTCAACAGTTATGTGTTGCAGTTGGCTTCATTGGTGGAAGAAACGCTGAAAGTGCAACTTAGCGAGTGTACCAAAATAAAGACCCCGTATGGAATGCAGCTTAACTGGACGCTTCCTGGCGGAATGAATTTCACGATTCACCTCAAAGACAATGCCAAAGTATGAATGGAATATTGTACAGATGTTATAACACACTACATTCCCAGCCAATATACAGAGGGGCTCAAATTAGGGGCGACGGGGGACAAGGGACGGGAGACGGGAGACGGGCAACGGAGGGTGGTGGGGGAGGCGGTTCCTTCCATACAGGGCAACTTTGATGGTTCATGGTAAAATTTGATGCTTTGCACTACGTCGTTTTCTTGCTAATACCGCGTCATAGCTAGAACATCGCTGAACTTTTTTGTTTCATCTGGTTTCTATATTTGACGTTTTGCTGTATGTCAAGTACAGTCACCTACTCGGTACACTTTCTCGATTGAGTGAAATCTTTTGCAGCTGAACTTATCGATTATCCCCTCTTTGTACTGCTTCTTATGCCTTTCTTGTATATTATTGATAACTGCAGCTTTGGCTGCGGAGGTAATGCTTCCGGCGGAATAACCTTACCATTTACACTATTATTCTTTAACCTTGACAGGTGAAGAATAAAAAGCGTTGGAGCCAGGTGATGTATATGTCATATGTGTTGGATTACAAAGAAACTCGTCTTGGAGGTGAGAAAATTCACTTTGAAGTTGTTTGTGTTTGCTTTGTACGTATTGGCAAAGCGAAAACTTCCACAATTTTACCTTTCAGTGCAAGACGAGCAATCCTTTATCCTGACAACAGACGCTGACGTCAAGTTTACCCATCAGTCTGTTGAGGCGTTAATAGATCAGATTATTGAGGACCCCCAGATTGGAGCAGTTTGTGCTCGCACATATCCCATGGGGAGTGGGCCACTCGTTTGGTACCAAATCTTCGACTATGCCATTGGCCACTGGTTTCAGAAGGTCTGTAGACATACTATGGCTATAAGATTATGAGAATGACAACATTGATAAAAAGTTCAAACTATGTATAAGTACTGGAATGAACTAAAGAGACTCAGAAAATAAACGTACATGAACTTTGAGAACCATTCTTAAAAAGCACATTAACACCATATTTCTCTTTAGAGCAGTATTGTTTTTTACGGAATACGCGAGTTGAAATGGTTGAAAAAATGAATAATTAATTCTTATTTTAGGTGGCAAATCACATGTTCGGTTCAGTACTGTGTAGTCCCGGATGTTTTAGTCTGTACCGATGCCAAGCTGTTAGAGATGTGTTGCCAACTTACGCTACAAAAGTGAACCACGCTTTTGAATTTCTCACCAAAGATATGGGTGAGTAAGCGAGTTGACCTTTTTTCAGGCGTACAACTATGGGAAAGTTTTCTTGCAATATTTTGAAAGCGAGTACGAGTGTTTCGTTTGGGTTCCAAACAAGAGAAAAAAATAAAATCACGAGGCCGCAGGAAGAATAATTTTATTCGTTTCGAGTGTTTGTTGTCCCTATGAAAAACGAAACACGGTTTATTAAAGGGAATTCTGATTAAGTTAACTTTTAATCAGACAAAATAAGACACCCCCTTAAGGTTTTTCTCCGTATTTTTTTAAAGAACATTTATTGTTAGCACATGCCATCTTCAGTATATATATAGCTGCTCGTTTATCCTTGCGACACATTTTCGCAAAGTTTAGGGAGAATCGGTTGCTATGGTAACGGTATATGACGTCATAAGTAGCATGGGGAGAAGCCGTTTTTTAAATAACAAGAGGCTGCAAGCAGCCTACACTCATGCGCATGCGTACGAAAATTTTATGATATATTTTAAACATGATAAGAAGATGTCCGATATGAAGAAGAGTTACTCCTTTCATTCAGTCATCGTTCCTGCAAACTGCGTTCTTTACTATTGAATGTTTTGTAAATGAAGGCTGTACCACAATGAAGCCAGTGATTGTTCTATATGTAAGTAGGGTTGTATGAGATGCTGTCGTGACACTTCAGTAACGCTGTTTTACCGGAAGTGGGAGTAGCCGGAAGTCACTAAACAGGAAGTCTATGAACCGGAAGTGCCAATTTAAAATATGCGTGCATACATTTGCATGCAAAATCGTGACACCAAAAAAAAAATAATAATAATAATAAAAAAGAAAAACAGAGCCCATTTTATAACTCATGCCGCTACGCGCATGAGTAAAAATGACTGTTTTCATCTCTTTTTGGTGCCTGTACGAAATTCATGCGAAGGGTTATTTTGAACTAATTGATCTCACAACGAAAATAGTATCCGATCGACCTAACATGAAATTACAACTGTAACTTTCGTACCATAAAAAAAATATTCAGAAATTTGAACGTTTTTTTTATAGCAAAATTTATAAGTAAAAGTTGAATATACTGGGTTACTTTTTAAGGGGAAGACCGCTGGATGTGCACCTTGATGATACAGCGAGGGTGGCGACTGACATATTGCGCTGCTGCAGTTGACAGTACCTACTGCCCTGAAAGCTTTGATGAGTTTTACAAACAAAGGCGCAGATGGACTCCATCAACATTAGCCAACCTTGTTCTACTTGTCAAGGAGTGGAAACTGACATTGAAGAAGAACGAACACATCTCGCTCCTCTTTATCGTTTACCAAACGTTTCTTGTTTGTTCTACTGTCATTGGGTATGTAAGATTAAAGTTCACTTCAATTGACCAATAATTAATGTGCGTATCCATTTCTATCACGTTTTGTAATCCTTACGATCATCAGAATAATCGAGGAAAAATGATTGCACAGAAAGGTCTCCAGTTTTATGAAGCTTCTTCAGTTTCATGAAATATCAATATTCAAAGAAAAATGATGTTAGAACTATGATAAATATTTTCTTACCCATTTTATAAATGCCGAAAAAATATCGACATGGTTCCCGGGCGGTCACTCATCCAGGCACTAGCACAGCCAAACAGGGCTTAACTTCGCTGATCGGAAGGGCGTCTGAGCCCATGCCGACCTCATCCCCAGGGTCTTCTCAGTTTTCAATATGGCGGCGCTCCGGGAAAAGACCCTGGCACACAGCAGATCACGTGATCAAAATCTGCACTATATTTGAAGATGTATTCAAAATGGCGAATCAACCTCGTCCCGAGGGTCTTCTCAGTTTTCAATATGGCGGCGCTCGGGAGAACTTCGTTGAGCTCATGTTTCTACTTATGGTAGCAGTTTGACTCCCTTGATCATGGAATGGAATCTGAGACAGAATTAGTTGGAATAATTAGCTTTTGTTCTTCATCTATGTAATTTCCTGAGTTCTTTTGGTGCATTTTGTATTTTAAATATCATTATTTCCTGTGGGTACTGTAATGTCAACGTTATTGACGTTTAAGACAATGTTCTTCCGATCAGCGAAGTTAAGCCTTGTTTGGCTGGGTTAGTATCTGGATGGGTGACCACCCGGGAACCATGTGGATAGTTTTTTCGGCACTTTTTTAAAATGGATTAGAAAATGTTATTATTATTGTTCTAAAATCACTCCATTGAGCTACAGTTAAGCATTTTGTTCTCGACCTATAACCGCTTCGTGAAGAATTTCCATGCTGTCGTGCTAAATCGGACAAAACGCAGTGTCACAGCCTCCAAGCATACTTCGAATCTTTATACTAGTATATACACTAGATAATTATAACTACCATTAGCACGTCTCTTTCATTTGGTGAAAGAATTACATTTCTCTATTGCAGTTACCTTTAAAATGTCTTGATTTCTTGTCAAACACTGAAACGTAATATTCCTTTTTTTTCAGACCTTCCACAGTCATTTTGGTCATAGTCGGTGGAATGCTGTATTCTGGTATCGGCTTGGATGAAATAGCAATAGTCGTGCTCATCAGCCTTTTAGTTCTTGGTTATGCTGTAGTGTGTCTCTTCACTTCTCAAAATTTTCAGCTGAAGGTGTCCAAACTACTGACGTTTGTTTTTGCTGTAATCATGTGTATTGTTGTCGTTGGTGTTGCTGTGCAAATTTCAAACGAGTTAAAGGAAAGAAACGTCGAGCCAACAGCAGCACCAACAGTTCAACCAAACACGACCTCCACTACTGCACCGAAACCTTTGGAACATCACTTGCCGGCTGGAATCAGTACACTTTACTTGGCTGGATTATCCGGGATCTTTATTGCTGCAGCTCTGTTGCACCCCAAAGAGTTCACGTGCCTGATGCACGGTATTTGGTATCTTCTCTGTCTGCCATCTGGTTATCTGCTTCTCACAATTTATTCTCTTTGCAATCTAACGGACAGATCATGGGGTAAGTTCTAACTGACAAAACAATGCAGTTCGCTCTTGTTTGCTACCGTCAATTTGGGTTTCCTAAGATATAAATATTTTCTAGGAGTAATGAATTAAGGCACCCTTTACAAAACTTGGTCATGCACGTAATTCTACCGCGGAACTTCCTTTAACCGCACAATCTCTCTATAATTGTTTTTCTTTTTTCATGGTTACCAAACCATAAAGCATCAACAGCAAATTATTGAAAAAAAAAAAAAAACGAAAAGCGGGTCTCAAACTCTTAACAGCACGTCTGCACATCCTTTACCAAGTCAAAAGTTGTGAAAAGTAAATAGTACTTTTTAGTTTCACTAAAGAAATAGCCTAAAAAAAGTATATATATCTAGTGTGTGCTGCTGCTCTAAATTATTGCTAAATTAAACCGTTTTTTTTAAATGAAGTGGCTGCTTGCTTTGAAACATAATAATTAAACCGACTCGTTCTGTTCGTTCATACTACCATTTTCACTATAGCTGTATTTTTTATTTCGAGAATGCATAATTTAGTGCATTTTGATATTAAGTACTTTTATAATTTAGTTCAATATGGATGGAGGGCGAAAACACATCGAAGTGAATAGTTTACGTTTTCAGTATCGAAAAGGCATAGATGTAGATGAGTTTCTAGTGAAGCAAGCTTTCGTCTTAGTTGCTTTTCTATTTCATATCATACATACAAACCATAAATTATGTTCACGATATAGTCATTTGTCATTAAAAATTAACAGTTTACATGCTTTGTATCGTATCCTTTTTCCTATCTCATTAAACGGCACCGCTCTACAACAGCTATTTAACAATGTTCTCCTTTAAAGGAACAAGGGAAGGAAAATCTGCCTCAGAAGGCAAGGACTGGTACAAGCCTATTGGGGAAAACCTAAAGGAACTTTTTAACTGTTGTCAATGCTGTGGAAGCCGGGAAGAATCAGGTCAGTCGCAACAAGCTGCTTACCAGCAAGCTGAAGGGAGGAGAAACGTGACGCATTCAGGTTGTGAGGTAAACGGGTCATTTGCACCAGTGATATTCTGTACTTAATAAAATAAAGAATATTATCTAATTTACAGCAGACATTGCCCAGAAACACTGCAGTTAGGCACATATTCTTCCTCATTCGCGTCCTTTCCGTCTCACTTAAAAAAAGAAATACAAAATAGAGATTGTTTCAGTTCTAATATCATCATGATTATATCATTGCAGTAATAGTTTATTGCACTTATTTTTAATGATTATTTGATAAGTGTCAAAACGTCTTTACTGCAAGTACTTTATTACAGCCCGGTTAACACTGCAGTGTGCAGACCGGGGTTTCTCTAACATGATTCCCATGTTATGATTCGCCCGTCATGGACGGTCCGCAACATGATCAGACAATTGTGAAGAAACTTCACACTTAAACTGAGTTCTCAGAGCCCATACTGACCTGAAACATGTAAAAATCCATAAAGATCTTCAGTGCAGTGTAAGGAATCGTTTTTGTCAAACATGATTCGCCAGGTATCACGATATGATCCGCCCTTCACGATTTCCCCATTTTCAGAAGTTGTGAAGGTAATTTACAGATCTTGTTCCATTTGGATGTTTCTATTTCAGGAAGTAAGTATTGACTACTTGAGTTCATGTTATCGGCGATTTCCTTCACCATTGCTTAACTTGGGCGAATAATGATCAGCGAATCATAGCCAGTAAATCATGTTTGAAAAACCCCGCTTTGTACACTATAGTGAAATATACTGAAACTGTTTTTTTTATATATCAAACACTCTAGATTACCGAGCCATCAGACCACACCGGTAATAAAGATGGAATGCCCTTTTCAGCGAAAGGACAAATATTAATTAAAACGAATGACAGGGACGCTCTAAGCTCTTCAGCTGAAGAATGCCATGATCGAAATAAAAATCTAAAAGGAAGAAGATCAGGCAAGAAATGCAGAAACAACTCGAGTATTTTTCCTACCAGTACTCAGCAGATGCAGGTTGACGATCATAATCGTGATGACATTCCTACAGTTGTTATGTACTCTGCGGATGAAATTCCAAAGAAGAGTTTAATGAAAGCGAAGTCTAAAAGCTGTACAGACAATCATGCTGTGGAAAAATGTCGATCAAATGGTGCTGATTATGAAACATCTCCAGAAAAAACGATTCAATCGGAACCCAATGCTGTGTATTGTGCGGTTGATATTCCAAAAACGTCTCTGATAAAGGTGAAATCTAAAGAAGCTACAAAAGATCCCACTGGGCAAGACGTTCGAGATATTCACGGAACATCACCTAAAAACTCTGTAGAATCTGAACGCGTTTTAAATAAGGAACACTTGTTAAAGCAAAACCTAACGACGAATGATGAGGTTCAATCAACTTTTGAAACACTTCCTGCTCTCCAATATGGGCGTACAAGTTTGATAATGCGCAAACAAAACGAGGTCGAAAAGTGCACGTCTAAATCCAGAGCTGGCATTTCTTCAAAATGTTACGAAACAGGAGAATTAAATCGATTTAGTGCCAGTTCATGCAATGACTTAGATAACGAAATGTTTCCATTTCACCCAGATTCTGAAGAAAGACGAGCCTGCTCTCCAATAAATTCAAACAACTCGTCTAAAACTGCGTCCGAAATTAAGTGTACCGCAGTTTGTAAAGAAACAGCACGTTACCCTCAAAGCGGAACAACAGCTCATCAAAACGATCAGGGAAGAAGCTTTCGACACTCAGATTCAGCGAAAGAGAATGCAGAAACCGTGGATCTTCCACAAGAAAGTGATTTTCAGTCGATAGGGAAATCTGAACCAGGTGGATTGAGCTATCTATCAGTAGGTAAGATTTCAAAATACAGTCTAACCCTTTAACTCGGAAACCAAAGGGACCCAAATGTCCGCATTATAGAGGTGTCGGTATTAAAGAGCAGTAGGATGTTCCATAAATTTTAGTACCTTCGGGACCAAACGAACTTTCCATAATAGAAAGATGCCTCATTATGGAAGTATCCGAAAGCAGAAGTTCGACTGTACTACTTTACGGATTTTTGCGCCTGCGCTAAAACGCTTGACTAAACCTTACACTCCCAGAGTCATGTTATATGTTCTTTCGTTTGAGTTTCTGTCTAAAGTAAAATCTTCAGTACCACGTCCCATCATGTAACGTCGTAATGTCGACTTAAAATCGTAGACATGAGGGGAGGGGGGCATATTGGACATGGAATATTCTCAATAATTTGGGTTCTTCTCTTCTTTGCATCATAACTGCTAACAAGATAACGAAGCTCGGCCATTGTCAACCCTCAGAAATGAAGTGTCTTATTCGGATCTCAACGTACCCGTGGAAGACTGGTTAATTGAGGATTTCAAGGTACGAAAAAACATCTCTGTGATAAAACTGTACAAAAATCAGACAGCAATTTCAATTTTCTCCGTCAATTTTCACATTTTTCGATAATTTTTTTTGGATGAAAATTCATCCTGTAAACTTTATTTTAACGCCAAAAAAAATTTTCAATAAATTTTCGATCTGAAGGTACACTGTAACCTTAATTTGACTGGTTAGTAAGTTCTCTTGCAACTTTAGTGGAATTTAAAAAAATTAAATGCGGGGACACTTTTTCACTTTCCTAACTTTCTTTTACACTTAAAGTGCACCTAAACCCTATTTTTTTTTGTTTTAATCAACTCAATGTACGTTGAAAAGTTGAATAGTGAAATATTTCTTGTTTTTAACGTCACGTTGGTGAGTTATAGAGATTTGAATTTACAAAATGCTAATTAGATGACGTTAAATGCAGACGTTACCATCATTTCTACTTCATTTTACAATATGTAGTTCACAGCTTAAGGATAATCAATTTAAGAAATACTAATAAAAACTGTTTATAGCCAATTGATTTGTAAAAAAAAATATTACTTGAAGGTGGAAACAAGTAGTTGTATAATAAACGAGTCTGCATTTGACGTCATCTAATTAGCATTTAGTAAATTCAAATCTCTATAACTCACTAACGCTACGTTAAAAACAAGAAATATTTCACTATTCAACTTTTCAACATACATTGAGTTGATTAAAAGAAAAAAAAATGAGGGTTTAGGTGCACTTTAAACCCCACCCTAACTACCCCTTTCCCAAAATTCTGAGTCACTTGAAAAACAATTTATTTGGATCTATTTCAGTAAATATTTGTCTTTCTGGTCGCTGTTTACAGAGTTATGCCGCCATGTTTCGTGAGCAAGGCTATGATACCATTGGTTTCCTGTTTGGAATGACAGACAAGGTAGATTTTAGCTCTAAGAAATAGTAATAGATTAGTTAAAAAGGCGAGTCTTGGATAGTTTATGTATCAAGACTCTTCTTCTTCTTCTTCTTCTTCTTAATTGTCTTCTCTTTTGCATTTTGTCTACTTCCCAAACCCACTTTTCGCTCAGACTCTACCAAATCCCTATTTATTTAATTTTAGGATGAGAGAAGATTGGATATTAGAACCCTCCCACCTCAATTCACTCTAGTATCCCATCTTCTCTCGTCCGATAATCAAGTAAATAGCGACTGGGTACAATTATGATTGCCAAATGGCATAAAATCATTGTTCTTTTTTAAGAAAAGAAAAGAAAAGAAAAGAAAATCAAAAGCATTCTTAGGAATCATTCGCTTTTTTAAAGACAAATATCAGTTGTACGTCGGCAAATGTTTCAAATGACATATTTTTAATTTTAGCGCATCGCCCAGAATGGCGCGACCCATCCGGGACTTTCATGCGTGACTCGCGCGAAAATTGAAAGTCAATTAGGATGCCATACGCTCAGACAATAAAGAAAATGACCTAAAAACGGGTAACAGGGCGCACGTTTTGCGAGTTTACGAGCTTACTAGTTTAGTTTCACAATAGTTAGCATATGGCTTTTGCGGATGAGACATCAATGGAAAGAATAAGATATTTTCCGATATTTTACCAATAGTGAAACCGGTCGCAAATTTTGCTCGAATTTGGTCTATTTCAGGGATGTTTTTGTATAGGAAAATATTTCGAGGCCGAATTTTTCTTCCCTATAAAGCTCATCTTAAAAGTTATAACGGGCCCGCAGTAATTGGTTTCACACTGTTGCGGTTCACTCTGCCCTTGTTTGTAATAGTAATATTGTGTAAGTAATCTTGTGGTGAAGCTTATAAAATATAAAAAGATATTTATAACAAACATTTCTCGTTGACAAACATGGAACATTAAACCTGCCTCAGAATAAACAGAATCAACCTAATAAATATGTAAACATTTTTTTGTGCAGGATCTTGAAAAAATTGGCATCAAAGGCAGAGGACATCGCCAGAGATTGCTGCGAGAAATCAAGAAAATCCCGAGAGTGGATATCGAGGAAGGCATTCCAGTAAGTTATCTTAACAAAAATATATGGTAATAAATATTAGCATTCATCCTTAACTGATTATCTCTACCACCCCATTGACGGCTTGAATTAAATAATTTAGAATTTTCCTTTTCTGCCTAAGGGAAAGCGCTTCGCAAATCGTCCTTTTTATCTCGTGAATACGCGAAGCATTGAGCGAGATATAGTATACAGGAACAGATATGCAAATGTTTTATCTCGTGAATACGTGAAGCGTTGAACGAGATATAGTAAACAGGGACAGATATGCAAATGTTTTATCTCGTGAATACACGAAGCGTTGAACGAGATATAGTATACATGGACAGATATGCAAATGTTTTATCTCGTGAATACACGAAGCGTTGAACGAGATATAGTATACAGGGACAGATATGCAAATTTTTTATCTCGTGAATACGCGAAGCATTGAACGAGATATAGTATACAGGAACAGATATGCAAATTTTTTATCTCGTGAATACACGAAGCGTTGAACGAGATATAGTATACAGGGACAGATATGCAAATTTTTTATCTCGTGAATACACGAAGCGTTGAACGAGATATAGTATACAGGGACAGATATGCAAATTTTTTTATCTCGTGAATACACGAAGCGTTGAACGAGATATAGTATACGGGAACAGATATTCAAATTTTTTATATCGTGAATACACGAAGCGTTGAACGAGATATAGTATACAGGGACACATATGCAAATTTTTTATCTTGTGAATACACTATGCGTTGAACGAGATATAGTATTCAGGGACAGATATGCAAATTTTCACTCGTTCCATCATTTGTAAACTTTTTAATTCCCAGTGTATTACGTGTTAAATGATGATTGCTGTCGTAAACCTTTTTTAATTCCCCAGTGTAATTAATAATAATAATAATAATAATAATAATAATAATTACTTTAAAAATAGTAAAATTGCAGCCAGGATTCATAACTATAAACTGGAAAGGAGTTGACACTGGCTTGAATAAAAAACGTAAAAGCTGCTAAGAACTAAAACGTTTTCTGTTTGTAAAAATAGACGTTTTGACTACAAAAACTCGAGTCTTCATCAGTGATGACAATTAACACATAACATGCAAATATATATAGTCTACAAATTATGCAGATATGCTGGTATATTGGCACCATGGCGACGTGACGACTTGACAACTCAATCGATCGATCACGTGGAAATTCCGGATGTTTACACCTCTATTCACTAATTGAGTTCTCAAGTCGTCACGTCGCCATGGTGCCAATATACCGGCCAGCATATCTGCATAATTTGTAGACTATATATATTTGCATGTTATGTGTTAATTGTCATCACTGATGAAGACTCGAGTTTTTGTAGTCGAAACGTCTATTTTTACAAACAGAAAACGTTTTAGTTCTTAGCAGCTTTTACGTTTTTTTATTCAAGCCAGTGTCAACTCCTTTCCAGTTTATAATAATTACTTTATTACAGTATTTCCACTGAGAAGCGGCTCTTCATCAGTAAAATTGACATTAATATTTAAAATAATAATAATAATAATAATAATAATAATAATAATAATAAACTATAGCTATGTACAATATTAGGGATGCTGCTGACAAAAGTTAAAAATAATTAAGAATATATACAAATCAAGAAATCAAACGTACATTAGCCCTATTTATCAGATACTTCCTCACTTGAGTTTTAAAATCACTAAAAACTACAAAGTTCCTTACAGCAGAGGGGAATGAATTAAAAACATAAGAGGCACTGTCCTGGAAAGTACCCAACTCAAGGGGTACTTTTAGCGTCGTTTCTTTCGAAGACCTCAATGTCCGCGTTGGAATATGAATGTCTAGCTAAAGATTTTATGGCCAGTCATTATAATGCAAGGCTTTAAAAACAGTGTTAAGTAACTGATCCTCTCGCGTTCCTTTATTGGCATCCATCCTAGTTTAATTAGATCCGGCATATGCACATAGCGCCCAAGAACGAAACCTGCAGTGGCTAACTGGACACGTTGTAAGCGCTTTATTAGGTATTCCGGGATTGGATATATTCCGGGATTGGATTACGTCATCCAGTTGTCTAGACAGTCTCATTTCACACAATGCACATTTATGTCAAGCTAAGACTGTTTTGATCATTTTAAATCTGTTTTACTCTTCAGTTCTTTAACTCGTCAAACTCAGTATAGAAAATTAAAACCGATCTGTGGACTTAACCTTACGTTATTTCGTATTCACGAGATGGCACTTAAGAGCCCTTTGATCTAAATCCTTTTTCTTAAATTTACAGGAAGACGTAAAAGAGTGGCTAGAAGAGCTCGGTCTTGGAGAATATTGGCCTCAGTTTCAATCAAGTGGTTACAAAGAACCTAGTGACTTGGAAGATTTAAAAGCAATGAGAAAAGAGAGCTTGAAGGAAACACTTAACATTCGCAAACAAGGCCACTTTAACAAGCTTGAACTTGCCATTAGTAAACTGCAATATGCTGATCAAGGTAAATAAAGGTGATGTTACAGCTTCGTTCGAGGGACAGGTTATGAAACCTTGCAGACTTAATGGCGATAAGAAAGCAGCTACAATTTATGTTGAACCGTAATTGACCGTGCACATCTTTTTTTTTTATCACACGCTATAACTGAATAACTTAATAGCACCATTTCTATTGGTCAGTTGCTCGAGGAAAAGTTTACCATCTATTGTGTTGTGCACGGTCAAGGCCGAAAAAAACATCGAACAAAGATATTTCTCAGGTTTCATAACCATTGCACTTGAATAACTATGGTTACAGGAAGCAGTTTTAACGATAGTTTTTATTAATAACATTGTCACGTGAAGATCGATAAGTATAGCATAACACGTGGACGATTTCTAACGTAACAGTTTTTTCTCGGTAACACGTTTTGGTTCTTACAGGCGTTCGTTGGAAAAAGGCATTTAAAAGCTTGCAACATGTTGCTTCCACAAAATCTTGCGTCAAAAATCGTCCACGTGCAGTGTCGACATTTAACACAACAATGTTGACTTATAAGTCTTCCCTGATAACATCACTTAAAACTGTTTAGCGCCAAGAAAAAAGTCGACAGCAATGGTGTAATTGAACTAATTTGCTGTTGTTTTGCTGCGGTTTAATTTTAGGACAGATGAAAATCCGCCACACTCGCCGTGAACTCGGCCGTCTTCATTTATACTACCTGGATGTTGACAACAACGACGCGGGCAAGGAGTACGAGTTTTGGGAAGGCTTACGACAGAAGTGCCTCGTACCGGAGCGCAGTGCTTTTGATCAGACCTCAGAGCTCAAAGAAAAACTTGTAGAACTACGAAATACGACTTTGATGGTATTTGGTGTCACTAATGCGCTGTGGATGATAATTATACTTAGTTTGGTCAGGCACAAAGATTTAAAAGTGTTGGGTGTAGATATTATTGGACTTGCTTTCCTAACAATTTACGGATTTATATTTGTCCTACAGTTTCTAGCTCTATTAGGCCATCGTTTTAAAACTATCGTTCATGTTTTGGCTCGTACACCCTGGAAACTAAGCAACAAGCTTGGGAACAATCGTGTTTCTCCTACAGAACCCAAAAATGATTAGCAACCACGCTAGATATAGAGCATAGAGAATATAATCCATTTAGGAATACTCCAAAGCCAGTAAAAAATGAAGGAAAAAAGCAAGGCACTCCATTTGCTAAATTACACTGTTCTTTAAACACAAATGTGAATGTTCTTTCACAAGCAGGCTAGAATAAGTTAAAGTGACTACAAAACCAGATTTCTGGTATTTTAGGCGAATAACGAAAAGGCATGTCAATCTTGGTTAGAACCTTGAAAATGCAACATTTTTCATTAGTTATATCGAGAAGTGTCCAATATTCCGGTAGTTTCTTGGTGTTGCGGATGGTGTGATCACCAAATGACGTAAAACAAAAGATTCAAAAGACACTGAACAATACCCACACCACAACACAAAAGCTAACCAACAATGGCTTCCCGCAACACCAAGAAACACCCAATATTCCCAACCATCTTCGTTCCCAAGGTCTCTCTTTCCTCTTATCCCTTGGGAACAAGGTTGTACTCTCGACCTGATACAAGGAAAAAACCGGTTCGAGCCATACGGATGGACCACTTATTACGACGCGGAAAAGAGTGTTGTCGATCCGAATATAGAATCTCATTAGCACGTTTGTTGAATTTTTATATTGACCATTTTCGAAAGTGAATCTGTTAAACCGACGTTTTCCAGTGTCAATTAATTATGATATTTTAGTACATGTTTTATTGTTCCATATTCTGGTCATTCTGAAATCAACAAACGCTAAAAATCCCAAGTTAATAACGTGGAAAGAAGCAAAATATATTTCATTTAAAAAGATATTTCTCGTTTCGCGTTTCCCGCGGGCGCGAATGGTTTATCAAGTGAAAAGAAAGTAGAGCCTGATCGCAGGTTATCTTTGATAGTTTTCTGGCAACTTCTTATACATAACGGAAATAGAGGAAACAAGGGCCCAACAATGTGTAACAAGACAACAATAACGTAAAAAGATGTATGCAAAAAGATGAGACTCCACCAATTTTATCACAAATCACGAAAATAACCATTAGATAATAATCTGATTTTTTTGCGTTCTTTTCTTTAAATTGTGGGTCTCATATAACTCTAACCGACGTATAGATGGTTTTCACTCACGTGACCTTCAGTCCTGTGGGACTCAAATGACAAAGGCCATGGCGGCCTTGTTGGTGTACATAAAAAAGTTCATAAAAATTCTTTTGTACGCTCAACTCTCTCGTAAGCGGACACTCTCGGGAATTGAAAAAAGTGTCCGTTAGTAGAGCTGTCCACTTACGAGAATTATTCCCATAAGCGGACACCAAAGAAAAATAGGGTGGATGCCCGCTTACGGGAGAGTTATGCGGAGTTATGCGGAGTTATGCGGTTGCTGTAGTGAGGCCTATTAAATTAAGAAGATTGCAGTCTTTGAAACCACAGCCAAGGAACACGCTAACATATTTAATGGATTACATGAAATACTTGGTCACATTTCGTTGAGGATGGCTGTATGTGTCACCAAGTTTTTAAAGCGCGGAGTAAACGTGTCAACAGAGGAGCAGGGTACGGCCTGGAAATTCCTTGTATACTTTTTTATGGTGAATTAAAACATCTTTACCGTGGCTCAAGTCCAAGCTTGATTATCAGTGATTGAAAACAGAAACAAGAACGATAGCAGACCATGAGGAACGTGGCCATAATGTGAAACTACAAATGTTACATTGGACTCTTGTTAATGTCAAACGAACGGACAGCTTGCTTTCCCGCGGACAAATGAAGATTTGACAAAGCGGATTTTCACTGTTCTGTTGCTTTGTCAAAGGTCATATTTTTGTTGATTTATTGCAAATTAAAGACAAATTTCATTGACAAGAGTCAATTATTATACATGGGGTGTCCGCTTACGAGAGAGCGCAAACAAAAGAAAGATCCAATTTTCATTTTCAAAAGTGTCAGCGTCTGCTTACGAGAGAGTGTCCGCTTACAGGAATGAGTAAATACAGAGTTTGACTGTGAGGTAAAACGGCGATTAGAAAAGGCGTCCGTAAGTAGAGCTGTCCGCTTACGAGAGTGTTCGTTAGCGGAGAGTTGACTGTAGTTGTACACCAATATGGCCGCCGTGACGTAACGTGCACATCATCTATACATTTATTTTTGGAGGAAAATGTTACTCTTGTTAACGATATTTTAAGAACCATACTCTTCTCGCTTTGTCATTTCCGTTGTTTGCTTTAATTTCTAATGGTCGCATCTCTTTTACTCTTTCACTTGTTATTTGCGCAAAAGGTAATGTTAGATCTAATATCAATCATTAATAAATACAAATTATCTAAAACTATCTTACTGTGAGGAAACAGCAGTTACTACATATTGATATTTTGAACTAATCCTTCGCCTGGTATGTATTGCCACATATCGAATAAAGCTTGTGAAAAACGGCAGGGAAAAAAGAAAACGAAAACATGTTTGCTAGAATGGTGGGATCCAATGAAAGCGGAAAAAAGTTAAGCCGCGTTTACGAATAGGTTCAGTTCACGGCTGCATGTGAGGAAGGATTATACATTGTATGGCTCGAGTGTGTCCACGCTTCACACGCGAACCCGAAGGAGGGATGCCCTCCTCCCCAATCATTTCAAACAAGTACAGTAATTACATTCTTTTAAGAAAGCCATTTCAGTCAGACACTGATTTTTTTTTACTTTCGTATAAGGACTTAGCACATTTTTTTTAATAGTTTTATTTTTCGTGACTCAGTTTTATAGTTTTAGCAATTATCATACCCATACGTCATGTCATACTTTTAGTTTTTTATTGGTGTACATTTTCCCCTACATTGTATTTTATCATTTTGTAATAGTTGTTCCATCTTAGTTGTAGGAGAGCGGCCAGTTTTTTTTTTACAATCAAGTATCACGCTCCATAAATAAAATAGAAGAGCTTGTCTCAGCCACAAGACGATAATAAACAAAATATTTAGCAGCTGAAAGAGATCATCATCATCATCATATCCTTTTCCCTCTGGGGGAAATAGGGCTGAAAGAGATAGTTACAATGTATTTCTACCGAAGTGTAATTTTTACGTACGTGGAAACGTTATTTTGAGTGGCTTTTACTCCTTTTAGTAACGATGTATGGACGCCTTACGTCAACGGAACTGAAAGTTCAGCCTTTAAAGTTTACGTGAGACATAAAAATAACGTGACTAATACATAAATTTCCATACACGGAACTTAATGCAAATAGAATATCGAACATTTTAATGCCACAATTAACTTTCCGTTAGAAATTATTTCTAAACTCTTTGTTTTTAAAGGCTGGTTCTCATATAATCGTCCCGGTCGTCCGAGTCGTTTCAAAAAGTGCACGGACGACCGGGACGATTATATGAGAACACTTCTGAGACGACCCGGGACGATCGCAAACAACCCGAACGACTGGGACGATCGCGGTCGCTTGGATAGAACTGTATTCTATCTGGATGACTGGGACGATCGTGAAAAATCGGGTACGATATCATATGAGAACTACTCTCAGGCGACCAGGACGACTGAAGCGATCGAAGCGACCCAAATCTACCCCCAGAATGCACTATTATTTCCCAGTATTCATAGCTCTACAAGTTCCAAAATAGCGACAACTTCGAAGTTTAACTCTGCGTTAACAGCGGCCATTATTTTTAACGATTCTCGCGCCCAAAACATGTTGTCGGACCCAGTTTACGACCGCGCTATTGACGTTCAGGACGATCGTATGAGAACCCATATCGCTTGAGTCGTCCCGATCGTCTAAGTCGTTTGCAAAAAATCTTTTTGAAACGACTCCGGACGACCGGGGGCGACCCGGACGATTATATGAGAACCAACCCTAATGCTGGTGAGCGCGTTAATGAATGCATAAAATGGCGTGCAAACTGTTTTGATACCAGAGATGAAGTCAGCCAGTTTCATGCGCCGCTGGATTAACTTCCGCGGTTAAAACAATTAACAATAAGTGCATGTGAGTTTGCATTAAACGTTAATGAAGGCGGTATCAACTCTCGTCACTTTTTGCATTAATTCATGGTCATGAAGGACTAAGGTCATTTACATATTATCTAGTAGCCACCTCAAGAGCACTTTAAGAACACTCTTGAGCTGAGAGCCTCAGATTCTTGTAGCTAGAAGCAGCTGCGGAAGCAGCGCTGCGCTAAATCGGTCGCACTGGTTGACCTGTTAGGAATGTACAAGTCAACAAAAATAGGCCAATCATGCGGGAGTCGCGGAGAGAATCTGAAACAAGATAAGTCACGATTAACTTATGTTCATATTAAAGAGTTTAGTGTATTATGGATGGTACTAATAAATAGATCCCACAAGTCTTGATATTTTTCATACTCGACGCTGATTAAACGAATTATATAATACTGAAGTGGAAAAGTAGTAAAATAGGAATGACTAAATATCAGTTAAAAACACCAAAAATTGTAGTATTCACTTCGAAAATAACACAGATTGAGCGTTTCGAGTGTCCACCAGAAAACCAGGCAGGACCAGGCAGGAGGTGATAATACTCAAATCACCGATTTCGCTCAAACTTGGGATAAAGGTTGAGGGTCATGAGTAGATACATGTACCAAAATATATGGTCAAAATTTTTTATTCTCTCTGAGTTGTAGGGTCCCCCCGAAAAATGGCCATTTGGCACAAATTTATGCATATTAATTAGCTAAATTTAGTCATTCATTCATTCATTTATTATTTTCTCCAAACCTTTGCAGATGATAATACTTAAATTAAGTCACATTAACGAATATTGTGCCCCTTAAGTTACGTCAGTATAAACAAAAAACTTGTAATTTTTTAGTAAAACTTATAAAAAAGCTCGGTAAAATGTCAAAAGAGATGATGTTTCATTAGTATTGAGCAAGGTACCAGCGTAAAAGTGCTATTCTAAACATCTTTTTAGATGGTTTGTCTCTGATTAATTGTGGAATACTATTCCAAAAAAATCTTCCAATAACGCTCGGGCAGAATCTCCTGAGATTAGTTCGAAATGAGGGTATGACTACTTGATAAGATGATGCACTGCGGGTATTGTAAATTTATTTAGTCCAGTGGTAAGACAACAAAAATAGCAGCCTGGGAATAAAAACTACTAAATGGTATTCTATATTGATCAGTCTTCTAGCAGAATGTGTTATTGGAATCGCCGGTTGCTTTTCTAATACCGTAAGTGCAGGGCATGTTTGGTCATTTTCACGAGATGCCAAAATTAGGTCATTTTAGATCTAAATATCTCCAATGGGGAACAAGCTAACAACATAGTTTTAATACAAGAAGTGCGAAGTATCTTTATGCTTACGAAAAATACAATTACATTTTTGGGCAACTAAAAAGCTTTTCAGTATGAAGGAATTTTTTCACCTCACTCAACGATTTATATGTTTTTCTGGACATTTCGTCAAAATTCGGTAATTAAAAGAGTGGTTTAATTTTAATGAAATTGCAAGAGAAAGACAGCAAATGTTTAGCTAAGCATCATTCTACTTATAACAATTCTAGAATTAGTGGGAAAAGCTTTTTGAAGCACATTTCATGAAGTTTGTAAATGAGGATTTCTGTCATACTTCATTTTCAATGCAAAAAAAAACAAAAACAAAAAAACAATGGAACACTTCCGCCCCGTTCTGCTTTGTGATTCAATTGCATTACAATTCTAGTTCCCCTCAACACCAATTTGCCTAACACAGCAAGCTCAAAACGCACGGCTTTGTATGCAGGAGGGCAACAACTCCAATCGCCACTGAAAATGCACTCTCTTAGTTGAGAAAGTTCGGGATCAGCCGCTGATTCACGTTCCACCATTTGAATTGGAATTGCTTTTGGGGATGCTTCCTTTGCCACAAATCGAATGTACTCTTTCAGCCACGTTCCTGTGGTCAGTTCCTTCCGCCTGTGTGAGACGTGACACGGGATCGGCTATATTCTCCGAGCCTGGGACGTACTTCACTGTGAAGTGGTAACGCTGCAGTCTAAGAACCCAACGTTCAATTCTAGCAGATGGTTTCGATTTGCTTGAATAGATCACTTCTAAAGGCTTGTGATCAGTTAGTAATTCAAACTGGACACCATAAAGATAAACGTGAAATCGCTCGCATGTCCACACTAGGCCTAATGCTTCTTTTTCTGTCTGAGAGTAACGGCGCTCCACATCCGTTAGGCTTCTGCTTGCGTAAGCAACAACACGTTTGGTTCCAGCCTGTTCCTGAATCAGGAAAGCACCCAGTCCTACCGGGCTTGCATCCGCCAACACTCGAGTCTTGGCATTCTTGTCGAAATATGCCAGGGTTTCAGCCTTGGAAAGCTTCTCCTTCAGCTGCTTGAAAGCTTGTCGCTGTTCACATCCCCATTGAAATGTAACTCCTTGCCGTGTGAGCTTTCTTAGCGGTTCTGCTGTTGTCTCCAGATCCGGGATAAAACGGGCACAGAAATTTACTAGTCCGAGGAAACTGCGGACTTCTGTTGCACTTTCCGGCTCTCTCGCCTCAAACACTGCCTTTACTTTTTCTTCTGCGGGGCCAATCCCCTTTTCGGACAACACGTGTCCCATGAAGGTAATTCTTGGAATTCTAAACTGGCACTTGTCAGGGTTTACAGTGAGGCCTTTGTCTTTCAATCTCTGAAAAACTTGTTCCAACCTCTGGTCGTGTTCTTCAACATTTTCACCATGGACTATGATGTCATCCGCGATATTGTGGGCCCCTTCACAATCATGTAACACTTGCTGAATGATGTGTTGATACAGTTCTGGGGCAGAACTTATCCCAAACATAAGCCTCTTGTAGCGAAATAAGCCTGCATGGGTTGTAAATGTTGTAATCTCCCTTGAGTCTTCAGCTAACTCTATTTGATGGGATCCCCATTACAGGTCCAGCTTGGTAAATACAGTGCTCTGGTTCATGTTCTGGAGGACTTCATCTACGGTTGGGATCGGATGCCTCTCTCTCTGGATGGCTTCATTTGCCCTTCTCATATCAACACACAGTCTTATTTCCCCTGATTGTTTAGGTACTACACAAACAGGACTTACCCATGGGGTGGGTCCTTCTCTATGATATCTGCTTCTTGGAGTTCCTTCAGCTTTGCTTCTACATTTTCTCTCAAGCTGAATGGTATAGGCCTCGGACTCTGGGCCACTGGCACAACATCAGGATTAACATGAATTTTGGCCTGATAGTCCTTTAACTTTCCAATGCCACTAAAACACTCTCGGAATCTGGATTGCAGGGACATATCAATACTACTGACTTGTGGCTCGAGCTTCAACGCTCCCAGTTGTAGTGCAGTTTTCCGGCCAAGCAGAGGTTTTCCTTTTCCCCTAATAACAATGAACTCTGCTTCGGTCTCTTTGTTGTTGAACTTTACGAGTGACTTGAACTTCCCCAGGGTACTAAGTGGTTCAGCGGAGCCATACGGATAGATCTTGTATGTTCCCTTTTCTGATGTGCCAGGATGCTCCGGAGTCAATCAACACATCTTTTATAACCGCTCCTCCAACACTTAGTTGGACAGTTCCACCTTCTACACCACAAACATATTCATCGGCAACTGTGAAAGCATACTCATCATCATCCTCTACATACCGGACTCTCTGTTTACCGCCCCCTCTCGGTCGCGGTGCATTGTCTTTGCCTTTTCTTTTCTTTGTCGTTTCTGTTTCAGAGCGTTTACCTTTCTTTATCTTGCACATATTCGCAAAATGTCCTTGGTTGTGGCACTTGTTACAGGTTGCCTTCAGCGCTGGACAGCTTTGATCACGTGCGAAATGGCCTTCACCTCCACAGCAGTAGCAACTGCCATTCTTCCCTCCACTGATGCTATTTACTTCGCCCTTCGATTCCATTTTATTGGCTTGGATATCAGCTGCTTCCATTGAACGGGCAAGTGACTGGGTCTGCTCCAGTGTTAGACTCTGACCCTTCTCTAACAATTTTCTCCTGAGCTTACTCGAATGGCACTTATCGATTATCTGATCACGAATCTGTTCCGTTTTGTTTCCCTCAAACATACAGTTTTCGGCTTGTCGCATTAACCGGGTTACGAACTGGTCGACGGTTTCGGCCTCCTCCTGGCGCATTTGTCGAAATACGTGTCGTTCGTACGGTACGTTGACTTGCGGTTCGAAGTAAGAGTCGAGCGTGCGAAGAGCTTTCTCATAAACATTTGCATTATCCGATCCAGAACTTGGCGAACGCGGGCCAGGGTCAGTTAGCGTTGCGAATATTTCCTGAACATCCATTCCCGCGGAGTGTAATAACAGAGCTCTTTCTGCTTCGCATCTTTCACTCCTTTTCCATCCACGAAAAATTGGAAAGTAGTTTTCCATCGTCTCCATCGGGGACCGATACTTGTCTGATCGCCTTTGCAATCGAACGGGGTAATTCCTCCAATCTCGAGATTTACTGCCATAATTCCTTCTCCGACTTGAAAACTCGACTTTTTAGATCATCCTCGTCACCAATTGTAGTGGTTTACTCTTCGGATTGAACCGAAAGAAGCGGATTGAACACAGAAGAAGAAACCACTCGTGGTTGATTCGCTATTAACAAACAACAACCATTTAATCAAGACCCAATAGCCTTATGGTACAACTATTGTAGGTCCGCAATACACTACAAGAGGGAAACTGCATCCAAGATGAATGGATCAGTTGTTTTTTTTATCCCACACATGGAGGAAATATCGTAGCCCTCCTGCCTTAAAAGGGGGCTGATTTGAAGTAATATTAGCAATAGCACTCTGACTTACCTCTGCAAAAACTATTGGGTCTTGGACGATGGGGTCTTGGGATTCTGATGGGACCGTGCTTGGCCCCGGCCTGGTGCTTAAAAAGGACGACTTGTAAACCTTGATCCCCTTCCCCTGCCATTACTCTGGCTAAAGCGGCCACGACCACGAATGCCTCTACCAGATAGGACCTTATAAGGTTCCATGCGTTGCTTTGGAGTAACTTTATTGCTGAGCTTGTTAGATTTGGTAAGCTCTTCTACCTCCTTGTTAAGGTCATCCCGAAACAGAAAAGTTGACACAGCAGTAGACGGATTGCACAGTGAGACATATTGTTTGTTCAGATCAGGGTGAATGAGATCCCTGCGTTTCAGGTTGGATCCCTATTTGCTGATAACAATAGGACTGCTGCATGAGTCAGAGCATTTTTATGATCCCCACTAAAACTGTTGCACACCTGGAGAACTGCATATAAACCTGAAATCAACAACGACTGTGTCTTCTGGAACGCAGAATCAGTGTTTCTGGTTTCCTGATGTAATTGTTGCCAAATTTGTTTATTTATCTTGGGAGCCACCAAGTTGGTGCAATTTTCAGGTCTCAGGTACTTTCCCTGTACCTCACTTAGCATTTCTTTCGAGAGCTTTTCTGCAAGTAGACTTTTCACTGTATCCGCCAAATTTGTATTTATGGCTCTAGATGTCTTTTCCCCAATACTGAACTCTTGCGCAAGTGATTCGAATGAATCATTGCTTGAACCTTGACCGGCGTCAAGTTCTTTTGGCTGAATAAACTTATTAATGTTGCTTTCCACCACAGCATCTGGGCTATTCTCTGTGCCGATTTGAGCACTACCCTCAGGCTCAGCTTCAACAGCTTCAAAGTCGACATAGACTTGATCAATAGAGTCTTTAACTTGAGCTAAGATATCCTTCTTAGCATCATCGACAGGTTCAGTAAACATAGCCTTAAACTCTGCAGACGTGGGGGGTCCAGAATGGCCTGGCTTTCCAGACGGATCAGGCTTAGTCTTGTCACCCATCGTCTATAACACAAAACGAAGGGGTGAAGACAGGATTAGATAACTTGAAATCCAAAATGGCGGACACGTCCGCCACGTGGTTAGAAGCCGGTTCCAACAAACGGCTGAACTTCGCTTACAATCTCGTTGTAAACGGATATAAAAGTAATGAGCCGTAAAATCCCAAATAACTTCAAGAGCCGGAACAGGTATAAAGCGCGTTATACCTCGTTACTTCGACTCAGGACACGTCCTGCAGTCACTAATTTTGCCAATGAATGGGGTTAGTTTCTAGAGAAACTGTGGTGCTGCGTCGGTGGGGGTGAAGCACAAGAGTCGATAAGGTAAGTCGAGCAATGTAACACGTAACAAGACACGCGAAATGAAAAAACAGAAATTCAGGCCGTTTATGACCGAAACAGTAGTGGAACGCGCCCACTGCAAGCGGAAGACAAAAAATAATAAACAGAAACCAGGTAAACTTACCGTGAAATAACGATACAGAAACCCAAATAACAGCACGATGACAAACACGTCCGAACCCACGGCGATCGATAAGGGCACTGACCTGCGGCGGTGCGTGCGCGTCTCATGGTAACCCGGATGTACATAATGATTTGGTAGAATTATTGATTACAGTTCGCTATACTACTTACGAAAACACAGCAAAATCACACACGGTAGCGATATACAAAGGATATAAATTGCA
Source organism: Cladopsammia gracilis (assembly GCA_022457155.1). Lineage (NCBI taxonomy): Eukaryota > Metazoa > Cnidaria > Anthozoa > Scleractinia > Dendrophylliidae > Cladopsammia > Cladopsammia gracilis. The sequence continues at coordinate 158,509 of JAJGOT010000077.1, forward strand.
AAGCAAAGCCATTTCCCTTAAATGATCATGACTTCCTCCTAGACGTCTCCTAAAACGAAAAAATGTAGAAAACATATGGTTGTATTTTGAAAATAATCACAGAAAACGGCTGCAGACAAGCGCTTACCTTGCAGAATATCTAACCAAAATTTGTCAAAGTGAAGCGATCGATGAATGTCACAGCAGCTGCATCAAACTAACAATCGATGTCTCACAAATCCAACAGCCGCATCTTGTTACAGTATCGTTTTGTTTTACAACAACAAACGCGAATGATATCGCTTACTTTTATAACGATGAAATCAAATCAAATCAATTTATTTAAGTGTCAAAGTATTAAGTACGCGAGTATTAATTGTGGACATTTTATAGATCTAATTGGAATTTGGAAGTACGAACGAAGAAAGTAAGCAAGCTCTTGCACCATCAATCAAGCAGAGGAAGGTCTGGAACGAGTCACGCACCCCTCCTCCCAATAACAGGTGCGTTCGACTGGGAAATCCGGATTTCGGTCCCCCCCCCCCCCCCCAAAAAAAAAAAAAAAAACCGCAAAATCCAAAAAGGATTTCCAATTACCGAAATTCTTCTCCGCGATGGATTTCCATGAACAATGGAAATCCGAAATCCGGATTTTAAAATCGAAATCCGGATTTCCCAATCGAACGCACCCAAGTTTGAAAATAACTAATCTTCCTTTTGCGTGACAAACATAGCACCATTAACGTGTCCTGGCGTGTTCTTGAGTGTCGGAAGCTACCAATTCGGCTTTAATCGCTTCGAATATTTAATTTATAGCTTTCCGTGGGTAAATCACACTCGTCTAATACTTTGCAAACCATAAATTATTTCTGTTACATTTAAAAAGACTATTTTTAAAAGCAATGAAATCAGTAAAAGTCTTCATTAATATGCCACGCATTTCACAGTCCATAATCCAAAGAAGTCTAGTCCATAGGTCTAAGTTTTGTTTACAAAGATGGGAATGGCCCAGCAAAGAACAAATTGACAATATGCTTACGAACGCAAAGATCCACGTTTTGCTCTTTAGCCTCGGAAGAGCTCAACATAAAATTAGCTCTTATTTCTACAGAATTTCGACAAATTTGGCTTCAAATCGCATGCTGTATACAAAATCAACGTTCACCTCGATGTGAGAAATAAATGATTGACTTTTTACGCCACGGAAAATGTCTGTCATGCGCATAAGAAACATATATATATATATATATATATATATATATATATATATATATATATATATATATAAACATAAAAAACATAAACATATCACAGAAACATAAACATAAACAAACCGTACCGTACCGTACCGTATCGTACCGTATCGTATCGTACCGTATCGTATCGTATCGTACCGTATCGTACCGTATCGTATCGTATCGTACCGTATCGTATCGTACCGTATCGTATCGTACCGTATCATAATGTACCGTATCATATCGTATCATATCATAATGTACCGTATCATATCATATCGTATCATATCATAATGTACCATATCATATCATATCATATCATATCATATCATATCATATCATATCATATCATAATGTACCATAACAAAAGCAGCAATTTTTCTAAAGCAACAAGACGATGAGAACCCGCATGTTCCCAAGAAACATCTCTTGGACGTAATACGCATCTGTTTACAGCACGTTTCTATTTTAGGTAATGCTCCACATAAGAACGATAGCAAACTTCATTGTTCTGCGGCATTGGCTCTTTCCCACATGGAATATATTTGATTTCAAGAATAGAGGAGGAGATGATGGTTAATAATTATATTTCATTATAAAAATAAAGAAAATCCATTTGCGTCAACTAAATTTTAGGAAATGCTCGTGCCTAACCAATCAGAATAGCAGAAGACAATAGCTAATAATTTTGCTTCTTTGATGAAGTTCCCCAAATACAATATCTTTTAAAAATTGCATGTTGTGCGATTGGGTCTCAAATTACTGGAAACCTTAAAACAAATTAGACAAAATGCACCTTGAACCTTAACTTTTTAGCGGTTTTTGAGTCTAGGCCAATGAGATCACTAGTTGTAACAATGAAAAAAGTTGACATTCTATCGTTCATTGCCGTTCAGCGCCATCCTTCTTATGCGGATCATTACTTAAATTGCTTTTATAAAGAACGCCACCACAAGGAAGCCAACGATTCGTCTTTGCCTTTAATATAGTTGACTTGAAGGAGGTTAGTGCAGTATGGCCGGGTTGAGGTTTGGGGCGTGACGGCGTGTCGCTGCCGTGACGTCGTTTCGATGACATCACTGATTACGACATTTCTGAAGACCGGAAGTAAACCAGGTACGGTGTTGGCCGCAGCAAAAGCGATTCCCGGGGCAGGTGACACGACAGAAAGAAAAAAAAGGTATATTTCGTCACCGATATATGTCACAAGGAAGCCACGAGAGATATGCGCGCGCACCATCGCATGCAGTTGCACGATTCACAATGTCTCAGGAATTTTTTTCCGTCTTCATCTCAAAATATGAAACGTTACACTGTTCAAAGAACAGAATCATCGCTTTCAACCGTTAGCAAAAAGAGGGCGATGCTATATATAATATAGCTGTGTCATGTTACTGAAGCGAAAATAGATGATATTCTCCAGTAAGGCTAATATCAATAATTCTATTTCGTCACCGGTCTATGTCACCTGGAAGGTACAAGACATATGCGCGCGCACCATCGCATTCAGTTGCATGATTCACAATGTCTCGAAAGATCAGCAACTACAGTATTTTTTCTCCGTCTTCATTTGAAAATATGAAACGTTACACTGTTCAAAGAACAGAATCATCGCTTTCAACCGTTAGCAACAGAGAAGAAAAAGATCAGTTTTGCAATGTGTCTCTCTGCGTTTTAAAATGGCTGGCGGCCCTCTTTCTTTTCGCGGCGGTTTTATTTTGCGTGGTCACCAGCAAGATTTGCTTGCTGGTTCTGGGACACCAGTTTAAAAGCACTAACCAAACTGGAAAAAGTATCACAGATAAAACTGCTACAGAGACGAATAAACAAGCTTTGTTCCTAATGCTTCTTCTGGCTCTAATGATTCCTCAAGCCGTGTCTTTTATTTATGCTTCATGGACAAGTTTGAGAAGAAAAAGTCGACCATGGCCATCAAAGCAAGGATTTATAGTGGTAAGATCTTCACATTTCCCGGCGTATAACTCATTTTAAGTCAATGTCAGTCTCTCTTGTAGACTAAGTGTTCCGAATCAGTTCCAGTGTCTCAGGTGTGTTCTTGTTAGAAATTAAGGGGACATGGTAGGAAAAATACAGAGCCTTGTTTTGTCGAACTGATTTTTTTGCATAAAATTAAGTCAATATCAAAACCATGAACAAGCCGGATTTCATTAGTAACTATTAAGAGTAGGTCAAGCATCTTCGTTCACTGCCGAAATGTTCAAATATACACGAAAGTCAGTACCAAAAGCAACTCTTCGATTTGCTACTCTTATGCAATCCCTTTTAATGGTCATAACAAAGGATTGCATAGTGATAAGATCATCACATTTCCCGGCGTATAACTCATTTTAAGTCAATGTCAGTCTCTCTTGTAGACTAAGTGTTCCGAATCAGTTCCAGTGTCTCAGGTGTGTTCTTGTTAGAAATTAAGGGGATATGGTAGGAAAAATACAGAGCCTTGTTTTGTCGAACTGATTTTTTTACATAAAATTAAATCAATATCAAAAACCATGAGCAAGCCGGATTTCATTAGTAACTGTTAAGAGTAGGTCAAGCATCTTCGTTCACTGCCGAAATGTTCAAAAATACATGAAAGTCAGTACCAAAAGCAACTCTTCGATTTGCTACTCTTATGCAATCACTTTTAATGGTCATAACAAAGGATTGCATCGTTTTCTAGTATCACTATCGCGGACTCTGCACCTACTGAATGTCAATGTTTCAGTCGGCTACTTTTTAGACAATTTATAAGATAGCGGTAAAGGAAACAAAAATATATATTTTTAAATTCTTTCACCACTTATAAAGTAGATTGCCTTAGGATGACGTTAGTACAAGACTGATTGACTTCCTGTTAGTACAATTAGCTAGCAGTCATTAAGGCAATCCATCTGTTATTAGCAGAAGCTATTGTGATTGTGGTTAGACGTGAGCGGAAAAAGTTATTAATCTTACATTTAATATTCAAATTAACTTTCTTTTATTTTTGTCAAAAACAAAACAACAAAGAACTCTTGGGCAAATTGTAAAGCATTTTTTTTTTCAGTCAATTATTCATGCATTCATGCAAACAGTGAAACATAACTCGTTTATGGTTTATATGAATACAAGCAAATGAATGAAGTTACTCCATATTTTTACTTTAAGTTTAATAGAGACATAACCAAAACTGTTTGTCAATTTGATCCATTTTAAAGCGTTGTTTTAACTTTCTGAAGGGGTTACTTATTATTTTGAGGTTAAAATAACAGTTATTTTTACTGAACCCATTTCTTTTAGTCAAAATTAAATAACAAAAAGGAACGAAAGGGTTGTCTCAGATGCACCTCGGGCACTTTTTTAATTGGTTAAAGTAAGAAATTTAGATGGTTAGCAACTAAATGAATTAAGTTAATTTAACCAAATATATTGCTTATTCTACTTGAACTAAAAATAAACAAGTTAAAACTACTATTCTTAATAGTTAAATCAAATTGAAGTCATAACAACTAAAAAGAAACGTCAACATAACCAATCAATAGTTATTTTAACTCATAATAATAAGCTATTTCAAACTAAACGAAATCAGTAATTTTAAAACATTTAAAACGGTTAAAAGTGACTAAAAAAATGGGTTCTCTCTGAGATTTATTTGGCAACAATTTTAATTGGTTATTTTAACTAGTCAATTTTTACAGGGTGTAGAGAACATGTGTTAAAGCAGGGGTAAAGAGATATAAGGGGCGATGTTATATATAATATAGCTGTGTCATGTTACTGAAGCGAAAATAGATGATTCTCCAGTAAGGCTAATATCAATAATTCTATTTCGTCACCGGTCTATGTCACCTGGAAGGTACAAGACATATGCGCGCGCACCATCGCATTCAGTTGCATGATTCACAATGTCTCGAAAGATCAGCAACTACAGTATTTTTTCTCCGTCTTCATTTGAAAATATGAAACGTTACACTGTTCAAAGAACAGAATCATCGCTTTCAACCGTTAGCAACAGAGAAGAAAAAGATCAGTTTTGCAATGTGTCTCTCTGCGTTTTAAAATGGCTGGCGGCCCTCTTTCTTTTCGCGGCGGTTTTATTTTGCGTGGTCACCAGCAAGATTTGCTTGCTGGTTCTGGGACACCAGTTTAAAAGCACTAACCAAACTGGAAAAAGTATCTCAGATAAAACTGCTACAGAGACGAATAAACAAGCTTTGTTCCTAATGCTTCTTCTGGCTCTAATGATTCCTCAAGCCGTGTCTTTTATTTATGCTTCATGGACAAGTTTGAGAAGAAAAAGTCGACCATGGCCATCAAAGCAAGGATTTATAGTGGTAAGATCTTCACATTTCCCGGCGTATAACTCATTTTAAGTCAATGTCAGTCTCTCTTGTAGACTAAGTGTTCCGAATCAGTTCCAGTGTCTCAGGTGTGTTCTTGTTAGAAATTAAGGGGACATGGTAGAAAAAATACAGAGCCTTGTTTTGTCGAACTGATTTTTTTGCATAAAATTAAGTCAATATCTAAAACCATGAACAAGCCGGATTTCATTAGTAACTATTAAGAGTAGGTCAAGCATCTTCGTTCACTGCCGAAATGTTCAAATATACACGAAAGTCAGTACCAAAAGCAACTCTTCGATTTGCTACTCTTATGCAATCCCTTTTAATGGTCATGACAAAGGATTGCATAGTGGTAAGATCTTCACATTTCCCGGCGTATAACTAATTTTAAGTCAATGTCAGTCTCTCTTGTAGACTAAGTGTTCCGAATCAGTTCCAGTGTCTCAGGTGTGTTCTTGTTAGAAATTAAGGGGACATGGTAGGAAAAATACAGAGCCTTGTTTTGTCGAACTGATTTTTTTGCATAAAATTAAGTCAATATCAAAAACCATGAGCAAGCCGGATTTCATAAGTAACTATTAAGAGTAGGTCAAGTATCTTCGTTCACTGCCGAAATGTTCAAATATACACGAAAGTCAGTACCAAAAGCAACTCTTCGATTTGCTACTCTTATGCAATCACTTTTAATGGTCATAACAAAGGATTGCATCGTTTTCTAGTATCACTATCGCGGACTCTGCACCTACTAAATGTCAATGTTTCAGTCGGCTACTTTTTAGACAATTTATAAGATAGCGGTAAAGGAAACAAAAATATATATTTTTAAATTCTTTCACCACTTATAAAGTAGATTGCCTTAGGATGACGTTAGTACAAGACTGATTGACTTCCTGTTAGTACAATTAGCTAGCAGTCATTAAGGCAATCCATCCGTTATTAGCAGAAGCTATTGTGATTGTGGTTAGACGTGAGCGGAAAAAGTTATTACATCTACATTTAATATTCAAATTAACTTTCTCTTATTTTTGTCAAAAACAAAACAACAAAGAATTCTCTATTAAGTGAGTTTTAATAGCTTCGGCAAATTGTAAAGCATTTTTTTTCAGTCAATTATTCATGCATTCATGCAAACAGTGAAACATAACTCGTTTATGGTTTATATGAATACAAGCAAATGAATGAAGTTACTCCATACAATTGTACATTTGACTTTAAGTTTAATAGAGACATAACCAAAACTGTTTGTCAATTTGATTCATTTTAAAGCGTTGTTTTAACTTTCTGAAGGGGCTACTTATTATTTTGAGGTTAAAATAACAGTTATTTTTACTGAACCCATTTCTTTTAGTCAAAATTAAATAACAAAAAGTAACGAAAGGGTTGTCTCAGATGCACCTCGGGCACTTTTTTAAATGGTTAAAGTAAGAAATTTAGATGGTTAGCAACTAAATGAATTAAGTTAATTTAACCAAATATATTGGTTATTCTACTTGAACTAAAAATAAACAAGTTAAAACTACTATTCTTAATAGTTAAATCAAATTGAAGTCATAACAACTAAAAAGAAACGTCAACATAACCAATCAATAGTTATTTTAACTCATAATAATAAGTTATTTCAAACCAAACGAAGTCAGTAATTTTAAAACATTTAAAACGGGTAAAAGTGACTAAAAAAATGGGTTCTCTCTGAGATGCATTTGGCAACAATTTTAATTGGTTATTTTAACTAGTCAATTTTTAAAAGTGTGTAGAGAACATGTGTTAAAGCCGGGGTAAAGAGATATAAGGGGCGATGCTATATATAATACAGCTGTGTCATGTTACTGAAGCGAAAATAGATGATTCTCCAGTAAGGCTAATATCAATAATTCTATTTCGTCACCGGTCTATGTCACAAGGAAGGTAGAAGAGATATGCGCGCGCACCATCGCATGCAGTTGCATGATTCACAATGTCTCGAAAGATCAGCAACTACAGTATTTTTTCTCCGTCTTCATTTGAAAATATGAAACGTTACACTGTTCAAAGAACAGAATCATCGCTTTCAACCGTTAGCAACAGAGAAGAAAAAGATCAGTTTTGCAATGTGTCTCTCTGCGTTTTAAAATGGCTGGCGGCCCTCTTTCTTTTCGCGGCGGTTTTATTTTGCGTGGTCACCAGCAAGATTTGCTTGCTGGTTCTGGGACACCAGTTTAAAAGCACTAACCAAACTGGAAAAAGTATCACAGATAAAACTGCTACAGAGACGAATAAACAAGCTTTGTTCCTAATGCTATTTCTGGCTCTAATGATTCCTCAAGCCGTGTCTTTTATTTATGCTTCATGGACAAGTTTGAGAAGAAAAAGTCGACCATGGCCATCAAAGCAAGGATTTATAGTGGTAAGATCTTCAAATTTCCCGGCGTATAACTCATTTTAAGTCAATGTCAGTCTCTCTTGTAGACTAAGTGTTCCGAATCAGTTCCAGTGTCTCAGGTGTGTTCTTATTAGAAATTAAGGGGACATGGTAGGAAAAATACAGAGCCTTGTTTTGTCGAACTGATTTTTTTGCATAAAATTAAGTCAATATCAAAAACCATGAGCAAGCCGGATTTCATTAGTAACCATTAAGAGTAGGTCAAGCATCTTCGCTCACTGCCGAAATGTTCAAATATACACGAAAGTCAGTACCAAAAGCAACTCTTCGATTTGCTACTCTTATGCAATCCCTTTTAATGGTCATAACAAAGGATTGCATCGTTTTCTAGTATCACTATCGCGGACTCTGCACCTACTAAATGTCAATGTTTCAGTCGGCTACTTTTAAGACAATTTATAAGATAGCGGTAAAGGAAACAAAAATATATATTTTTAAATTCTTTCACCACTTATAATTAAGAAATGGTAAACGTGCAGCGTGCAATCATCGAGTTATGGATGCACGCGGGATGTTGCTAAGCACGAAAGAAGCGTAAGGGTCGCACTCGGCTATCGCCTCGTGCGACTCTAGCTTCTTGAGTGCTTAGCAAACCTCCCAAGTGCATCCATAACTCGATGGTTGCACAGCTGCTGCGTTTACCATTTCTTTTATGACATTAAGACTTATAATTAATATCTTTCCTTTCGGATAGAAATATTTATTGAATCTCGTCCTGCTTACATGAAGTCAAAAGCACGATCAACCGCGCGAAAATGTTCATTCAAAAAACTGACAAAGCGACACATCAACATTTTTCTTGGATCGCGGTGAGTTAGTTTATGTTTTCTCGATATCTCGTACAAACAAACAATTTCAAACTGCTCCGAAAGTTAACCTAAATATCGAACTGACAACAAACAAAAAATGCTGTCGATAAAACCGTTTCTCAAAAGTTAGTTAAATTTGGATCGGTTTTCCGAAGAATTGAAGACAAACTGCACATTTTGAATGGTGCAATCTTGGAAGAATGGTGCCACGTCTCTTGCAAGTCCTGTGAAGGATTTATTTCTTGACGTGAACCACTGCTCACTCGGACTGTGGATTGCACTGAGGAAGCCGTGGATACACAACCAGTGCTCGGGGCCGAAAGAGCCCTTGACAGCACATCACTGCAATTTTGAAGCTGTGAAACGGATGGTCAAGAGTTGTAATGTGCAAGGGACTGCTCGTTTCGATGGCCTGATGAAATTGACATGATATGTCGATTGGGAAGGCCAGCATTGGACCACAATGTTATGGCCGTCGCTCTGATGCTGTGGTTTGTGTATATTTTGGACAGCCCCGCCGCTTCGCTGATTTTTTTCATCATGTTTGCCAGGGTGTTGACGCCTAGTGGCCTTTGCTCGAACCACGCGTCTTCTTCAGGACTGAAATTTGTCTTTGGATACTGAAAAAACGCACTGCAATTCGGGTTAATCTTTTCAAGGTACAGCTTTAGAGCCTTGTAGCCATCGTATTGCCCTGCAGTTTCGTACATCCTAGCTTCTTTTTCGTTACTGGGCTTGTCATTGACACCACCTGGATGGTTCTTCGAAGCTTCATCAAGGGCCATGGTTGCGAATTTTCGCCCGGCTGCATCGACGGAAAACTTGAAGCTTGTTGTGGTAAGAGCTCTCTGTCCTTCACGGCCTCTTCGGCAAAAGAAAAGAACAATATGGAACCAGACATTTCTTAAAAGCGAGAGTGGGGAAGAAAGAGAAAAAACACCGCTGGCTTTGAGCTGTTATAGATGCTCTTCTTCAATAGCAGGTTTGTGGGTTGCGTTTTCCTTTCCACTTCGTTTTAAATTGATAAGTTGCGCGTCTAACATCTGGTTTGACCGCAAAAATCTCGGATCACTTGCTAGCTGGAGCCCTTTGTTGTGTGGAGGAGAGTTTAGATATCTTTCAATTCCGTGTCTGAATCCAAGCAAGGTGGACTTACTATATGGCTCCCCTTTTTGTGTTCGTGCTTCGGCGTAAAATCGCCTCATGTTGTGGTCCAGCTGACCGACTGTCATGTTTTCAAGCGATGTTTGTATAGCTTTCTCTGAGCACCAGGCCTGAAATTTAACACGTGAATGGCTTTAAAAAATTGGTCTCTGTTACTTTCGTTATTTGCTAAAATAAAAGAACGGACAACTGAGGCTTGGAAAGTGTTAGAACTGAAGCTTATATTTGTGCACGATGCAGTCGCTCCTTCAAGCGGTTGTCAGAGTTCAACGATCGAGCTAAACTGAAAAAAATTATCAGAGGCTACCAATATTTTGATAAAACTTCCCTTATTAACGTTCAGTAAAGAATAATATCTTCAACGTTTTTGGAACAGGCGGATTTAATATGTAAGACATTAAAACAGAAATTTGTTAAAACTCTCAACAAACTAAGTTATGAAAGTTAATGTACAGGTTTTGCTCGCAGAAAGCATTAAAATGGCTTTCGACGCCTGAAAAGCTTTAAAATGAAAGCTTGTGCGGAATTTTATTGTCGCCAAATCGCCGCAAAACACTCTCTAGAATCCATGCTATACATTACTTACCTCGAAAGGTTGATACAGACCAATTTGTTGTTTTTTTTGGTCTTCTCCGAGTGTCTTTGTTCAACAAGCTTATTCAGCTCCTGCTCGCTTAAATTAGCAAATCTCTTAGCCAGAGGCCTGTCAAAAAGCTTGAGCTCGAAATTTGGTAGCTCACAGGAATTATCTTCCTCATTTCCGGAAAAATTATAAGATTTTTCCATATTTTACAAGAAAAAAATAGAAATTATGTTGTAAAAAGTGGCAACATCGATGAAAAAAGTTGCCGAGAAAAAAGTACAAAACAAATTGACGTCAGCATGCAACCCACGGGCAAATGGATCGTGCGTATTAGCCAATCAGAACGCGCGCTTCTCTTAACCTATGTTATAAAGTAGATTGCCTTAGGATGACGTTAGTACAAGACTGATTGACTTCCTGTTAGTACAATTAGCTAGCAGTCATTAAGGCAATCCATCCGTTATTAGCAGAAGCTATTGTGATTGTGGTTAGACGTGAGCGGAAAAAGTTATTACATCTTACATTTAATATTCAAATTAACTTTCTCTTATTTTTGTCAAAAACAAAACAACAAAGAACTCTCTATTAAGTGAGTTTTAATAGCTTGGGCAAATTGTAAAGCATTTTTTTTTTCAGTCAATTATTCATGCATTCATGCAAACAGTGAAACATAACTCGTTTATGGTTTATATGAATACAAGCAAATGAATGAAGTTACTCCATACAATTGTACATTTGACTTTAAGTTTAATAGAGACATAACCAAAACTGTTTGTCAATTTCATCCATTTTAAAGCGTTGTTTTAACTTTCTGAAGGGGCTACTTATTATTTTGAGGTTAAAATAACAGTTATTTTTACTGAACCCATTTCTTTTAGTCAAAATTAAATAACAAAAAGGAACGAAAGGGTTGTCTCAGATGCACCTCGGGCACTTTTTTAAATGGTTAAAGTAAGAAATTTAGATGGTTAGCAACTAAATGAATTAAGTTAATTTAACCAAATATATTGGTTATTCTACTTGAACTAAAAATAAACAAGTTAAAACTACTATTCTTAATAGTTAAATCAGATTGAAGTCATAACAACTAAAAAGAAACGTCAACATAACCAATCAATAGTTATTTTAACTCATAATAATAAGTTATTTCAAACCAAACGAAATCAGTAATTTAAAACATTTAAAACGGGTAAAAGTGACTAAAAAAATGGGTTCTCTCTGAGATGCATTTGGCAACAATTTTAATTGGTTATTTTAACTAGTCAATTTTTACAGGGTGTAGAGAACATGTGTTAAAGCCGGGGTAAAGAGATATAAGGGGCGATGTTATATATAATATAGCTGTGTCATGTTACTGAAGCGAAAAAAGATGATTCTCCAGTAAGGCTAATATCAATAATTCTATTTCGTCACCGGTCTATGTCACCTGGAAGGTACGAGACATATGCGCGCGCACCATCGCATTCAGTTGCATGATTCACAATGTCTCGAAAGATCAGCAACTACAGTATTTTTTCTCCGTCTTCATTTGAAAATATGAAACGTTACACTGTTCAAAGAACAGAATCATCGCTTTCAACCGTTAGCAACAAGAGAGAAAAAGATCAGTTTTGCAATGTGTCTCTCTGCGTTTTAAAATGGCTGGCGGCCCTCTTTCTTTTCGCGGCGGTTTTATTTTGCGTGGTCACCAGCAAGATTTGCTTGCTGGTTCTGGGACACCAGTTTAAAAGCACTAACCAAACTGGAAAAAGTATCACAGATAAAACTGCTACAGAGACGAATAAACAAACTTTGTTCCTAATGCTTCTTCTGGCTCTAATGATTCCTCAAGCCGTGTCTTTTATTTATGCTTCATGGACAAGTTTGAGAAGAAAAAGTCGACCATGGCCATCAAAGCAAGGATTTATAGTGGTAAGATCTTCACATTTCCCGGCGTATAACTAATTTTAAGTCAATGTCAGTCTCTCTTGTAGACTAAGTGTTCCGAATCAGTTCCAGTGTCTCAGGTGTGTTCTTGTTAGAAATTAAGGGGACATGGTAGGAAAAATACAGAGCCTTGTTTTGTCGAACTGATTTTTTTTGCATAAAATTTATATTAAGTCAATATCAAAAACCACGAGCAAGACGGATTTGCTTGCTGGTTCTAGGACACCAGTTTAAAAACACCAACCAAACTGGAATAAGTATTACAGATGAAACTGCTACAGAGGCGAGTAAAGAAGCTTTGTTCCTAATGCTTCTTCTGGATCTAATGATTCCTCAAGCCGTGTCTTTTATTTTTGCTTTATGGACACGTTTGAGGAGAAAAAGTCGACCATGGCCATCAAAGCAAGGATTTAAAGTTCTGACTTTTGCATCCATTGGTCGGAAACGTCCTTCGGGAACAAGTAGAAAATGCAGACTGATCTGAAGTCCTCTCATTTACAAACCTTTTATAGCTTGTTCCTGGACCGAGCCGTTACCATAGCATTTATAGCCGTTCGTCTTTTTTTGTGACATCCTTAAAACTCTCCCTTTCCTAATCATTTTTCATTTATTTCATTTTTCATTTTTTCATTTATTTATTTCTCCAAAATTGAGTAGTAGTCAAAGAGATGATGCTTCATTAGTATTGAGCAAGTCACCAGCGTAAAAGTGCTTTTTTAAACATCTTTTTTGATGGTTTGTCTCTAATTAATTGTGGAAAAAAATCTTCCAATAACGCTCGCTCCTGACATAAGTTCGAAATGAGGGTATGACTACTTGATTAGATGATGCACTGCGGGTATTGTAGTTACACTGTATGTAGCTCAGATACTAGTGAAACAGCTATATTAGGAAACTTTTAATTGTGGAAATAATCATAAAAAACATACATGTGTTCAGTTTAACAATATCAGGAAATTTCAAAAGGCTTAGGGTTACGCAGTAAGGAGTTATTGATTCCATTAAAGGAACATCATTTATAATACGAACCGCTTTGTTTTGTAATTTTACGATTTGAGACAGTGGAGCATTATAATTATTTCCCCATATTGTACAAACATAAGTAAGGTAAGGATATATAAGAGAATAATACAAACTAATAAGTGTTGCTTTTAAGACATAATGTTTTATCTTAACCATTATATTTATATTTTTGCTAATTTTGCCACATATGTAGTCAATATGGTCACGCCAAGTAAGGTGACAATCTATATACACACCAAGGACTTCTCTAGTAAATGAACATTTGCTACACTAAATGGTAAATATAAATTGTAATTTTCCTTTTGACGAGGCATAATAATAAGATACTTAGTTTTTGTCAAATTTAAGGTTAACTTATTACTGCACAACCATTCTCGCGTAGACAGCTGGCAAATGATTGTTAATTTCACACAATAAATTGTCAAGATCACTTCCAGAAAAATAAGTAGAAAAATAAGTAGAAGACTTGGGAAGGTCATTTATAAAAAATAATGAATAGCAAAGGTCCTCGTATCGATCCTCGAGGTACACCGGTGGAGATGGAACATGACTCAGAAGCAACGCCATTTACATGCACCTGCTGATTCCTGTTACTTAAGTAAGATTGGAACCAATTATTTTCACTTTGTTGTAATCCGTAATACTTAAGTTTATTTAATTATGTTTGATGATTTACTGTGTCGAAGGCTTTACTTAGGTCTAAGAATAAAGAAACCACATAGTGTCCTTGATCAAGAGAAGAAGTTATTTCTTCAATTAGATCGATTAGACAGTCAGAGGTTGTATAACCTGATCTAAATCCATATTGTTTTGAGGAAATCATGTTTTCATTCGTAAGATAGGACATAAACTGATTAAAAATACATCTCTCGAATATTTTACAAATGGAAGAGAGAACTGAAATGGGTCGATAATTGTTACATGAACAACGAGAGCCTTGTTTGAAAACTGGAACAACTTTAGCATGTTTCATACTATCGGTAAAAATACCTTGGTTGGTAGAAAGATTAAAAATATAAGCCAAAGGACGGCATATTTGTATTGCTGCGGTTTTTAACAAAAGTAGATGAACCTTGTCAATCTCAAATGACTTCTTCGTATCAAGACTTTCTAGTAATAAAAATACCTCTATTTCAGAGACTTGTGAGAAGCAAAATTTTTTTCGTTTCTGAGAAAGATAAGAGGTTGCACTCCTATCAGTTTTTATCAGTTGTGATGCTAGCGTAAGAGGGATATTACAGAAAAAATAGTTGAGGCAGTTGGAGGTAGTAAAAGGTTGTTCGTATTGTTTATTTTCTACTTGTAGCTTTTCTATATGAGAACTTGGCCTCTTCTTATTTATTTATTTATTTATTTATTTATTTTATTTCTTATTTTTCGTGTTGTTTGATTTGGTTAAGATGTCATTGTATAAGCCGTCACGATATATCTTAGTTATTAATAGAGGCAATTTTGTTTCGATATAATTTATACTTCTTTAGGAAAACATAATTTCGAGTAAAAATCCATTTCTTGTATTATTTGTCTCTAGTTTTCATGGATTTCTTTAGACCAGACGTAATCCAGGGTTTATATGCTTTGTGTTTAACCTTGGCTTTTTAAGTGGTGCATGTATATTACTTACTTTATTGAAAATATGAAGGAACCTGGTATAGCTTTCGTTTACTTCACTGCCTTTGAAAATAGAATCCCAGTTCTCTTTTCGTAGATCTAATTTGAAATTTTCGCTATCAAAACCCCGAAAGTCTCTGAATTCGAAATGGTCAAGAAAAGGACTCGATTTCGGATCGTACAAAATAGTAAAGATTGGTAGATGATCAGCAATCTCAACCGCGATGCTGCCGCTCTTGAACAAGAAGTCGAAATATTAGTGAAGATATGATCAATGCAGCTTTGCGAATGTTCAGTAATACGTGTCGCTTCGAAAATGAGGTGATTGAAACCTTCAGGATTGTATTAGATTAAGATATTCCCTAGAGACACTGGTTTTGTAAGAGTATTTATATTGGAATCTCCATTAAAATGCATTTTTAATTTCTTTGAGAAATAATCATTCTGTATAGTTCTTTCGAGTTTATCTAAAAAATCTGTTTGAAAAATTTGGGGGTTTATAGATCACACCCACTAAAGTATCACTAGATTCTATCCACAGGTTTTCAATTGAATCTATTTTGAGGTCATTTCTCATTAAGTAGGAATAGCCTAATCTAATATACAAAGCAACACCCCCACCAGTCGAAAAGGTGCGATTTTTGTTAAGTAGAGTGTAACCTGGAATTTGAAAACAGCTCATATCAGTTTCAGAAGTGAACCATGTTTCGGAGCAACCAATAAAACCAAACTTATATAAAATGGAAGCCAGAAGATTGCACATTTGTTCGAAATGTTGATTTAAACTTATTATATTTAAGTGAATAGCAGAGTATTGAGGTTTGACAGTACGGGATAACTCATTAATTTCTTCAACTGTGTAAATCCCATGATCATTAAGCAATTGTAAATTTAAATCTGGGTCAGATAACTCTTGGACCATTTGCATAAAGCTTTTGCTTATCAAAAATTAAAAGTAAATAATCCAAGATAAGCGACAACAATGTAGATATTTGGAATGGGACTTACACAAACACAGAAGTGTATACTGTTCAAACATCGCAAGCCTGATATAGCGCACCGTCGATGTATAGCTTGCCATGATGAAATCTAGGTCTTTTTCCAGTTTCAAATGCCTCTTTCATCACAGATCTTAATTGCTTCTTCTTTCTTTTACCCTTGTTCATTTCATTAACAGATTTTAGTTGGCGGGGCCCTGGAGACCATTTCCCTTTGTTATATCACCATGGTTATGCTGACAGTTACACCAATCAACCCAGACGCCATTATCCTGCTCATGTGTAGTTTGCCTGTGGCGTCGGCGATCTGGCAGGCCATCAAATCAAGATCACGGTGGAGTACAGTCACTGGAAAGGTGGACGTCATCAAGTTTGGAACTTGTGCTGTTTTAGCCATGGTGGGGATTGGTTTGCTGGCTGGAAAGGTAATCTTCAAATGGCATTTCCAGGATACATTTAGAGTGCAAACGATCGCCTGATTGCCTTAGGTCCAAAAGCTCACGAGCCGATTCCTCGCGGACTTCTCGTGTCAAATAAAATAGGAAAACAAAGACATTGCTCGAGTCTATAATTATCTGCGGCAAGCTCTTTCTTCTTTCTTTCTTTTATATTTTCACCAAGTTAATTTCATCTACAAGCAGGGCCCGCGGAGCAGATTTTAAGAGCAGTTCTCTGTAAGAATCGAGAAAAGTGGGAAATGAAAATTTTTGACCCCCCTTCATATTTTGCATGCAGATAGGTCTTCAGGGGGGATGTTCAAAAATGACCTTTGTAAAGGTCGTTTCTTCTTTGTTGCCATGGTAACACTGGATGTTTGTTGGTGCCACTAAACCCAATTTTGACCTTAGAAACTTCCTTAAAAAGTACAAAATGTAAGACATCGTTTCTCAAGTCCATTAATACTGAACAAATCAAGACTTTCGCCAGATGTAAAACCTTTATTCTAGTTTACATTTATGCATGTGGCATTTTCTTACATCAACTGCACATGAACTTAACGGTCAAACAACTTGGTGTTTCAGCCATTTTAGTTGACGAGTAAAACTAGCAATACCTTTTCTTGAATTTTTCCAAAAGTACGCCGATTCGAGAACTCAAACTACGTGGCTAGTTTAAATAGATACTGTAGTTGCTAAATCTGTAAAAATCTCTGCGGGGCGGGTTAATTTTGGACTTTGATTCACTGAGGAAAAACCTTCAAAAATCATTTGTTGTAAACTTTGGTGAAATTAACATCACGTTCATTCGACAGAAATCCTTTAAGAAAACTCAATCGGTCTTCGGGCTTAAAGAATAGCATGCACTCTATCAATATCTGGTCAAATCGGTTGTTAATAGCCGTTATTTTTTGAACAATCTCAATCCAAATAAAGCTTACTTTACTGTTTTCTGCAGTTCTCAACTTGCGAAGAACGAGTCGGTTCTTTCTGCACAGCATACAGTTTCTGCACAAAATTCGGATATCTAAACCATCTCTTGTGGCTGAGCATGCTGTTTGTCTTCAGTGGAGGTCCATTAACCAATCACAGTGCAAATAACAACAGCTTTTGTAGTACCCGGAAGGTAACCGAAGCAAGCCATCATCGGAAGCTTCGTTCGTCCGCGAACATTTCTAATCTAAATTTACGGTATATTTCTCCGTCACATGTCATCATTCGCTCCAAAAGGAGATAAAACGGTTTTCTGATTAATAGTTTAACGATCAATTACATTTAGCTAAACATTTTACCGTCTTTCTTTCGCCTTTCTTTCGTAGTTCAGGCCACCAGTTCAGGCAAAAACATCTCTGGTCAGCGGTATAACTAGAATACGATTTTACTTCATAAAATGCTAACATGGCGTCCGCATCATATTGAGGTGCCAGAAAGTATTGGAATTGGAATGCCAGAACTCTTTTTTTGTTAGATTTTCTTTCTATTTACTGTAGATTACATTTCCCGTACATTTCTTTGCTGATAAAACGAAAACGCGAACAAAAGGTGAACGACTGGATGCTTTCTTCTGATATTATAACGCTTGCCAGGAGCCCATAATCGTTCGCGGGAAAGGCTTATCTAAAAATAAACCTACTTGTCAAAACGTCGTTGCACGAAATTATGACAGTTGCACGCTCCGGGTAATGGTCTTGCTCTCTTTTGTAGCTGACTTTCGTACAATATTTTCGTTTTTGGTAAATGCCTGTTCTGTGACTCGGTGAGCTGCTTCTTTTATTTATTTATTTTTTCTTTTGCCGCAAAGCAAGGAAAGTACGAGCAGGTTTGCCGTCTCCTTAGGAATACTTCAACCGTAAACAACCGAATTTTTGTGTCTTTAACTTTTCTTGGCATTTTCTTTGTTACCGCTTCGATCGCTCGTCCTCTTTTAGTCGATTTCTCTCTATGCAAAAACTTGCTTTCAAGAAAGAACTTTTGATTTTCGCTGAATCTACTTTCATCTGTTAATGACCACCCGACCATCAAAACAAATTAGTTCTAGCGCGCTCGCCGCTATTACACTTTCTAGGGGAAGGAGAGTATATATTTGAAGTATTACATTAGGAGATAAGAACCGTAAATCCTCTGTTAAACGCCCCCCCCCCCCAAAAAAAAAAAAAAAAAAAAAAAAACTTAATAGACTAAGAGGGAGAGAGATTGGGAGGGGGGTGGAGGTATTGCAGCGAAACACAAGCAGTTCACCACTCTTTTTATACTCATAAAATTACAATAGGTTCCCACAGCTTAATTTCTATGATGCGGATGTCACTCAGATCTCAATGTCGGAAAATGGAAAAACTGGAAGAAGAGTACACTTTTTTTTTGCTATACTAAATCGCAACCATCAGAGCGTTTCTCATCATGAATTCGTACTCGGATTGGTACGGTAAAAAAATGCATCGGTACCGATAAGATAAACGGGAGACCCACAAAACAGACGAACTTGATGAGAACTTTTGAACCTCTGAAAAAGTAAACTTTGCTCATGCCGAGTTAAATGAGGAATATCGTATTTGTAGGTGGTTTTCGCATTTTCTGATTAATGCAAAGCTCAACAGAATACAGTCTGCGGCTATAATTTCGTTTTCTGACGTCATTTGATGATCACTTTAGCGACTGAAATTTTGCTTCTTCCATTGAAAAATAGCTGTCAAGGACAAAGAACGCTTGCTAAACGGCAAACTTTTCTTCAAACTGTTCATTATATTTCCCACCATTTTCTTGCCGGTAGTTGCTCTTGAGCTGATTGTCTCCTAATACTTAAGATAGTTTTATGCGTCTCCGTATGTTTTTTCCGCAGACACGTGATTCCTCGAATTTTAATTGCGTCGACTTCTAAGATATGCAGCTGAAATACTAGCCATTCCCTTCAGCCGATTTCACTGTGTAGACCCGGCCGGGGTTTTTCAGACATGATTCACCGGCTATGATTCGCTCGTCATGAATCGCTCATCATGATCAGACAGCTGTGAATAAAATTCACCCATAAACGGAGTTCACAGAGTAAATACTGACTTCCTTAAATAGATACCGCCAAAAATAAAACTAAAGGCAATACCTATGCCTATTGTTTGGTATTTTATTTTGTTCACGTGTCTACGTATCAGAAAACAAAAGAATGGGAATATGTACCCTTAGTCAGTGACAATGAAAAAGGATGAGGACGCCACGTTAAAACACTTTACGAAGGAACGTTGTATTTAAGATTCTACCGCTGACCAGTAGGGCTTTGCCTGAACTGGTGGCCTGGACTTCGAAAGACGTATAAAGAACGGAGAAAAAAAAGGGTAAAATGCCTCGCTTAATGTGATTGACTGTAAAAGATTAATCAGAAAACCGTTTTATCTTCTTTTGGAGCGAATGATGACATGTGACGGAGAAATATGCGGTAAATCCAGAGCAGAATTGTACGTGGACGAACAAAGTTTCCGATGATGGCTTGCTTCGGTTACCTTCCGGGTACTACAAAAGCTGTTGTTATTTGCACTGTGATGGGTTAATGGAGTTCCACTGAAGACAAACAGCATGCTCAGCCACAAGAGATGGTTTAGATATCCGAATTTTGTGCCGTAAATGTATGCTGTGCGGAAAGAACCGACTCGTTCTTCGCAAATTGAGAACTGCAGAAAACAGTAAAGTAAGCTTTATTTGGATTGAGATTGTTCAAAAAATAACGGCTATTAACAGCCGATTTGACCAGACATTGATAGAGTGCATGCTATTCTTTATGCCTGAAGACCGATTGAGTTTTCTTAAAGGATTTCTGTCGAATGAACGTGATGTTAATTTCACCAAAGTTTACAACAAATGATTTTTGAAGATTTTTCCTCAGTGAACCAAAGTCCAAAATTAACCCGCCCCGCAGAGATTTTTATAGATTTAGTAACTACAGTATCTATTTAAACTACCCACGTAGTTTGAGTTCTAGAATCGGCGTACTTTTGAAAAAATTCAAGAAAAGGTATTGCTAGTTTTACTCGTCAACTAAAATGGCTGAAACACCATCAAGTTGTTTGACCGTTAAGTTCATGTGCAGTTGATGTAAGAAAATGCCACATGCATAAATGTAAACTAGAATAAAGGTTTTACATCTGGTGAAAGTCTTGATTTGTTCAGTATTGATGGACGTGGGAAACGATGTCTTACATTTTGTACTATTTAAGGAAGTTTCTGAGGTCAAAATTTGGTTTAGTGGCACCAACAAACATCCAGTGTTACCATGGCAACAAAAAAGAAACGACCTTAACAAAGGTCATTTTTGAACATCCCCCCTGAGGACCTATCTGCATGCAAAATATGAAGGGGGGTCAAAAATTTTCATTTCCCACTTTTCTCGATTCTTACAGAGAACTGCTCTTAAAGTGAGGGGGCTAAAGCGATCGAACGCGAAACCGTGAACCACCTAGGGGTGATCGAGGGCATGCCCTCGCGGAAAATTTTGAATGTCAGTCGTCTAAAACAGGCGATGTCGCAGCTCTCGTAAGGTCTCACACCATTGGAAGATAAAACAATAAAACAAAAACAATAATAATGGCTCCTAGCCCTAAAACCAAAAGCAGCTGTGTTTTACAAGACTTCTGAGAGCTGCGAGGCTCCTGGTCTAAAATAGGCTGAAAATGCATCAAAAATTGGTAATCGTATGTCAAATGACAAGTACAAATGACATCTTAACATCTGTAACACTGCCATATAATAATATCAGTTAACTACCCAACATGTTCGTGCATCGCAAGCTCACGGAACTTGGCGGACAGAAGTTGCTTTTCAACACCTACCAACTTTACAGACCTGAGCCTTTGTAACAAACACAGCGAACAAAATAACCGCTCCTGTAGGAACTATTGATGTCAACGATAACAATAACGGCTGAGTATCATGACATACAAGATTCGATAACATTAAAGTCGAAATTTTGTTGATCATTACAACCAACAAACGCATAAGCCAAGAAGGCAAAGATTGTCTGTCCTCTGCTTATGAGTGTTAAGTATGGTCAGGTTTCTGAACCTCTCATGCTTCGTTGTGGAACAGAGCCAGGTTTTCAATCTTCGAGCAGCGGAAAACGATCGTTCGTCAGCTGCGATGTTTGCCGGATTTACCAGAATAAGCTTGCAGACCGTAATATTTGTTCTGTTTGTTCAGTTTTAATCGCATCCACTAGTCTGGTGTTGTTTTTATTTTCATTGAGATCTACAACAAAAAGCAGAATTTATCAACCGAGTGTTTCGAAACGTCTATTAATATATACACATATTTCCCCCTGCGCGCTGCCTGACTAGATAGCATCTGACTCGTCCCCAGTCGTCTCTCAATTCACGAGAGGAGCGCGGTCGAGGAGAGCGCGAGGTGTGATGGGAAGGAGGAAAGTAGCCTGCGTAGCAAGCGTTCCCGTACAAACGAATTTTTTCGCATTCTGGCCGCACGAAAATTGGGGCGAGAGCAAAAAAAAGGAGGACGGGGGTGGGAGTGGGGAGATGAGGGAACGCTTGCCTGCAAACCCCACGATTTTGAAAAACGCCGTTCGTCCACGAACGGGGCTCCTGATTGGTGCGGTGTGGTCACCTTGAGTGACAGGTTTGACAAGTAGCTATCAAATTTTTACGCAAAACATTTTGAGCGTGACTTGCGATCAAAGGATGAAAGATCAAAATGGAGCTCGGAGAACATGTGAAAGATTTTGAAACGTGTTTGAACGAAGTTTTGTCGGAGCTGAGCGAAACGGGGCTTGCTTTTACTTTGAAAACGGAACAAGAAAGGGCAGTGCGCCATCTTTTTAACGGCAACGATTTAATGGCCGTATTGCTAACAGGATTCGGCAAGAGTTTAATTTTTCAGTTGTTTGTTATGATGTGCGGAGTGCGAAGTAAATGGCAAGGAGGTACAGGCTATTCCAGTATTATTCAGTGTTATTCCTCCATTGCAAAGCATAATTCGGGATCCAGTCGAAGAGGTAAATTGTATGGGGATGACGGCGTGCGATTTAAATGAAAAACTGGACTGCTTGGACGATACACACAAAGGGAAATTTGGAAGAACGCACGTACTTAATTAGTCAAAGTTACACCAGGATTTCGTCCTAACTTTGAAAAAGATGCGTGAATAGGTTCCAAATAATCCACAATATGTATTTGACACACATAAAGCGAGTTACAACCAGCGTTACCGAGCAAAGCAGAACAAAAGGTCCTGAAGATGACAACGCGAATTTGTTTTTTTTTTGCAAAAACCTTGTCTTTGCGTATATATATTCTAAGGGATAATATATACTGTAAAGTTTCAGGAGAGTCTATATATATATATTAGGCCGCTCTTTGATAAGTCAGAGGGCTGCTTATTTGTCGAGTATTCGTTAAACGGGTATAAAGTTTTCTCCATCCGCGGCTTTCCAGTATTTGGTCACTGACATAAACAGCATAAAAATGAACGTATCCTTTCTGTGAAGCAATGGGCAGATTAATGTTTCTTTTCACCATCATTGAAACCTGCCTTTTTTTGCCATGGATCACTTTACCGCTTGGTTCTCGATACGATGCTGTCAAACTGAACCTCTCGAGAGTGACATCTTTCAGACAACAATAATTGCCGCTCTGTAGCATTTTCGCTAAAGTTTGAGATGTCCCAAAGATAATTTTTTTAGGCTTCTCTTCAACATTGACCCGGGTGTTCGATTTTCTTACGCAAATATCGATAAAAGCCGTATCAAAGTGTTCGCCAACACCATTTTCCCATACAATATTCTTATGCAGATAACACAAAGAGGAGTTTATTTGTCTGAGTCACAACGGGGGTCAAAAGTATGTGACGTCATTTGTGCGCAGCGCTATTAGGGTCTCAGTTTTCTTGTGCATAAACTATCTGGGAAGAGAGGAAATTATGTTGCCAGAACTAACAGCAAAGCCGCGACAGGCTCGTATGATCAATGCCGCCTTTTATTAACTGATGTTTCTCGATGTTTAAAACAATACAATATTATTGTTGATTTCTCTGTTAGGTACCCGACATATCTGGACAGATTGCCATCCCAGTCGTTTTTATACTTCTGTCCATTGCTTGGACACCTAAGTTGCGGAAAATCCAAATACAAAGCAAAGAACCAAGTTCGAATGTGAACATGTCGGCAAGCTATACATCTGCTTATAGCAGTGATATGAGGAGCGGAGATGTCGAAAGCCCTTCTTTGAAAAGAAAATCAGCTCGCGGGAAAGCAGCCATAGTTTCCTCTTTATGGAAACTTATCCTAACGCCTGTTGCTGCTATCGTATTCTCTGAGATCTATAACATCATTGAACTGGACAACATTTCTGCAGGATTCAAAGCCATCAACGTATCAAACCCGTCGTTTGTGTTCTTTATGCTTCATATCTTTGCCAGCTTGTTTGGTTATCATTTCGGTTGGCTCGCCTGCTCACTTTGCATGCAGCAGATTGGATACGCTTTACCCTTAACACTTGCCACACCCATCGCCATTATCATGACACACGTCACAGGGATTTGCGAGACGAACACAATTCCGTTACCTTGTAGATCCGAGGACCAAATATACACCCTTGCAGCAGGATCGTTTCTGTGGTTGGCACAGTTCTTAGCTACCACGTATTACGTATGGAAAAGTCAAGGACTGATCATGGCCAAAGCACACGACCTTCTTTGGATTCCATCTTATAATGGTATGCGTTTCCTGCTAGTTGTGTGATGTTGTATAGCTGAGCGTGCAGCGATACGGTTCGCGCATGATGTGAATGTGCCTGTATTTCGTCAGAAATTTATTAAAAATATATATGATAAGTATGTATACACTTCCATCTGTGCTGATTTCTAAACTCCTGTGTTGAATTAGTCATTTGGTACTCAAGTATGCAAGTGTCGCGTCATTTGCTTTGATCTTGTCCTTGATCTTGTGGGTAATCAGGACTAATGTATTGATCTGGAAGATGCTATCTTGATTTTATTTTGCTTCCCTCAGGTGTGTGCCTTGAACAATATCTGTTACTAAACAGAAGGAACAAAGCTTTTGATGAGGAGCATGACACTCAACAAAAGCGCTCACATGACGTCAACGTATTCATCTGCACAACAATGTATCACGAAGAAGACTATGAAATGGAACAACTCCTGCAATCAATTCATGATGTCGACGCAAATTGTCGGAAAAATGGACGCCATTTTGAATCTCACGTGTTTTTTGATGGATGTGTTAGGATAGAAGTACTTAATAGTTACGTGCTTCAGTTGGCTTCATTAATGGAAAAGACTTTAAAAGTCCATCTGGCTGACTGTATCAAGATGAAGACCCCGTATGGTATGCAGCTTAAATGGAGACTACCCGGTGGTATGGACTTCACAATTCATCTGAAAGACAATGCTAAGGTGCGTGGTAGTTCACACAGTCCTTAACTGCATTGTATTGTGCAGTGGACAATGTATGACTTACCTTATGCCAAAAAGGATATAAAAAATATACCGGTATAAATTGCAGGTAAAAAACAAGAAACGTTGGAGCCAAGTTATGTATATGTCGTACGTCTTGGATTACAAAGAGGCATTCCTTGGAGGTGAGAATTTTTACCCGAAAATGCAATTGGTTTTCCTTTGTTTTTCTTTGTTTTATTTTTATTTTTTTTTCTGGTTTGGATTGCCTGTTGGATCATTTCACATTACAGCGCCAGATGACCAATGCTATATCCTAACAACAGACGCTGACGTCAAGTTTACCTATGAGTCTATTGAGGCATTAATATATCAGATTATCGAGGACCCTCGGACTGGGGCAGTTTGTGCTCGTACATACCCCATGGGGAGTGGACCTGTTGTTTGGTACCAAATCTTCGACTACGCCATTGGCCACTGGTTTCAGAAGGAAAGTGCATTTATCCTTAGTAACTGATCATATTTACTAGCAAATACGAAGTATAATATAACGTAGTAAGACCCATGGCTACATTTCAATGAGTCGGTATCAGTTTTTTCATTCGCGAGTAGTGATTTACAGTTCGCGTAAGGTTGAACTATTTCAAACGTTTTGGTTTCTCTTGTTTCAGGTGGCAAATCACATGTTTGGTTCAGTGTTGTGTAGCCCCGGGTGTTTCAGTCTTTACCGATGCCAGGCTGTTAGGGATGTGCTGCCAACTTACGCAACAAGAGTGGACCACGCTTTTGAATTCCTCACCAAAGACATGGGTAAGTTAGATTTTAATCGTCGCTGGTATAGCATGATGGTAGTGCCAGGTTTTTTTTACCATATCGGCCTTATCACGTGAGGAAATCTCCCCCCCCCCCCCCCTCCAGCCTCCATCTCCGTGTTGGTATTTTCGACACACTTCTGCCACCAGCAAGCTTCTGTTAGCTTACAAGATTAAACTTTGAACGCAATCAATAACGAGTGTTTTGTCGTTAGGGGAAGACCGCTGGATGTGCACGCTTATGATTCAACAAGGCTGGCGATTGGGATATTGCGCAGCCGCCGAGGACGGAACCTACTGCCCGGAAAGCTTTGACGAGTTTTACAGACAGCGCCGACGATGGACACCATCAACTTTAGCCAACCTCGTTTTGCTTGTTAGTCAGTGGAAACTTATCCTGAAGAACAATGAATATATCTCGTTCCTTTTTATCCTTTATCAAACGTTTCTTATCTGCTCCACTGTCATTGGGTAAGAGACCATCAGAACATATTTTAATAAGTCTGTAAGTCTATATCCCCCACCCAGCATTACAAACCGTCAGTGAAAGCCCAATTCCCTTCAAACATCTAAAGTTGGAGATATAAAACAGATAGGAAGATAAAAAACAAGCGTATTTGAAAAATGGCCTCCAAACTTGCTAAATTGAATCATTATGAAGATTCGTTTGGTTGTCCTACGAGGCTACCGTCTAAACTTTGTACGTGCTGGTTGTTTGGAGAAAAATACATAACGTTTTTTCAATTTCTCCTTACTGGACGCTATTCATTT
>JAJGOT010000077.1:190000-377500 GCA_022457155.1 Cladopsammia gracilis
CATCGAGTATGTAATGCTATTACAATTCTCAAGGCAATTATTAACATGTTTCGGAAAATTCTTCGGAAAGCAATCGAGCGTTCTGTTCGATGCAAATAAATTTTTTGCTAAACTTGTGCACATGCATATGAAACTTAAAAACAATACCCGTGAATAATGAGGACGCTCACTTCTAAACACGAAATCTGCGGGGAAAAAATGGTACATTGGAGGCCCTATTTAATTGCCTTGCATGTTTTCAATGTGCTTGAAACTTGCAGGCCGTATAAAGTGATGATTAATCTTGAGATTGTCAAATTTAAAAAATATATATATATATCGAGCGGTTTCCAAATTATCATCGCATTTGTAGTAGTAGACCAAATTACATACAAAAATGGCAACAACAGCAGCAGAACGCACGGTAATCAAATCCTTCTTTCTCGCAATCGGCCAAAGCAATCCCCCTCACTTTTTCACACACGATTTTAAACGGAATCAAACTATTATGAGATGAAACTGCATTTCCAAAGCGTATCATTTTCTTTAGATATTAGCCAATTATGTCGATAGTATGGTTTTCACTGTATTTATAATCCCCAAAACTTCATCCCCAAAAATTTCAAAAACGCTCTTATAGAATTTGTTCCAACTTTGCCATAATCGAGGCGGCTATGGGAGGTACAACCCCCCTTTAGCGAATGCCGAAAAAACCTCCTGGTGCCGAGAAATACGACAGCAAGTAAAAAACGTCATGGCGTCATTACGTTGCTATGGCAACTCCGCTGTTAACCCTATTCAGCCTGGGGGGGAGGCGGGGGCACAAAGTGGCTGCGCTAACTTTCAACATTCATAACTTCTTTAACATGTATTCGAACGCCATCAACCTTTGCAACTTTTCCTAAAATTTATCTGGCAACAGTTTCGTATAATAATTTTTTGATCACGTGACTTGATGTTTCCATGGCAACATGATTTTGACAGCCATGTTTTTTGAAATTTTCATATTGGTACCTTTGAATTGGTATTGGTATAACTTTTATAGTTTTACGTCATTTAGCGTTTATTTATTGGTTTTGATTAATTTTGAGTCAATTTGGACGGTTTTTAAGAGGTTTTAAAAAGTTTCAGAAATTCAAGATGGCGGATCCAAGATGGCGATGCTTCATATGACGTCATCGTTTCAAAGGACAAAGGAGACAGTTTTGGACGTACTATGTACCCTCTAGGTTTCATTGTCATAGCCTTAACGTTCTTGAAGTTACGAAAGGGGGCACAATGTGCCCCCCCCCCCCCCGGCTCAGGAACTCAAAAAAAGCCCAGGCCGAATAGGGTTAATACAACACTGGTCTTAACAAATTTTCATCTTTATCTAATTTAGCTGTGGTGACCGTTTTCCCATAGCATTGTTAATAGCGTGGTAGTTAATGCTCAAACTTGATGGGTATCGCACCCAAAAAATCCAGGCGAGCCACCTTAACATTTAATTTTCTTGTTTAAAATTTTCCACTGAAAATTAAACCATTAAAGTGGCACTGAATTGACATTTCGCTTTTGCACTATTAATTTACCTTTTTAATGTTTTCTAGTAATTGAACAGATATGTTGAAGCGCGTCATGATGTTCTTCATTTCAGACCTTCTACAGGCATTTTGGTCATAGTCGGTGGAACGCTGTATTCAAACATCGGCTTGGATGAAATAGCAATAGTCGTGCTCATCAGCCTTCTAGTTCTTGGTTATACGTTTGTGTGTCTTTTTACCTCACAAAATTTCCAGCTGAAGGTGTCCAAACTGCTGACGTTTGTTTTTGCTGTGAGCATGTGTATTGTTGTCGTTGGTGTTGTTGTGCAAATTTCAAACGAGTTAAAGGAAAGAAACGCTGAGCCAACAGCAGCGCCAACAGTTCAACCAAACACGACCGGCACTACTTCACCGAAACCTTTGGAACATCACTTGCCGGCTGGAATCAGCACATTGTACTTGGCTGGGTTGTCCGGGATCTTTATTGTTGCAGCCCTGTTGCACCCCAAAGAGTTCACATGCCTGTTTCACGGTATTTGGTATCTTCTCTGTCTGCCATCCGGTTATCTGCTTCTTACAATTTATTCCCTTTGCAATATAACGGACAGATCATGGGGTACGTTTAGTAGTTGATATCCTTATATGTCTGTCGCCTATTTCATGTAATACTTTGAAAGCTACACAGTCTGGGATAAATGCAATTGATATATGCTTGTCATTTGTAGCTTCTATTTTCACATACGTGCATATGTATCTAATTGCATGCGCGCTTTTTTGCATATTTGCATTTTGGAGATTTTTGTTAATCTCCGTCTTATTTTTATTTAAAAAAAAATGCTTGATCATGGGCGGAATTTGACAACTATGTATTGTTCCTAAACTTTATCTCTTATTCAACATACAAAGCCATTTCCGGGTATTTTATAAAGTTTAAAAACTATGAATGCACGCAACTTTTATAAGACACTGATATCGGTTATCAGTGGAGACCGTTGATCATTTTCTTTACCTAATTTGGCGTAGGATATTTGCATATTCTGGATTTCATGGAGTATGATCCAATTCATTTCCACGAAAAGTGATCAAGGGAGAATAGGGTGGCTGCTGTTCACGTGGCTGCTACAAGATGAGGTGGGATTCAGCCGTTTCTGGTACTTGGGAGCTATTTGGCCTCCCTCGCCAATTGTAAATTTGCGGTGACAGATGCGAATCCGTTGGACACTAGCCTGATTCTCAGATGATCTGGGATCACTCACATCAACTTCCTCTTCTCCCTGTATGATGTCCTTTGTTCGAGGGCATGTTTCTGACGTAATCCCACCGTTGAATATTTCCACTAATCAGCGTGGTTATTACAATAGGCGCTTTTGTCTCCATTCGGAATTTCAAGGGACTGAACATCCTCTGATTGATGGAAATATTCAACAGACAGATAAAATCAAGAGCAAGCCCCCAAACAAAGGACATCAGACGGGCAGAAGAGGGAGTTGAGTGCGAGCAATCTCGGACCGTCTGAGAATCAGGCTAGTTGGACAAGGTCTAGTCTCCTACGCAGCCGTTAACGGCTGCGTGGGAGACTAGACAAGGTCTTGATGTAAGACATTTTGTAATTTTAGGAACAAGGGAAGGAAAGACAGCATCTGGAGATGATGACTGGTACAAGCCTCTTGTTACCTTTTGGAAGAAAATGTGCAAATGTTGCCAAGACGAAGGTGAATCTCAGTCACGACACGCTGCAAACATGCAGTCCAAACGTGGAAGCATCGTAGAAAGCAGAACCAGCATCAAAACTGAAGTTGTAAACTCGTCAAGCATTGTAAGCTACTGTGTTTTTACTTTATTATTTTTAAAAAAGCAGGTGCCTTTGATTATCGAAGAATCTGCCAATAATTTTAATTCGCCAAACCCAGTGATCAATTAATTAGTTAGAGAGATCGTAAAGGTATGGATTCTAAGTGACCGATCGCGCTTGTGATTACTTCTCGTTGTAATTGAAAAATGAATCATGACTTGACAGGCTTCTCTTCCTCTCCTTGAACCCAAACTTCGAATGGAGGAGGATTTTCTCATATTTCTCACATTTCAGTTTGAAATCAAATAGAAGGCTACGTCCGATGAGTAAAAAGAAGGATCTTCCTATTTTCTTACGCATGAATTAGTCTTACTGAAATGAGTTACTTCGTTTTCACAACTTTGTAATCTACTTAGAAGAAAATTATGACAAGCAGACCGGTGTTTTCTGCTAAGTTAAAGGACGTTTTTTGTGCAGATACTGTGACATACTTCAGCAATTCTTAAGGAGAGTAAAGCAAATACTATTCACACGGGTTCTCGATTAATTGTCTATTCATCCATTTTTGTTTCATTTTACAATATTAATAGTACAATTAGTCACGATACAGCAAATGGAGAGCATACGAGTAGGCCTTGCATTTCAGACCTATGGTTGGTCACTACCATTTTGAATTTATAACTGCTGCTAATGTTTCTTGTTACAAACATTTCATTTAGAAATCAGACCAAATTGCAAAGAAAGACACGGCATCCTTAACTGCACAAGGAGAAGTTTTCATCAAAACGGAGACCACAGAGGTCCTGCGCCTTCAATCGGACGAAAATCGTGATAGCAATGAAGTAGATAACAGAAAAAGACCAAGCCCAACAATTCATAAAACTTCAAATGAAAATGTGCTTCGCCGAAGGCCCCAAGATAATCAGGATAATGCACATGATGATGATGACGGGACAGACAAAAATTACGAATTTCCTACTATTGTTGTGTATTCGGCACATGACATCCCCAAGAAGGATACATTAGGTAGTTCTATTAAACGAATGGAGCCAAAAGGTCGAGCGAAGATAAACGAGGATTCTAAAGATGAATTGGCACGAGGACAGTATTTGAATAGCAGAGAATATAAACATTTACCAGTTAAATTGAATTCTTTTCCAAGGGAAAATAGCTTGTTAGGCCAAAATGTCCAGGCAAATGATGAAGCTCGAGAAACCGTGGAATCGCAATCAAACTCTTCTGAAGTGGATCATAAAGTACCAAGGAACAGAGACGAGGATTCCAGTAACAAGGAAAGTTACGAGCAAAATGGCCCTGAGCTCAGACCTATAATAAGTAGTGAAAACAAAAGGACAGTCACTTCAAGTCTTGCTGACTCTTCAAGATGGTTGGCAGCTGGGGCTGAAGTTGAAAAGAATGCTTCAAAGCCAAATGGTGGTGTTCAGTCAAAGCAGAACCAAAAAAGTTCCACAGTTAGTCAATGCATTGACCTTAAAAACGAAGTGTTTCAGCAAGCTTCGAAGGGTAGCAACACGGATCCTCAGGTATCCAATAGTGTTCTCTCATCCACGATAACTTCTGAAATTGGTTTCGCACCACTTAAAACATTTGGTGAAGGATCAAATTCGCGAAAAAGTTCAACATTTCGACCTGTTGGACCATCACCTATTCCTGCACAAACCACTCCAGGCAACAGTATTCCACCAACACTCTCATCACTGATAAAATCATCTACGACGATGTTTTCAGACAGCCCAAGTGAAGAAGGGCCTAAGAATCAACTGAAGACTAACTTAGAATTATCATCTAAGTTTGGATCGAGCGTCTCCCTTCGAACACTAGGTAAGCGTCGTTAATGTTAGTAAAATAATTGACCTCATAAAACAAATTTATACCCAATATACTCTTCTATCGTCAGATTTTCTGTAATGATCTGATCATCCCGGTAGGGTAATTGGCCTTACGCTCAACCCATGAAGGACAAAAGACGGTCTTGTTCTGGTGGTTAGTCCCAGATCGGTGTCCGGTCTGGTTAATACTACCAGGAGCTTAGCCCCTACTACCAGCTTAGCTCTTTGGTTCTCATAGACACGGAAGGTTTCACGGCAAGGTAACATCCCAAGTGGGAAGGCGGTCTTATGCACCATTCGAGGCCAAAAGGATAAGTAATTTAAGGGTATCGTCGTCTGTTTCAGTTTAACTAATTGTCTACGGGATCGGCAAGGTAATGTGTTTTAACATGAACCACACAAGGAGTTAGTCGTGGCAATCCATTTTTTGTCGCTTTCTGTCTGGTGTCACTTTTGAGGATCTTATGTCATCTAAGAAGTTTGTACTGTTAAGAATCATTGCATATATTGGGGGAATGGCGCTGTAGAAGTTTAGTAATGCTTATAACTCTCGTCAACCGGCTCCATCTTGCTTGTGACAGCGTAATCATTAACTCTTCCCTCTCCTAGATGAAAATGGTCGCCCTGTGACAGCACTCATGACCGAAGTTTCCAATTCCGACCTGAACTTACCAGTTGAAGATTGGTTAACCAGTGAATTCAAGGTAATACCATTAAGGTCACATCTGAGTACGCACGTTGTGAGAAAAGTTACAACATATTCCTGTACTGAGTCTACTGCTGCTAACGGTCTACTTTCAAATCGATCGACTTTCTTTATATCTATCTACTGCTAGACTGTCTATAGGATTCCTTACTGAACATTAGATCTTCGTATTCCAGAGACTGTGAGAGTTGTGGGCACGATCGAATTCAGGTTTTTAGGACCTTTTTTGAATGAAACAGACCTATTTGGAGCTTTTGAAACATTTCTAATTTTCGGCACTTTTCAACATGAACATTTTCCATTATACATGGAGCTATACCACCACGAGATAATCATTTCTCAGCTAGGACAATAGCTACTGTTCAGAAAAGCAAAAAGCAACATAGCCTCTGGAAACATATCTTAATTAACGACACACTCATTGATTTTGCAGCATTATGCTCCCAAGTTTCGCGAAAATGGATATGACACCACAGGATTTTTATCTGGAATGAATGATAAGGTAATCAGTCTGAAGATAATTTCAGGTTTTGAGAGTGGCTGCCTGTAAGGATCGAGAACGCTCCATCAACGACCCATTTGGCGAATCCCTTATATTTTGTCCAAAGATACCCTTGGGTGATTGCTTCTTAGAAATCATGTTTAAAAGTTCCAGTGATTTTTTTTATTTTTCAGAAATTCGCGAAAGTTTGAAAGTGCGGTCAAAGTCCAGTTTTTCGGTCGATCAAATGCACAAATTTAGGTGCGAGGACGAAGCGCTGCTCAAGCCTTAAAATAAATCCAATTAAAGTCAAACTTTACATAAACTCGAAACAACTATTTTTATTCATTGCTAGCTTTTAAAATATTTCAAATCTGTTGATATTGTGATTTTGCAACCATTTCAAAAAGCACCTTCGGAGAGCGCCTAAAATGGCGGCCAAATTTACTTCATGTTTAACAGCATAAAAATGCCCCTGGTACCTAATTTTTCGACAATTTTACTTCACAGTCCTAATGTATCAGTATTAAACATTTGCCAAGCCAAGTTTCAAGGTCGAACTCGCAACGGTTCCCCTTGAGAAAATCGAAAATTTACGTCATCTGATCGGCCAAATTAATTGAAAATCAGCTTCAATTGATCCGACAAAATTCTAAAATTTCGCGATTTGAATCTTGAAACTGGAAAATATCCACAAGCATGGAAGCAACTCCTTCAAAGGCTTTAATCAATTTTGAGTTTTAATCCCTCCACTTTGACCGCTGCGCGAGGATTAGCGTAAACTTGTTAACAACCGCTCGTGACATTTCAAATGCAAGCGATAATGAACCTTCGGTGTCTAGAAATTTCACAAAAAAAAATGAACTTTTTACTATATAATTCTATACTATACTATTTGAAATTAAGCAGCTTATAGGACTGTTTGATCGAGTTGAAATCACTTCAATTTGTCTATGAACTTATATAATATCAACTAACCATGCTATGAAATGCGTTATAATATAAGATTTGTCGATCTTTCGAGTTATCAGGACAGGATTTCAAGAGTTTTGGCAATGTATTAGTGGGTAAAATATTTAGCAGGTGATTAAAACGTTAGCGTTATACGGTAGTGTAGTAATTATTACAAAATTAATTCCACCTAACTTGAATTGGAAAACTTAAAGCGAAAACTGATGGACCCCAATCAAATGCATATCACCAAGCGCTATTTATAGTCTAAAGTAGTCACAAGAAACTACATATCCAAAAGCAGAACATTAACCTCAATACTACAACACATGTATCAGTTTCCACAACCACACGCGTTCTGTTATAGCGTCATGGGATATTTAAATTCACTTTCTTGCAGAATATTCAGCCATTCTCGTCCCCAGAGCCCTCGTTTCGTTTGGTCAGCGGAAACAACGAAGGCTCACGACATCCGTTAGCGCATGCCTAATGCATTGAGGTACTATTGCGCTTGCTCAATACCAGAAACCGGAAACCGGATTGTCCCGGATTGTCCAGGAGCTGAATTTGAAGGGATGGTTTCCCAGTTCAAATAGAGAAAGGAAAATAATTAAACGTCGTGTGTCCTCCTTCTCCAAAAAACCTATAATTTGATTATTTGACGTTGTTGTTTTGCAGGGAACGGCAAAAAATGTTACAAAATGTTAAACGCACGTGCAGAGGCATTGTTTTCGCTCATTAAACCTATTGTTTTGTGCCGTTCTCGCTGCCGCCGCCGCCGTTACTTAAGCTCCATATTTAAAATGGGTCACCTAGTTGTAATATTTATTTTGAATTCGCCCTTGGGCTTTCTTCAGGATTTCTGCCTCTCTTTACTCGTCCCTGTAGCAAGTAACATACTTCTTTAATGTTCGTTGCCCCGTCATGTATAGCTTCGTCTTCCAAGACACATACTGGATTATTTTCGGAAACGAATCGCTCATATTTAGCGACAATCAGATCCCGTTATACTTTGAAATTTAGCAGCCGTATCTTTACCTGCTAAATTGCGTTGAAAGATTGGTTTTGTTAAGGTAGTCATCGTAGTCAACATTAACATCTGAAATTCAACCGGAAGTAAAACCTTATGCGTAGAAGGGTGAAATGTTTAACCTTGTTGTGCATTCATTTTTAAAAGGCAAATCCAAAAAAAATCAAATTTTTGACCGTTACCAGAGCTACACGAGACGCAATTAAAAAAAAACCGTGGAGCTCTGGGGACGAGAATGAATAGACGACTGAATATTCAGCACGAGCATCATTTCTGTTTGTGGAACACCAGATCTTTTGTATTTTATTTTGTTACCTAGTTTTGACGTTATTGTTAAAACGTCATGCCTCTTGCATTATGCGTGTAATTAGTAGTCACTTTAGTATTTCACCAATTATTAGTTTTCCCAAAAAATGCTTTCAAAAATAATAAAAAAAAAATCTAGGAAAATTACTCCTCAAAACACTTGACAATGCTGATTCGTATATTGACGTGCCCATATTAAATAATAGACACGATTTCTAAATATTCTTCTTTGTTTTATTTTATTCTGATGTGTGAAAATAATTATCCGACTTGTTAAATGTGTCACTCAAAATCTTGTAAGACTCATTTTATAATGGTAATTGAACTGAGTGGAGTGCAATTTGGTCTGAAATCATACATGTGACACGAGTTCGATTTGAAATCACAAGTTATAATAATGATTTCAGACCAAAATTGCACGACACGAAGTTCAATTACCACTTTATTACATCCATTTTGAAATCGCACAATTTAAGCTCCCAAGTACAGGATTTTAGTGGGTACCAATATTTTATTGATCCAGTAGCCGGTTTGTAAAAAAGAGGAACCGGAAACGCTTTTACATGTTTTGTATGCAAAACAGAAAGACTTAGACGTCATGTGTCAAGATGTGATTTAGAGCAAAGGTGCGATTTAGAACAAAAAATAGTGCGATTCGGGAATGAATCGCACTGCTGAGAGCCAATCAGATTGCAAGGATCACCAGTGATTTCAAAATGGATGTAATAAATTTATTTATCTACCAATTTATTTATCTCCGTATTTTATTTGTAATGAGATTTCTTATTTATTTAATTTTAAAAGCACCCGCCTCGATTAGCTTGATGCTTCCTGCGGGTGACTACAATTTTGAAAATAATGTATTTGTCTAATAAAGATTGATTGAGATTGATTGATTGATTGTGCATATGATCGAGCGAAAAAACCAGACTTTGACTGCTCATTCAAACTTTCGCGAATTTCTGAAAAATAAAAAATCACTGGAACTTTTAAACATGATTTCTAAGAAGCAATCACCCAAGGGTATCTTTGGACAAAATATGAGCGATTCTCTAAATGGGTCGTTGACGGAGTGTTTTCGATCCTTACAGGCAACCACTCTTAATTATTTATTTTATAACGAGCCATAGATTATGTCTCCCAAAAACAGTCGCCCATGGCTTTTTGCCCTTATTTTGGACAAATATGTGCCTTTACGGCAGCTACGTTTCAATTAACGAAAACTCGCTAAACAGTATATGCATCTGAAGGTTTGCTTTTATATTTTCAGGATCTTCAAATAATTGGCATCGATATAAGGGGGCATCGACAAAAACTACTTCGGGACATCAAAAAAATCCCGCGGGTCGATATTGAAGAGGATATTCCAGTAAGATCTATTTTAATATTTTAAGAAAGTAAAATAATTTTTATCCTTTGTTGAACTAAGAGAAGTGAGTGAATAAATGTACTTCTTTCATTAAATAGACCATGTAACATTCCTATGAAGAATCAGGATTTTTGTATACAATAATACACTTCATTGAACAAAACCGAGCGTTACATTTACAATACTACAGCAAACAGCGATATAGCATATAGAAACAAATTAAAAAGCAAACAAACGAGAAATACAACACACAATGGTAGATATTGATGGTGCAACATTTCAAAACAAACAGAACTGTCCGTTCAAACTTAACAGAACTTAACTTCCAATCGCAATCAAAAGTAGCATTGGTTTTCATTTCCACAAGTTTAGAGCACTTTTCCAACATTTTAGGAAATAGTGATGTTTATTTTACTTATTTTATTTCCGCATCATTTTAAAATATATGGATAAGAATTTTCCCCATTTTATTTACTGCATCATTGCTTTTTCAACCAGGAATATGTAGAGAACTGGCTAGAAGAGCTTGGTCTTGCAGAATATTGGCCCAAGTTTGAATCAAGTGGATACACAGAACCCAGTGACTTGGAAGATTTGAAAAAAATGAGCAAAGAAATCTTGAAGGATACGTTAAACATTCGCAAACGAGGTCACTTAAACAAGCTCGTATCTGCTATTCGTAAACTTCAATATCCTAATCAAGGTAAATTTCGTTTTACTGAGAATGCGCGATTACTGTAAGGAAAATTGAGATGTTTATCGTTCTAAAACAGGCTCGTTTATGGAGTTTTTTGATTAGTGCAATTTATTAAAGTGACAGAAATACAAGTATATTATTAGGGGTGGCGAATGGTAAAGTCCGAGACTTGCCGATCAGACACCGAGACCCTTAGTTTCAAAATCCGAGACCGAGACGGAAGCTACGTTATAAAATCCGAGCCCGAGACCCAATGCGGGAAAAACCGAGCCGAGACTCAGTGACAAAAATACCCGATTCTAATTGAACTGCTCTTGATCACGTATCAAACAACAAACAAGGATAGCTAATAAGACTAATAACTAGTTATGAATTAACGTTTTAGCTTTACGGCTGATTACGATACGCGCTCTGTCATTTGAACGTTTTTCGATATATAAGGCCCGGTTCAGACGCCGACCTTTTCATGAGCCGAACCTAATACCTTGAATTAAATACATGAAAAGTTCGGCGTCTGAATCAGTTAAGAACGGCTATTTGAATTTGGAACGGCTCAGCCGTTCTTTCCGCCTGGCTCAGCCGGGAATTTCGGCTTTGGAACGGCTTTGATTCAGACGCCGAACTTTTCATGAGCCGAACCTAATGCATAAATTATTATAACGACTGGTGCGTGTTTTGACATCTTTGCCCGAAAATCGCTGACCTTTCGATTTGTTTCTCTTCAAACTGAATTAAGTTCGGCTAATTAAGTTCGGCGTCTGAATCAACAGGCGTACTTTTGTTAATTTGGGTCGGTCCAAATTCGAATTAAGTTCGGCTCATGAAAAGTTCGGCGTCTGAACCGGGCCTAAGTCTTGTCTTCTCTACATTTCTTCGCACATTAGTACCTAAATTGATAATATATATAGATAAGCTGAGCCTAACAACGTAGCTCTCTGAACAGAAAGTCGATGATAAACTTAACTGAGGTGAAAGGTCAGAAGCACAAGAATTAAGATTGACGACCGGGCTATTTTTCAATTTTAGCAAATTACGCGACCGTCTGCTCAGTAGATTTAGACCGTACAAAAGTTCACAAAAACAACTTTTTCTCCGTCTTGAATAACTAGTACGACTACTTTCCGAATAAAATACACCTGTTGCTTATCAAAAATTGCTCGAGAAACTGATTTGGAAATCGTTGCATAAGGCGACGCAAGTGAAGTTAGAACTATAAAATCCAAGCCTTGTTTTGTTTACATCAAATCGCTTTTCAACCTATGTAATGAATGAACAAACACATAAAAATGGACAACACATCTTTTTTCGAAAAATTTTGTTCAAATCTCTATAAGTTTATGTTTAAAAGCAAAACTCGAACCATTTATAGCGCATCAAGGCCGAGCTGTAGCCTTCAATGAAAGAAATCACGAAACGACTGAATTTGAGCACGTTTTATAAACAACTCTCGAAAACTAACAAAAACACAAAGAAAAAGTCAATCACAGATTGCAATAGACCTTAGCTTGTATGTTTTGCTTTCCCAATGTAGGTCATGTAATGTTCTCAAGGGAATTTGTCCTTTGTCTTTTCATAAAATATGCATAAATCTGCCCGTCAAGAAAACAAAATTTAAAAGAAACAGTTTTCTAGGGTAACATCACATGATCTACATTGGGAAAACAAAACATATAAGCTAAAGAGGCCTATTGATATCAACATAAATTCACATCGAAAAATGTAATTTTTTTTACCTTTAAAAAATTCTTTACATCTCCGCTTCTTCAGTTCTGAAATCCGAAGTGACAAACATCTCCCCGCATTGATTAAAACGTATGAAGTTCCTCGAAGCAAGATTTTATCCCTGAAAGCTCTTCTTTTTCCACTATAGCGGATTCTGAGTATCCCTTAATTAGTATCCCTGTCTTGAGTAGCAAACCGAGAAAAATTGCAGGGAAATAACGACTGTAATTTGAACTGGTTTTCTCCGCTAAACATAGCAAAACATCAAAGTGTTTACCGAGCTGACGTGACATTTCTTTATATGTTAGTCACTGGTTAGTACGTTCGTACGCCGTATAAGCGTACGGTATTTAAGTCTTGTTTTCTCCAGGCTATAAATACGTTTGCACGGTATTAGACGTCTTCTAGACGTTTTTGTGTACGGCCCGGTACGATGTTCGACGTTTCTCCATGCATTAAAACGTACGTACAGTATCAGACTAAAGGGTTTAATGTTGTTGCTCATAAACACGAAAAACACGTCTAAGAGGCTTTTATTTTTCAAGATTTCCTGGGGAAAAATACCCCCAGACTCCTCCACCCCTAGGAAGAAAACAGCAGATCTGTTTTTAAACGACAGCTCCTGTGACTTTACACTAATCTCCTGCTACGTGGCCTTGAAATCTTAATGAAAACCCTTGTCATACTTAGCTTATATTAATATTAATACTACCGTATAATGTTTTTATTTTGTGTTGTTCGGGCGATGATAATGTTTTTATTTTGTGTTGTGTTTGTATGTTTTAGTGACCAAACGCGATATATTCTTTTTAAATAAATACGAGTTTGATCTGCCAAAAATCCGAAGGAATCATTCGCCACCCCTATTATTTATTCGGAAGTGTTACGTAAACTATATGAACTCCATGCATTTTAGATTATTCCAGACTTAACTTTAACTTTATGGTTTTATCCAAATATGACTTAAACACTCCGTGGCTTTACTCAGCCCTATTTAATATCTTTCAATAACAGTTTTTTTTTCTGGTAGAGAAGGAGTAGCAATATTCTTAATTGCTTTATGGTGCAACTCATGGAGCTATATAAAGGGCATGAAATATTAACACCTAGCCCCTTTCATTTTTTTCAGGACAAATCAAAGTCCGCCAAACTCGCCGTGAACTCGATCGTCTTCCATTATACTACTTGGATGTTGATAACGACGACGACGGCATCGAGTATGAATTCTGGGAAGGTTTACGTCAAACGTGTCTCATTCCTGAGCTCAGTGGTTTTGACCAGACCTCAGAGCTTAAAGAAAAACTTGTGGAACTAAGAAATAAGACCCTTTTGATATTTGGGGTCACTAATGCCCTGTGGATTATAATTATACTGACTTTGGTCAGGCAAAAAGATTTAAAAGTGTTGGGTGTAGACGTTGTCGGACTTGGATTCCTGACAATTTATGGATTTATAATTGTCTTACAGTTTCTTGGTCTACTAGGCCATCGTTTTAAAACTATAGTTCACATTTTGGCACGCACTCCTTTCAAAGTAAGTAACAAGGTTGGAAACAGTAGTGTTTCTAATGCAGAATCTATTAGCAGCCCTCAGTAGTAGTAAGTAGTACCCACAGAAGTAGTATATAGTAGATGCACCCCCGATCTGCCTACTCAGCTACCCTCAAATGAAACACGGCTTTACTGAAGATAACATACATAAGTCTTATATACTCCCCTTTTTAACACTGAAAGAAACAAAATTGATTGCCTTCCAATTTAAACTAATCCACAATATTCTACCTACACAGGTCAGTTTACATCGAGCCGGTTTTTTTTTAAATTAACGGACAACGATATTTGTCCCCTATGTAGAAACGAACCACAATCTTTAACACACATGTTGTGTAACTGTAGCGAATCGTCACCTTTTTGGAACCAGTTTGTTAGGAAGGTGGCATGTAACGTTCAATGAAAAAATTGCATTACATTAAAGCACGATCTTATACGGTTGGCATAAAGAAAAACGTAATAAGAAAATGCTGAATTATATTCTGATCATCGCCAAATACCACATTTTCGCCACAGATGTTCGCAATGGTACGATGAGTTTTGAACGCTTTGTTAAAAGTAAATTAGAGATTTTACGTACAATAGCACACGAAAACAATACGTTAGATTCATTTCTGAACAGCTGAGCCGCCGAGCTTTAATTTTCATTTATTTCTCTATTTGCATTGTTTCCACCTTTGTCCAGTATTGTTGTCTTCGTTTTTTTTCCGTTTTGTCCTTTATTTAATTATAAGTAAGTAGTATATAATTAATGCTACTGTATGGTAAAAAAATATTTTTATTGTAAACAATCTTGCCACTATTATCAATTTTTGCAAAAGCTGAAAAATAAATAATAACAAAAATGTATTGTTATTAATTAATTAATTAGGTAATTTATTGTAATACACCTGTATAAGCAATATTTTGTCAATAAGTAACGTATTGTAGGTATTAATTGTAATGTGTTCTTTTTCTTTTGTAACGTAAGTAAGTAATATGTTTTAAATAAAAAAAATAGTAGATGCATCAACCATTCTCAGCTGTTCAAAAACTCATTAATAATTCATGAGCATATCAGCCAATCACACGACGCAAATCGATCACGTGTATGAGCCTTTATACCTGGTAATCTACGGTCATTATGAAAAGCCTGGTGGCGGCTTTGATTTCAGTCACAGGGGAGTTCGGAGCTGAATGGGCAAACAATGCAATTATCGCTGAATTTTTAATGAGAATGATTATATAATGACCGTGATATTTATATTAAGATCACACGTAATCTTTATATAAAGATTACTGATATGGGTAGTAATTGTTCAGGATTCGTAGTGCAACAAATGGTGACTTTAATATTTTTGTGCAGTACTGTTTTACGAAATCTGGTCTTTCGCCATTCTATTTGGAATCTTCTCAACAAAATAAACAACCAACAGTTTAACAAGTGAGCCGTTATTTGAATGACACCAGCGCCCTCGTGTAAATTGCCTGGTAAGTGACTGGTTCGCAGATGCAAGCTGCTTATTTCTACTCGTTCTCTACCTCTGAAAAAAAAATTGTCAGCCGTTTTATCTACCGTACCTGACAACTTTAGTATAGCATTTTTCAGTAGATGTTTTCCCTCAGAACTATCAATAAGCTCCTGGAACTATAAAATCCCAAAACTTTCGACAGGAGCCGGGAAGCAATGGTCACTTCGTCGAAGACGTGGCACATGTGTTGTTGTATGCTAATCAGTCTAGTCTACTTGTTTTTCTCGTATGCTAATTTCCTCTTGGCACAAAAAGCGCAAATGTTTTAATTCCGAAGGGACACGCTTTTGAAAGAATGTTTTTGAAGCCGTTCAAAAAAACTCGCAGCACGTGTATTATCAGGTGTAAAAACTCTCGGCTACGCCTCGAGTTTTTAAACCTGATAATACACTACTGCTCGTTTTTTAAACTATACTTAGAAAATGGTCACACCCACTCAGCCAATCAGTGCCCAGCATTTGTGTGCTCTATATCCCATAAACTGTCTTAAATTATGTAAAGAGGCGGGGGC
Organism: Cladopsammia gracilis; assembly: GCA_022457155.1. NCBI lineage: Eukaryota > Metazoa > Cnidaria > Anthozoa > Scleractinia > Dendrophylliidae > Cladopsammia > Cladopsammia gracilis. Next base: position 205,979 of record JAJGOT010000077.1, read on the forward strand.
TTTGAAGCCCAGGGAAATTGTGGGGTAAAATAACGACTCATTAGTAAGCTCTATATAGAACATACTAATGAATTCTTTTGTTTTTCTTTGTCTAAAAGCCTCATTAGTATGCTCTATATAGAGCATACTAATGAGAAAATAGAGCATACTAATGAGTATATAGAGCATACTTATGAATTACAGGCTGCTAATTCAAAAACAACTTGCAGTTTACGTTATAAAAATGACAATTTTATTTGAAGTTTTCGCTTTACGTAACTTAAGAGATTAATCACCAAAATGACAAAACCAAATTCGACTTAACAATTTTTAGGAAAAATTAAACGAAAGACTGGTTCTGTCCTCGTGTGCGGGTTGACAAGGGATTTCACATTGTATTCCTTTTGTTTATAGGGTATTATGTCCGCGTAGTCTATTGTTTAGTCTTTTGTTTTGTCCTTGTGTACCGGTACACCAGGACATTAACGAATGACTGGTCTCACCGTGCTTTGGAATTCTGTCTCTTTCTCTTTGCTCAATTTCGTTTAAACGTGCACTTTTATCGAATTCATCCCCCGAGCACTCGGATATGTCTACGCTTAAAAGCAAGTAACTCTTGAGTGGCAAGGACGGCCTCAAGTTCCACGAGCTCTGTATACTGGCTCATAGCCAGAGCAAATGAGCCATCAAAACAACAAAGAATAAACAAAGCTCTGAAAAAAGAAAAGCATTGTTATTCGTAAAATTCTATACCAACATTACGGCGACGTCCAAAACAAAATAACAACGTGATTCCCAAGTGTGAATGACACAATTAAAATACGCTCATAAATACAATCTGCATAAAATATGGTTTCTTCGCGGATATGACCATTTTCTAAGACGGTTAGACAATGAACGCTCGTGTCCTATGGGATATAGCGCCTCTCGCATTAGATAGAAGTGCCACTCGGGCTACGCCCTCGTGGCCTTCTATCTATGCTCGAGGTTCTATATCCCATAGAACACTCGCGTTCATTGTCTAACCATTACTTATAATTTACTAACATCATATCATCGTTTTATTGCGACAGCAATTACTCCTGAAGTCTGAACTCTCATGAAGTTATAGTCAATGCTCCTCTATAGTTGAGCGCTCTACGTTATCCATTCTACTCAAGAATTTGTCTATTAGCTCCTGTACTTCAGTTGAGCGCTGTCAAGAATGAATTTCCAAGTGAAGGACTTCGAGTATTCGACCAAGAACATCCCGCTGGCAAGTAAAAATACGTTTCTTCAAGCACTGATCGCAAAAACAGAATCCCTAATTCAACGTATACATCTTATTTTGTCAAACGGCACGCATTTGCTACCTAGCAACCATTTTTGAATTTTCGTATTTTACTGCTTGTATTCCATTTTACCGGTCATTCGTTCAAGTTGCCTGATGAGTGTGGTCCTTTTAATTTTGGACCATACGAAACAGAGCTGTCGCAATAAAACGATGATTACTCCTGAAGTCTGAACTCTCATGAAGTTATATATATATATATACACACACTGGTTTTCAAAAACATTGCTACTTGAGAAATATATATCTATATATATATATACCTTTTGTATTCCTATCAAAAACGTCACTTATTTGATGGGAATACAAAAGGTATATATATAGATATATATTTCTCAAGTAGCAATGTTTTTGAAAACCAGTATATATATATAGAGTCCAAGAATTTGGTTTTATCGACTGAGTCGATAAGGTAAATTAGCCACCGTAAAAAGATTCGAGAAAGCTGACGTTTCGAGCGCTAGCCCTTCGTCGGAGCGAATCAAGGGATTGTGGGTAGTGTGTGGTTTTATATAGTAGGAGGAGCTCCGCCATTGGTGGAAATTTGGTGACGTGAAAAACAAATGTAAATTAGTTGAATGAAAAGCGTTCGTTAATTCCGTGGGGTTTGAGAGTGCCGATTCGAAAGATGATTTTTTGTTCTAAGTTTTTACGGCTTTCTGTGTTGCCCTGGTGTAGGGAAACGCCACAGATTGTCATCTGTTGCTTAGAATGGTTAGCAAGATTGAAATGACGCGCGACTGGTTTGGATGCGTCTTTGTCATTTTTTTCAACGTCTCGGAGATGTTCTCGAAAACGATCGCCCAGTCTTCTTCCTGTTTCGCCAATGTATATCTTTTTGCAAAAAGTACATGTTATGCAGTAGATAACATTTACGGAGGTGCATGTAAAACGATCAGTGATTTTAATAGATCGTTTAGGTCCCATTATTTTGTTGGCGTTGTGAATGAAAGGACAAGTGTTGCATCGTGTGCGTGCGCATTTAAAAGTTCCCGGTTCATCGTCAGATTTCAGTGTACTCGTAACTAGAAAGTTGCCTATATTTTTGTCACGTTTGAATGAAATTAGTGGGGGTTGTGAAAAAATTCTGCCAGTTTCGAGGTCGTTTTGGAGCAATTTGAAATTTTTTAAAATGATGCTTTTGACTGTGTGATTGTGTAGGTGGAAAGTGAGGGTGAATGGAATTCTCTCGTTCTCTTCGTTCTGTGATGTTTGTAGTGCTGATTGTCTGTCGATCTGTTGTGCACGTTGTTGGCCCGTTTTAACAACAGAGTCAGGGTACCCACGTTTCTTGAAAAACTGGCACATTTCTTCCGATTTGTTGGAAAAATCGGAGTCATCACTACAAAGACGTCGAAGTCTGAGAAATTGAGAATACGGAATGGCGTTTTTAACGTGTGATGGATGTGAGGATGAATGTAACAGATAACAGTGGGAATCTGTAGGTTTGTAGTGCACACTTGTGGATAAACTGTTGCCGTTGATCGAAATATTGATGTCAAGAAAAGCGACAGAGGTTTCAGAAATTTCCCAGGTGTATTTTAGAGCCGGATGAAAAGTATTGACAGAAGTTATGAACTGATTAAGTTCTTCTTTACTGGAAGAGGTAGCGCCAATGCAGTCATCGATGTAGCGGCCGTAGAGCTCGGGTTTGGTTCCTTGGTACTGATCGAAAAATTTCTTTTCGACGTAGCCTACAAAAAGGTTAGCATAGCTTGGTCCCATTTTGATGCCCATGGCGACTCCATTTACTTGTTTGTAGTAGTTTTGGGAAAATGAAAAACAGTTAAGTGTCAAAACTAATTCGGCTAAGCGGAGCAGTGCTTCTGAGCTTGGGTTTTGAATGGAGCGCTGGTCGAAAAAATATTTTAGTGCTAAAAGTCCTTCGTCATTGGGGATGACGGTATATAAAGAGGTAATGTCCATAGTAAAAATTAATTTGTTTTCGCTGGGAAAACTGAAATCACGGAAAATTTCGAGTGCGTGATTGGTGTCTTTAATGTACGAGGGTAGTGATTTGACAATGGGGGCCATGATTTTGTCTAAATAGCTAGAAATTAGTTTAGTAGGACAGCTACAAGCGGAAACAATTGGTCGGCCCGGATTGTTTGGTTTGTGGATTTTCGGCTTGAAATAGACGCGCGAGGTTCTAGGAGTAGTGATGATGAGGTTATTGGCGGTAAAGTTGTTTGGCGGACCGACCTTTACCGACAAGAGGCTTTTCGGCAACTTTCTGACACCGCTTTCTATGCCAAAGTTGATAAAGATCTCACTCCTACCAACCAAAAAATTGTCAAAGAAACTATCCAAGACCTCATTACTAAACAACAATTACCAGTTACCGCCAATAATCTCATCATCACTACTCCTAGAACCTCGCGCGTCTATTTCAAGCCGAAAATCCACAAACCAAACAATCCGGGCCGACCAATTGTTTCCGCTTGTAGCTGTCCTACTAAACTAATTTCTAGCTATTTAGACAAAATCATGGCCCCCATTGTCAAATCACTACCCTCGTACATTAAAGACACCAATCACGCACTCGAAATTTTCCGTGATTTCAGTTTTCCCAGCGAAAACAAATTAATTTTCACTATGGAAATTACCTCTTTATATACCGTCATCCCCAATGACGAAGGACTCAGTCGATAAAACCAAATTCTTGTGCTTCACCCCCACCGACGCAGCACCACAGTTTCTCTAGAAACTAACCCCATTCATTTATATATAGAGTCACAGAGTCACAGAGAATCGATGCGTCCTCTTTAATCCTTCACCTTACTTATACTTAGCTCTGCTACCGCTGCATTGAGCACTTTATGCCAAGGTAGACTTTACCTCCACATTTATATATATATATATATATATATATATATATATAACCGTAGATCTTGACCCTCACATTTTCGGTTTTATATATATATATATATATATATATATATATATATATATATATATATATATATATATATATACAAACATACAAATATGTATACAATGTGCCCTCCCGGTTATTACCATAATGGCTTTATGGCAACTCCTGAACTTGGGCACAGAAATAAAAAGAGGTTTACACAAACGGTGAACTCTTCAGCAGAAGGATCCAAGGATACGACGCCACCACGTGAATTTGTAGATAAGTATAATAAAAACCGATGGGGCGAACTACTTACTGGTCCTGACTGGTTTTAACGTTTCGGCCTTCGGCCTTCTTCAGAAATTACTAAGAATTAAAAACTAAAAAAATTTTTAGTTTTTAGTTTTTAATTCTTAGTAATTTCTGAAGAAGGCCGAAGGCCGAAACGTTAAAACCAGTCAGGACCAGTAAGAATTTTTTATTATACTTATATATATATACATATATACAATTAACAACTGGTTCATGCTTTAGCGTGCACTATCGAGTTATGGAGCACGCGGGAAGTTTGGAGAGCACGAAAACTCTAGCTTCGTGGGTTATATTACAATTTCAGACTCACAGACTCGCAGATTCCGGTTCCTAATAAATGAATTAGCCCCATTAATGCCTAGGTATTGGCTGCTCCGAATAACTAATAAGTTCTTCCGGTGATATTGACGGTCTGTAAATTGAATATTAAACGATACCATAGTACTGGACAAGATACATATAGACAGGTAGATAATATTTAATAACTCAGTAAAGTCTATGCAAAAGACCCATTAGGAGAAATTAAGATCCTTGCTTATACGCACGCATTATTATACCTGTACGTAATACAGCGAGTAATCTACAATAAAGTGTGTAAATCGTGCGTTAATTGGTTTCCTGTGGACTTCATATATGCAGAATATAAATCATTTTCCATTTAAGGTCAACAGTATCATTTTTGTAGATCGTGTGATATAAATGATAATGTTGCATATCATAATTAAAATGCCAAGTCGGTAGAGAACAATTATAAAAGTCCTTCGGGCGTCTGAGCTTTGATCCATAACTAAAATGTTTGATAAACTGCTTTTAGTCCAGTTCATCGACAACTGAGAGTCCAGTAGTGCATGATTCACAATGTCTCGAAAGATCAGCAACTACAGTAATTTTTCTCCGTCTTCATTTGAAAATATCAAACGTTATACTGTTCAAAGAACAGAATCATCGCTTTCAACCGTTAGCAACAAAGAGGAAAATAATCAGTTTTGCAATGTGTCCCTCTGCGTTTTAAAATGGCTGGCGGCCCTCTTCCTTTTCGCGGCGGTTTTATTTTGCGTGGTCACCAGCAAGATTTGCCTGCTGGTTCTGGGACACCAGTTTAAAAGCACCAACCAAACTGGAAAAAGTATCACAGATAAAACTGCTACAGAGACGAGTAAACAAGCTTTGTTCCTAATGCTTCTTCTGGCTCTAATGATTCCTCAAGCCGTGTCTTTTATTTATGCTTCATGGACAAGTTTGAGGAGAAAAAGTCGACCATGGCCATCAAAGCAAGGATTTATACTGGTAAGATCTTCTCATTTTCATTTAACTCAGTTTCAGTCAATATCAGTCTCTATTGTAGTCTAAGTGTTTCTGAATCTTCCAGTGCCTCGTGTGTGTTCTTGTTAGATCGTATAAAGTAAAAGGAACATTGTAAGAAAAATATAAAGCCTTCTTTTTGCGAACTGAAATTTTTGCTTATAAGTTAACATCAAAAATCCATGAACAAGACGGATTTCTTTAGTAACTATTAAGAGTAGGTCAAGCATCTTCGTTCACTGCCGAAATGTTTAAATATACACGAAAGTCAGTACCAAAAGCAACTTTTCGATTTGTGACTCTTGTGTAATCCCTATTAATGTTCACAACTAAGGATTGCATCCCGCACAGACTCAAAAGGAGAAACACTGTAAAAAAACCTAAAAAAAATAGCATCTCTCATTGACAAGAAAGGTACAGGCCGTGTGAGTGGCTTTCATTGCTGAGAGCAAAACACTCCTGCTCTGGTGTAACCTACAGCCGGTGGCGGCGAACGTTCAGTCTCGTTGACCCTGTAGTGCTACTCTAACAATAGTCTTAATCAGCTGCTCATTAGGATCTTTATCGCAGGTTTAATGCTTTCGAGCTTACATTTGCTCTCAATGCGATCTCAGTCAATAAAGACCTTGCAGTCCACTCGACTATCATTTTTGTTTTGCACGGGTTTTAACCACTTTAATTCACCCCGTGCCTTAATTTGGGTGAAAAATGAAAGTTATGCTTTGGATCTTGTTCATCAAATTGTTCAGTGAAGCCAAGCGGCCTTATCAGAGAACGTGTCATGAGACGGTGTTTGTATATGTTTGTACCATTGTCACCAAGTAACCCCTTGCTGTTCTAGTGTTGACCAAAACAAAAGAATCGCCCGGTCTTTTCTCACCTCTCTCTCAATTGAGGTCGTAATAACAGCATATTAACAGCGATTTTTAGGAAAGATAGCATTCGTTTAACATTTAAAAAACCTGATTTGACACAAAAGCTTCTCTCTGTTAAAAAAATCGTACTTTTCTTGCATGTATGCCACTGAATTTTTTACATGTAATAATTCCCTTTTTTCGTGTTGACAAAGAGATACGTAAGAAATCGAATTCGATTCAAACGGTATATCATGATGTCACATGATATACCGTATTTAAAAGTTTCTTCAGACTCAACGATGCATCACCTGCATCCAATATTTTGCTTACTTTACGAAAGGAAGTAAGCCGCTTATTTAACAAAAAATATTATAACATTTGTAAGAGTTGAGAAAAAGGACTAAATCTTTTTAGATTTAAAGACAAGTTTCGGTAGTTACTAACAACTACCATCGTTAGTTTTACAATAAATGTTACAAATTTGAATTTGAAATTATAATTATAATGCTAACTACATCAATAACAAAGAATAACAGAGTTGACAAAAACACAAAAGAGGTATAACAGATACAGGACAAAAGATACGAAAACAAATTAACAAGAGAATAGAGACGTAACTTAACATGCTGGACTTTGCTGGTTTAAGGCGGACTTTTCTTTTTCCCAATCTTTCCCAGTCTTTTGATTTTCAATCCGCTCACGCGTGCGGTTTGCAAGTTTTAATGTGCTTGCTGTAATGCTTGCCATGTTGTTGAAACTAAACAAACTCTGCGAGCTTCTTTTTACAGACAGGGCCTCAGGGCTCACGTCTTGAGACATCTACAATAGTCTGAGACATGTCGCATCGCATGTTCCGATCCTCGGATTCTATCACTATCGCGGACTCTGCACCTAGTAAATGTCAATGTTTAAGTCTACAACTTTTTAGACAATTTATAAGATAGCGGTAAAGGAAACAAAAAATATATTTTTTAAATTATTCAACCACTTATGAAATAATTGTCTTAGGATGACGTTAGTATAAGACTGATTAATTTCCTTTAAGTACAATTGGCTATCAGTCGTTAGCAATCCATCTGCAATAAGCTGAAGCTATTGTGATCGTGGTTAGACTTGAGCGGAAAGATTTATGACACCTTACATTTAATATTCAAATTAACTTTCTATTGTTTTTGTCGAAAATAAAACAACAAAGAACTCTCTATTACACCCTGTAAGTGAGTTTTAATAGCTTGGGCAAAGCATTTGCACTTTTCGTGACTAAAGCGGAATATGGCATTTTTTATACAACTACTGTCAATAAGTTAAATTATTCTTAAATTATTTCTCAAAAACGCATATTCAATTATCTTTGGAAGGTGCACACGCTGACTTTGAACGTTTCTAAACTTAATTTTTGAAGTTACGGAGAGGCGGGGGGCGGGGGGGGAGGAATCCGTCCTACCCCCCCCCCCCCTGGCGAATCGATCAATATTTAGAACTTGTATTAAAAGGGGGGGGGAAGGATATAAGGGGTGATGCTATCTATATATATGTCATATATATATATGTGTCATGTTACTGAGGCGAAAGTCGATAATTCTCCAGTAACAGGCCATTATTTGACCGCAACTAATTGTGTGTATTTCACGATTTTGCCAGTTTACTGAGTTCACATTAACAACATGTGGACACGGTTCGGATTTAAAATGCAACAGGAAAGCAAGCAGAAAGCAAAGTACAGACCACTATTTTATTTCTTGACTAATTTGGTTTATAATCAACATTACCCTACAACATCAACATTAACCCTAATACCGATTATAGCTGTATCATGTGTTAACCACAATTGAGGTTACCCAGGAATGTCCTTTAGATGCAATAAAACACAATTATTCAGTGCATATGTAAATGTATTGCGTGCAGTTAAAAAAACCTGCTCTTTTGTTCGACTTCGCAGGAGTTATAAAGAGGCAAGTACATGGAACATGATAAAGCATATTCTGCATACATGTCATATCCATCTGTGTATACGCTCATACTGACACATGCATCCGAGTGCGCTTATGTGATTTAGATGTGATATAATCATGGAACATAACGAAAAATTATGGAACACAAGAGAAAGTTCTGCATAAATGTCACATCTATCTGTGTATGCGCTCATGCTACACATGTATCCAAGTGTGCTTATGTGATATCGACGTGTCATGCTTAAGCAAAAAGGCTAATATCAATAACTATACATGTGGTCAAACCAGTGTTTTCACTCGGTCGCGCCAGTGGTTAGAAACCCGAGAACTTTTCATATTAAGCAACATGCATCAATACTACAGTTTGAAATAGATTGAAATATTTGAGTTTCACATTGATACCTCTAGTTGATACAGACTGATTACTGAATGAAACAAAGCGTTAAACCACAGGTTTTCAAAAGAAAAAAAAAATCAGAAAACATAATGGCCATCGCTTTGCTACAAACCTACGGTTAGCTTTTTGTCTTGGCGATTAGTTTCTGGACTGATAAATCTAATTCAATTGATTTCTGTAAAAGTACGAAATCTGATGATTATAAAGGTGATTTTACTTATTAATGCAGACGAGCCAAGTAATTGAACTATAAAGTTCTGACTTTTGCATCCATTGGTCGAAAATCGTCCTTCGGGAACAAATAGTCAGTCAGACTTTTGTGATATCCTTAAAATTGTCCCTTTCCTAATCAGGTATTATCATTGTTCATTTCATTAACAGATTTTAGTTGGCGGGGCCCTGGAGACCATTTCCCTTTGTTATATCACCATGGTTATACTGACAGTTATACCAATCAACCCAGACGCCATTATCCTGCTCATGTGTAGTTTGCCTGTGGCGTCGGCGATCTGGCAGGCCATCAAATCAAGATCACGGTGGAGTACAGTGACTGGAAAGGTGGACGTCATCAAGTTTGGAACTTGTACTTTATTAGCCATGGTGGGGATTGGTTTGCTGGCCAGAAAGGTAAGCTTCAAACGGCATTTCCCAGTTACATTTAGAGTGCAAACGGTAACCCGATTGCCTTAGATCCAAAAGCTTACGAGCTGATTTCTCGCGGACTTCTGGTGTCCGAGATAAAATAGGGAAACAAAGACATTGCTCGAGTCTATAATTATCTGCGACAAGCTCTTTCTTTTTTCTTTCTTTTATAGTTTCACCAAGTAAATTTCATCTACTAGCAGGGCCCGCGGAGCAGATTTTAAAGTGAGGGGGCTAAAGCGAACGCGAAAACGTGAGCAACCTAGGGGGTCCGGGGGCATGCCTTCACCCCGGAAAATTTTGAATGTCAATCGTCTAAAACAGGCGATGTCGCAGCTCTCGTAAGGTCTCACACCATTGGAAGAGAAAACAATAAAAATGGCTCCTAGCCCTAGATAGATAGATAGATAGTTTATTTAGTCAATACTGTTACAGCCGAAAGGCTGAATTGCGTAAAATCTTTACAATAACATTTATAGAAACATTTAAAAATTATTTAAAATTGGTATAAAAACATTAGCAGCTGTGTTTTACGAGGCCAATGAAATAGAGGCTTCTGAGAGCTGCGAGGCTCCTAGTCTAAAATGAGCAGAAAATGCATCAAAAATTGGTAATCGTACGTCATTTATATCAGTTAATTACTATACCCAACATGTTCGTGCATATCGCAAGCTCACGGAACTTAGCGGACAGAAGCTTTTTCAACACCTACTAACTTTACAGACCTGAGCCTTTTCTAAACATTGTAACAAACACAACAAACAAAATAACGGCTCCTGTAGGAACTATTGATGTCAACGGCTGAGTATCATGACATAAGATTCGATAAGATTAAAGTCGAAATTTCGATGGTCATTACAACCAACAAACGAATTAGCCAAGAAGGCAACGATTGTCTATTCTCTGCTTTTGAGTGTTTTAAAAGTATGGTCAGGTTGCTGAACCTCTCTTGCTTCATTGTGGAACAGAGCCAGGTTTTCAATCTTCGAGCAGCAAAAAAACGATTGTTTGTCAGCTGCGCTGTTTGCCGGGTTTACCAGAACAAGCTTGCAGACCGTAATGTTTGTTCAGTTTTAATCGCGTCCACTAGTCTGGTATTGTTTTTTTTTTATTTAGAACTAGAACAAGAAGCAGATTTTATCAACAAAGTGTTTCGAAATGTCTATTCATATGTGCACGTATTTCTTAAAAGTGTGTGTGGGGGTAGGGGGGAGGGGGTGGGGGGCAGCCCCTCCCCCTGTGCAGTGCCTGACTAGATAACATATCAATCCATCGCAAGGATACATTTGCAATCTCCAAGCGTTAAATTAGGATCTTACTTTTCTTGTGCATAAACTATCTGGGAAGAGAGGAAATTATGTTCAGAACGAATAGCAACGCCGCGACAGCCGGGCTCGTATGACCAATGCCGCCTTTCATTAACTGATGTCTCACCATGTTTAAAACAATACAATATTATTGTTGATTTCTTTGTTAGGTATCCGACATATCTGGACAGATTGCCATCCCAGTCGTTTTTATACTTCTGTCCATTGCTTGGACACCTAAGATGCGGAAAATACAAATACAAAGCAAAGAACCAAGTTCGAATGTGAACATGTCGACAAGCTATATATCTGCTTATAGTAGTGATATGAGGAGCGGAGATGTCGAAAGCCCTTCTTTGAAAAGAAAATCAGCTCGCGGGAAAGCAGCCATTGTTTCCTCTTTATGGAAACTTATCCTAACGCCTGTTGTTGCTATCGTATTCTCTGAGATCTATCACATCATTGAACTGGACAACATTTCTGCAGGATTCAAAGCCATCAACATATCAAACCCGTCGTTTGTGTTCTTCATGCTTCATATCTTTGCCAGCTTGCTTGGTTACCATTTTGGTTGGCTCGCCTGCTCACTTTGCATGCAGCAGATTGGATACGCTTTACCCTTAACACTAGCCACGCCCATCGCCATTATCATGACACACGTCACAGGGATTTGCGAGACGAATACAATTCCGTTACCTTGTAGATCCGAGGACCAAATATACACCCTTGCAGCAGGATCGCTTCTATGGTTGGCGCAGTTCTTAGCTACCACGTATTACGTATGGAAAAGTCAAGGATTGATCATGGCCAAAGCACATGACCTTCTTTGGATTCCATCTTACAATGGTATGTTTTTTCTGCTAGTTGTGTGGTGTTGTATAGCTGCGCGTGCAGCGACACGGTTCGGGCATGAGAAGGAATATGAACGAGTCTGTTAGAAATTAATTAAAAGTATATATGATAAGTATGTACTCACTTTCATTTGTGCTGATTTCTAAACCCTTGTACGTGTTGAATTAGTCATTTGGTACTCAAGTATGTAAGTGTTGCGTCATTTGCTTTGATCTTGTCCTTGATCTTGTTGGGTAATCAGGACTAATGTATTGATCTGGAAGATGCTATCTTGATTTTATTTTGCTTACCTCAGGTGTGTGCCTTGAACAATATCTGTTACTAAACAGAAGGAACAAGGTTTCTGATGAGGAACATGACACTCAACAAAAGCTCTCACATGACGTCAACGTATTCATCTGCACAACAATGTATCACGAAGAAGACTATGAAATGGAACAACTCCTTCAATCAATTCATGATGTCGACACAAATTGTCGGAAAAATGGACGTCATTTTGAATCTCACGTGTTTTTTGATGGATGTGTTAGGATAGAAGTACTTAACAGTTACGTGCTTCAGTTGACTTCATTAGTGGAAAAGACTTTAAAAGTCCATCTGGCTGACTGTATCAAGATGAAGACCCCGTATGGTATGCAGCTTAAATGGACACTTCCCGGTGGTATGGACTTCACAATTCATCTGAAAGACAATGCTAAGGTGCGTGGTAGTTCACACAGTCCTTAACAACATTGTATTATGTAGTGGACAATGCATGACTTACCTTATGCCAAAAAGAATATAAAAAAATATACCGGTATATATTGCAGGTAAAGAACAAAAAACGTTGGAGCCAAGTTATGTATATGTCGTACGTCTTGGATTACAAAGAGGCATATCTTGGAGGTGAGAAGAATAAACACCAAAATGCAACCGATTTTCCATTCTTTTATTGTGTTTATTGTTGGATCATTTCACATTACAGTGCCAGACGACCAATCCTTTATCCTGACAACAGACGCTGACGTCAAGTTTACCTATGAGTCTATTGAGGCGTTAATAGATCAGATTATCGAGGACCCTCGGACTGGGGCAGTTTGTGCTCGTACACACCCCATGGGGAGTGGACCTGTTGTTTGGTACCAAATCTTCGACTACGCCATTGGCCACTGGTTTCAGAAGGTAAGTGCATTTATCCTTGGTAGCTGATCATATTCACTAGCAACTACGAAGTATAATATAACGTACAGCTATACTGACAATTTATGCATACAACACCAACTGATTATTTAAACTTCGAGACGGCGGCGTGAATATTTTCAAATGGCGATTGCGACCTTTCGAATGTTCAAACGTTTTAAAAAACAAAATCAATTACAACTCCCTCTTATAAATGTAAAAAAAAACTGAGAACATACAGTGGAGTAACTCCATCCGAGATAATGAAATGGAAAGTCACTTGCCATTTTGGAAATTAGTGTTAACCTGGCAATAGTTCAGCATTGAAAGATTAAACAGATTTGAAAACACCTGTCGTTGCTGTAAAATTGTTGCATCAACAGTAGTCGATGTGCTGTTGAAGATATTTGTGCAAGAATCTCCTGAGAGTTTCTTAAACATTTCTCGATGTGTTTCCATGGAATTATGGCTGTACGATTGTATGGACGTAGGATTGGCATGACCTGTGAGTTCCGAGATTGTGACCGGATGGAGGTGACCAACGAGACTTTGAATTGCTGTTATGCGGCCCGACATGTTTGTGAAATTTCCTTCGCTTTCAATCGCTGCAGTTACTGCTATTCTTTTCATGACGTTTCCAAGCCCATCCCGCTTTAATCCAAGCTTGCTTCTTGTACCAGATCTTTCCTGTTGGGTTTTCGATTGTCGCTAGGTAGAATTCCCTTCCCTTGAAGATTTTGTTCTGTTTCACCGGTTCTCGTTTTCGTGGAGCGCTCTGTGTATTCAAAGTAAGTACCGTGGTCTATCGTTCTTGGCGGCCTCTCATCCCCAACATACGCATGTTATTCCACCAAACAAGATGGAGAGGTTGGCGGGGAGTTTTGAGGCCGACGGCACCGCTTGACCATAGCGTCTCTATCTGATTCTCGTCTAGGGCATCTGCTCTATTTGGACGGGTTCCTTTTCCAGAGGCCTTCAGTTGTTTTCTTTTGGACGCGAGCTTCTTCTTCAAATCTTCATCATCCCCGATGTCGAAATGCTCGCCGTCCTTGTGTTCCAGAAAAAATCGTGCTCAGGTTCGACGGTTCATATTCTTCTCCAAGGATTTCTTTTCTTGTATCTCTGATTTCTAGGAAGAAGTGTCGCAACAAAGCACTTGCATTGGCTTGAGTAATGCTGGACAACTGTATTTCTTTTCCGTACCGCTCACTATACCACGATTGAAGGCGACGAACAACACACTCAGTTCCTTTTACTGTATTTTAGGCCACTTGCTTTTGCTGAAACTCTTCTATTTCGTCATCATCCAAGATTACAATGCTTGTTTTTTTACTGCTTATTGTGTCTTTACTGGGTACTGCTTTAGGGGTTTCCAGTGACTTTGTTGTTGCAGCTTTAGTAGAATTGTTTTCGTCGCGCAACTTTTCGATCGTTTAGAAAAACACTCACAACATCAAAATTTGGAAGCTCCAGCATTTCATCTGCATAACTGTCTATGCTGTTGAATACGTTAGAGTTCAATGTTTAATCGTGATACAAAACTAATTCGATTTTGAGGCGTCAATACTGCATTATATTGACGGTGTTGGAAGAAATATATTCCGTATTCCGCCCAATTAGGAATATATTTTCTCCCAACTAGCCGTCAATATAATGCAGTATTGATGCCTCAAAATTGAAATTAATTTATAGTATAGTATAGTATAGTATAGTATAGTATAGTATAGTATAGTATAGTATAGTATAGTATAGTATAGTATAGTATAGTATAGTATAGTATAGTATAGTATAGTATAGTATAGTATAGTATAGTATAGTATAGTATAGTATAGTATAGTATAGTATAGTATAGTATAGTATAGTATAGTATAGTATAGTATAGTATAGTATAGTATAGTATAGTATAGTATAGTATAGTATAGTATAGTATAGTATAGTATAGTATAGTATAGTATAGTATAGTATAGTAAGACCCATGGCTACATTTCAATGAATAATTAAACATCCGCAACATACGGATCATATTGGTCATTATGGTCGGTATTTTTTTTTTCATTCACGAGTAGTTGATTTACAGTTCGCGTAAGGTTGAACTATTTCAAAGGTTTTGGTATCTCATGTTTCAGGTAGCAAATCATATGTTCGGTTCAGTATTGTGTAGCCCCGGGTGTTTCAGTCTTTACCGATGCCAGGCTGTTAGAGATGTCTTGCCAACTTACGCAACAAGAGTGGACCACGCGTTTGAATTCCTCACCAAAGATATGGGTGAGTTATTGAGTTCACGGAAATAAATTACAACTAATGTCCAAGCGAATAGCACATTCCGAATAATATATTCAATATCAATATCAATATGCTCATATTTTTGTTTATTTAAGAATGTATAGTTAGCGTTAATTGCTTATATTGACTGATGGAAAATTGAATCTATTTGGTTAGGGAGGCTCACAAAAGTCTTGTTTTATTTGGGAGCGAAACATGTTGCAAAAATAGAACTTTGGTTATACGTCATAAACTTGGTGAAGGATGATGTTTCCACCCTTTTAAATGATGTGAAAAAGTTCCGCAAAATGTTGCCAACTGTACTTTGAACTTCCTGTTTTCAAGCGAGCGACGACAAACTCCCTTCATTCGCGCTTTATGACCAAAATGGTCAAGTGTTTTTAAATTTGTTAAATTAAAGGGGGACTACCAACCTAAATTAAATTCGTAAGTATAGCATAATGGTTGTGCCAGGTTTATTTTAACCATATAGGCCTTATCACGTGAAGGTAAAGAAGCAGGCAACCCAGTTGTTCTATACGACACGGCCTAACAGGACATTGTAAAATCTAGCACTGTTGGCACTGCTAGAAATCTTCTCACCAGCCTCCATCTCCTTGTTGGTATTTGAACGCAATAAATAACGGTTGTTTTTTATTTAGGGGAAGACCGTTGGATGTGCACGCTTATGGTTCAACAAGGCTGGCGATTGGGATATTGCGCAGCCGCCGAAGACAGAACCTACTGCCCGGAAAGCTTTGACGAGTTTTACAAACAGCGCCGACGATGGACACCATCAACTTTAGCCAACCTCGTTTTGCTTGTTAGTCAGTGGAAACGTATCCTGAAGAACAATGAATATATCTCGTTCCTTTTTATCCTTTACCAAACGTTTCTTGTCTGCTCCACTGTCATTGGGTAAGAGACCCTCAGAACGTATTTTAATATGTCTGTAAGTCTATAAGTCTATGTCCCCTACCCAGCATTACAAACCGTCAGTGAAAACCCAATTCCCTTCAAACTTATTAGTTAAATCGTAAGGAAAAATCTAAAGTTGGAGATAGGACGATAAAGAAACAAGCGTATTTGAAAAATGGCCTCCAAACTTGCTAAATTAAATCAGTATGAAGATTCGTTTGATTGTCCTTCGAGGCTACCAATATACTTGAGACAGCATACAAAGAAAATCCGTCTAAACTTTGTGATGGTTGTTTGGAGAAATATATTTAACTTGTTTTCACTTTCTCCTTACTGGACGCTATTCATTTGTTACAATATCAAGGCAATTCAACATCGGTGACAATTAGAGCAGTTTTTGTGTCGACAGCGATTAGCGATTTCTTTGGTTTTGCATTGCTTCGCTTTGTTGTTGGCTAAAAATTCTCAAGCCACTTTCTTAACCAATGAGAGGTACATGCAAAACCAACCGTGACTTGCTTGCACGCGTGCTTGGTCGCGTTTGGTGCCGCTTCGTGTGTTGGCTACATGTGCTGATCAGTTCATTGGATTGTCGGCGTCTCTTGTGATCGCCCAGAGTAATTACTTTGAAATTCAATTGAAACCTGGTTTTACTCTCATAACCTATTTGTTTGTTTATAAATAACAGTAACAAATCGTAATATTCTGACTTTGTACCGAGAATTGAAGTTCTTGTGCAAAGGTCATTTACAAAAAAAATCAAAGATGAGTAACTCAAGTGCAAATTCATGACATGGCTCAGCCAACACGTCTTTCGTTCAGTTAACATTAAATTTTCTTGTTTAAAATTTTCAACTGAAAATTAAACCATTAAAGTGGCACTGAATTGACATTTCGCTTTTGGACTATTAATTTACCTTTTTAATGTTTCTATAAATTGAACAGATATGTTAAAGCGCGTCATGATGTTCTTCATTTCAGACCTTCTACAGTCATTTTGGTCATAGTCGGTGGAATGCTGTATTCTGGTATCGGCTTGGATGAAATAGCAATAGTCGTGCTCATCAGCCTTCTAGTTGTTGGTTATACGTTTGTGTGTCTTTTCACCTCACAAAATTTTCAGCTGAAGGTGTCCAAACTGCTGACGTTTGTTTTTGCTGTGATCATGTGTATTGTTGTCATTGGTGTTGCTGTGCAAATTTCAAACGAGTTAAAGGAAAGAAACGCTGAGCCAACAGCAGCGCCAACGGTTCAACCAAACACGACCGGCACTACTTCACCGAAACCTTTGGAACATCACTTGCCGGCTGGAATCAGCACATTGTACTTGGCTGGGTTATCCGGGATCTTTGTTGCCGCAGCCCTGTTGCACCCCAAAGAGTTCACATGCCTGTTTCACGGTATTTGGTATCTTCTCTGTCTGCCATCCGGTTATCTGCTTCTGACAATTTATTCTCTTTGCAATCTAACGGACAGATCATGGGGTAGGTTTAGTAGTTGATATCCTTATGTCTTTTGCTTATTTCATCTAATACTTTGAAAGCTACACAGTCTAGGATAAATGCGATTGATATATGTTTGTCATTTGTCGCTTCTATCTCCATTTTGGAGATTTTTGTTAATCTTCGGCTTATTTTTATTTAAAAAAAGCTTGGTAATGGCGGAATTTGACAACTATGTATTGTTCCTAAACTCTATCTCTTAGTCAACATACAAAGCCATTTCGGGGTATTAAACTGTGAATACACGCAACTTTTATATAAGACACTGATATCGGTTATCGGTGGAGACTGTTGATCATTTTCTTCACCTGCTTTGTCGTGGGATATTTGCATATTCTGGATTTCATGGAGTATCAATTCAAAAACAAGTTCTTTCCAATTCATTTCCACGAAAAGTGGTTAAGGGAGAATGGGACGGCTGCTGTCCACGTGGCTGCTACAAGATAACGTCCGATTTCTGGTACTTGGGAGCCATTTGGCCTCCATCGCCAATTGTAAATTTGCGCTGACCGATGCGAATGCGTTGGACACTAGCCTGATTCTTAGACGATCTGAGATTACTCGCATTCACTTCCTCTTCTCCTCGTTTGATGTCCTTTTTTCGAGGGCTTGTTTTTGACGTAATCCCACCCTTTGAATATTTCCACTAATCAGCTTGGTTATTACAAATAGACGCTTTTGTCTCCATTCGGAATATCAAGAATTAATAGGACTGAACGTACTGTGATTGGTGGAAATATTCAACGGTCAGATAACATCAAGAACAAGCCCTAAAACAAAGGACATCAGACGGGCAGAAAAGGGATTGTGCCTAAATCAGACCGTCCAGAAGGACGTCGGACACCTTATTGAGACTTATATAACGTTATGTCGACACTTAGATTTTTATTTTCATTAAATTTTGAAGTGTGAAAAAATATATATATATATAAAATCTCCACTCAGGATTGAACCTGTGACCTCAGCTGGGCTTAGGCTTACATAGCCTACCGTACCACTGTACCACCTAGCTTCTCGGGTTGCATAGTCCTAAATTTAACTATATAAACTGCTACCCCTAACCTCAACTGAAAGCAAACCAGTTACTCCGTTATATAAGTCTCAATAAGATGTCCGACGTCCTTCTGGACGGTATGATTTGGGCTTCACCCAGAAGACGGAGTTGAGTGCGAGCAACCTCGGACCGCCTGAGAATCAGGCTAGTTGGGCAAGGTCTTGATGTAAGACATTTTGTAATTTTAGGAACAAGGGAAGGAAAGACAGCATCAGGAGAAGATGACTGGTGCAAGCCTCTTGTTACCTTTTGGAAGAAAATGTGCAAATGTGGCCAAGACGAAGGTGAATCTAGTCAGTCACGGCACACTGCAAACATGCAGTCCAAACGCGGAAGCATTGTAGAAAGCAGAACCAGCATCAAAACTGAAGTTGTTAACTCGTCAAGCATTGTAAGCTACTGTGTTTTTACTTTATTATTTTTAAAAAGCAGCTGCCTTTGATTATCGAAGAATTTGCCAATAATTTTAACTCGCCAAACCCAGTGATTAATTAGTTAGAGAGATAGTAAAGGAACAGATTCTAAGTGACCGAGTGATTACGTCTCGTTGTAATTGGGAAATGAATCATGACTTGACAGGTTTCTCTTCCTCTCCCTGAACCCAAACCTAGATGAGTAAAAAGTCTTACTGAAATGTGTTACTTCGTTTTCACAAACTTTTTAATCTAATCAGAAGAAAATTATAACAAGCAGACCGGTGTTTTCTGGTAAATTAAATGACGTTTTTTGCGCAGATACAGTGACATTCTTCAGCGATTCTTAGGGCGAGATAACGCAAAATACTTTTCACACGGGTTCTCGATTAATTGTTTATTCATCCATTTTTGTTTCATTTTACAATATTAATAGTACAATTAGTCACGATACATCAAATGGAAAGCATACGAGTAGACCCTGCATTTCAGACCTATGGTTGGTCACTACCATTTTGAATTTATAACTGCTGCTAATGTTTCTTGTTACAAACATTTCATTTAGAAATCAGACCAAATTGGAAAGAAAGACACGGCATCCTTAACTGCACAAGGAGAAGTTTTCATCAAAACGGAGACCACAGAGGTCCTGCGCCTTCAATCGGACGAAAATCGTGATAGCAATGAAGTAGATAACAGAAAAAGACCAAGCCCAGCAATTCATAAAACTTCAAATGAAAATGCGCTTCGTCGAAGGCCCCAAGATAATCAGGATAATGCACATGATGATGATGACGGGACAGACGGAAATAACGAATTTCCCACTATTGTTGTGTATTCGGCACATGACATCCCCAAGAAGGATACCTTAGGAAGTTCTACTAAACGAATGGAGCCAACAGGTGGTGTGAAGATAAACGAGGATTCTAAAGATGAATTGGTACGAGGACAGTATTTGAATAGCAACGAATATCAACATTTACCAGGTAAATTGAATTCCCTTCCAAGGGAAAATAGCTTGTCAGTCCAAAATGTCCAGTCAAATGATGAAGCTCGAGAAAACATGGAATCGCAATCAAACTCTTCTGAAGTGGACCATAAAGTACCAAGGAACAAAGACGAGGATTCCAGTAACAAGGAAAATCACGAACAAAATGGCCCTGAGCTTAGACCTACAATAATTAATGAAAACAAAAGGACAGTCACTACAAGTCTTGCTGACTCTTCAAGATGGTCGGCAGCTGGGAACGAAGTTGAAGAGAATGTTTCAAAGCCAAATGGTGGTGTTCAGTCAAAGCAGAACCAAACATTAACACATTTGGGAAGTTCCACAGTCAGTCAATGCATTGAGCTTAACAACGAAGTGTTTCAGCAAGCTTCGAAGGGTAGCAACACGGATCCTCAGGTATCCAATAGTGTTCTCTCATCCACGATAACTTCTGAAATTGGTTTCTCAGCACTAAAAATCGTTGGTGAAGGATCATCACCTATTCCTGCACAAACCACTCCAGGCAACAGTATTCCACCAACACTCTCATCATTGATAAAATCATCTGCGTCGATGTTTTCAGACAGCCCGAGTGAAGAAGGTCCTAAGAGTCACCTGAAGACCAACCTAGAATTATCATCTAAGTTTGGATCGAGCTCCCTTCGAACACTTGGTAAGCGTCGTTTGTGTTAGTAAAATAATTGACCTTATAAAACAAATTTATATCCAATATTCTCTAAGATCGAGAGAGTTTCTGCAATGAGCTGATCATACACGGTAGGGTAGTTGGTCTCACGTCCAAGCCATGGGGGACAAAAAAAGACTGTCTTGTTCTG
This sequence comes from Cladopsammia gracilis, assembly GCA_022457155.1. Taxonomy (NCBI): domain Eukaryota; kingdom Metazoa; phylum Cnidaria; class Anthozoa; order Scleractinia; family Dendrophylliidae; genus Cladopsammia; species Cladopsammia gracilis. The sequence goes on from JAJGOT010000077.1 coordinate 226,897, forward strand.
GTCGTTGGTCCCAGACCTGTCCGGTTTGATTGATGATGCCAGAGCTTAGCCCCTATCAGCTTAGCTCTTAGGTTCTCATAGACACGGAAGCTTCCACAGCGAGGTTACATCCCAAGTGGGAAGGCGGTCTTATGCACCATTCAAGGCGAAAAGGATAAACGATTTAAGGGTATCGTGATCTGTTTCAGTTTAACTGATTGTTTACTGGCAATAGTCCCATTTCGGCAAGGCAATGTGTTTTAACGTGAACCGTACAAGTTTGTACCTGGTCGTGGCAATCCATTATATTTTTGTCGCTTTTGAGGACCTTATGTCACACAATAAATTTGTAATGTTAAAATAATTGCACATATTGGGAGAATGGCGCTGTGGAAGTTTAGTTTTATTATTCAAGAATGTTCCAGTATACCTCCGCGAAGCTAAGGAGGAATAATTTCACCAAAACGTTTACTCGTCAACTCTCCATCTCGTTTGCGACGTTTTTTTTGTTATCATTAACTGTTCCTTTTCCCAGATGAAAACGGCCGCCCTGTGACAGCACTCAAGACCGAAGTTTCCAATTCCGACCTGAACTTACCAGTTGAAGATTGGTTAGCCAGTGAATTCAAGGTAATACCAATTAGGTCACATTTGAGTACGCACGTGGTGAGAAAAGTTACAACACATTGTTGTACTGGGTATGCTGTTTGCTTACGGTCTACTTACAAATTGATCGACCCTCTTTATGTCTAGATCTACTGCTGGACTGTCTACAGGATCCCTTACTGAACAGTAAACACAAATTCAGGTTTTTTAGGTATTGTTTGAATAAAACAGACATACTCAGAGCTTTGTTACCACGATCCTAGATAATCATTTCTCAGCTAAGAAAAATAGCTACTGTTCAGGAAAGCAAAAAGCAACATTGCCTCTGGAAACATTCAAGGCCATATTAAACCAATTGGAGGTGTAATCAAAGGCTCCTAAGAGCCAACCCGTGAATAAGAATTGCCAACGCGTAACGAAATTTTCACACTGACAAAACGCGTAACGCAATTTTCACACTGACACCGTTCGATATGTTTTTATAAATTAAACGTAAGGACTTTTGACGGACGCAAAAAAAAAACAGTATATCACTTTCATAATGTCCAGTCCGAAGAAGAAACAAAAAAAAGAAGAAAAATTAAGAAGAAGAAGAGGAAGAAGAAAGTCCTGAGCTGGACTTGAACTCGCGCCTCCCGACTCCTATACCCGATACTAAACACTCGATCACCGCGGAGCACATGTTTTGTTTAAGACTACATTTTATTATTTTAAGGTAGATACTCATCAAAACGGGCGTCTCGGTTGAAAAATCCTTTTAGATCGATATTAATGTTGCATTAAAGACTCCAAATGCGAAACATCTTTAATCTTATTGTTCTTTATATTCGTTTACAACAAATTAGTTATTGTTATCGCTGGATTCATGTTGTTCTTGTTACGAAACGCATTCGTAACAAAGCATTACGTCACTAAGTTAAAAACTTTACAGCTGATGGAAGGAGTGAGTGAGGGCTTGTTTATATGGTCTCGGGTACCCGAGACAACCCTCCTCCCCCCCGAGACAACTTTGTCGAGCGTTTATATGAGAAATGTTGTCCCTGCTGACCGAGTTAAAAGTTGACCCTACTTAAATATTCACAACGCTGCGTAAATATTCAAATCTAAATACAGCTATCGTATACCTGTTCGTTTGATTTTCTTTCATTCGTTCGATCACTGTGGGCTTTGCTGATTTACATTTTACTTCTTTAACGCGAATTTGTGTTCTTAAACCTAAAATCTTGGATTTTCGTGACACGCAGGACATCGTGAGTTGTCCCGGGTAGGCGAGACAAAGTGTTTATATGAGAAAAAGTTGTCCCGCCTGCCAGGGGAGGCGAGACAACTCGCCCAACCGAGTTGTCCCCCCCCCCCCCGGGACGAGTTACGATTCTCATGTAAACGGTTGGTTGAATTTTTCAAAGAAATAAGTGAAAAGCTAGCTCGCCCAGGGTAACTGGGGGGGGGGGGGGGAGGGTTGTCTCGGGTACCCGAGACCATATAAACAGGCCCTAAGTGAATTTAAGCCACCGTTACCGATAACCTCGTCATTACGCATGCGCGTATTCACAGGTTAAAAATGAATATAATTTAATACACGATGCAATACATAACAATATAAACTTTATAACAACTAAAAAATATAATAGAAAATAACAAGGGAGAAAACAACTGATATAATGACAAGAATTGTTTTATAAAAGGCTTCCATTTATCGTTATAATGGTACCCGGGGACTACTCCCATATATGAGCTATATAAGTATGTGCCGCTGTGAAGGGTATGGTTTTCAGGCAGTTTAGTCTGGGATAGGGTATAGTAATCAGAGATTTTTGGTCTAGAATAGGGTATCATTTTCCGCAAAACTGATCAGTTACGTGAAGAATTTAGTCCAGACAATGTTTACTGGCAAACGACATTTCAAAATCGGTACGGCGGGCAGTATGACATTTTTACTGACCCCTGTTAACTAATAACTGTGATAGTGAACAAGTTTCTGGAAAATAACGAGTCTGGAATAGGTCTAGGATAGGGTAGGGGTTTCCGGTGTTTAGTCTAGAATAGGGTTGCAAAATGGCGGAACACCGCAGAGTACCCCCCCCCCCCCCTCCCGGGAATGGTACCTTAAGTAACGATACACTGTTTTGATTTTGCAGCATTATGCTCCCAAGTTTCGTGAGAATGGATATGATACCGCAGGATTTTTATCTGGAATGAACGATAAGGTAATCAGTCTGAAGATAATTTCAGGTTTTGATTATTTGTTTTATTACGAGCCATAAAATATGAGCCCCCAAAACAGTCACCCATAGCTTTTGCCCTTATTTTGGACAAATATGTGCCTTTGCGGCAGCTATGTTTCAATTAACGAAAGCTCGCTAAACAGTATATGCATCTGAAGGTTTGCTTTAATTTATATTTTCAGGATCTTCAAATAATTGGCATCGATATAAGGGGGCATCGACAAAAACTACTTCGGGACATCAAAAAAATCCCGCGGGTCGATATTGAAGAGGATATTCCAGTAAGATTTAATAAGTGAATAAATAATAGTAATATTTAATAAGTGAATAAATATACTTCTCATATTAAATAGACCATGTTACATTCCTATGAAGAATCAGGATTGAAAGAAACCGAGCGTTACATTTACAATACTACAGCAAACAGCGATATAGCATATAGAAACAAATGAACAGGCAAACAAATGAGAAATACAACACACAATGGTAGATATTAATGGTACAACATTTCAAAACGAACAGAACTGTCCGTTCAAACTTAACAGAACTTAACTTTCAATCGTAATAGTAGCATTGGTTTCATTTTCACAAGTTTAGAGCACTTTTTCACTATTTTAGGAAATAGTGATTTTTATTTTCAATACTTATTTTATTTCCGCATCATTTTAAAATATATGGATAAGAATTTTCCCCATTTTATTAACTGCATCATTGCTTTTTCGACCAGGAATATGTAGAGAACTGGCTAGAAGAGCTTGGTCTTGCAGAATATTGGCCCAAGTTTGAATCAAGTGGATACACAGAACCCAGTGACTTGGAAGATTTGAAAAAAATGAGCAAAGAAATCTTGAAGGATACGTTTAACATTCGCAAACGAGGCCACTTAAACAAGCTCGTATCTGCTATTCGTAAACTTCAATATCCTAACCAAGGTAAATTTCGTTCTATTGAGAATGCGCGATTACTGCAACGAAAATTGAGATGTTTATGGCGTTTTTTGATTAGTGCAATGTTATATGATAAACTGACAGAAATACAAGTACATGTATATTATTAGGGGTGGCGAATGGTAAAATCCGAGACTTGCCGAGACGCCGAGACCCTTGTTTCAAAATCCGAGACCGAGACCACAGCAACGTTATAAAATCCGAGCCCGATACCCAATGCGGGAAAAAACCGAGCCCGAGACTCAGTGCCAAAAATATCCAATTCTAGATGAATTGCTCTTGGCCACCTATCAAACAACAAACAAGGATAGCTGTTAACTAGTTATGAATTAACGTTTTAGCTTTACGGCTTATTTCGACACGCGCTCTGTCATTTGCACGTTTTTCGATATGTCTTGTCTTCTTGACATTTCTTCGCACTTTAGTACCAACATTGATATTAAAGTTTTCTTCTACATGTAAACGTTTCTCCGTACTCAGTTTACTTTCAGTACATTCTTACGGTTATTATTGGTCTTGCCTTTTCGACGTTTCTTTATAAGTTAGCACATTCCTACGGTAATTATTGTCTTTTTGTCTGTTCGTACGTTCGTAGGGTACCCATACGTAAATACTTCCTACGGTATTAGACTAGTCTTCTAGCTCAGTGTTCCTCCGTATGTTATAACGTTCTACGATAAAAGTCTCGTATTTTCGCAGTTTCTTTATGTTAGTCACTGGTTAGTGGTGTATGGTATTTAAGTCTTGTCTTCTCTTGTCTTCTCCAGGCTAGTGGTTAGCGCGTCGGACTTTCAACCTGAAGGTCGGTGGTTCGAGCCTGGTCTCTTCCGTCGTGTTGTTTCCTTAGACAAGAAACATTACTCCACACTGTCTCTCTTCACCCAGGTGTATAAATGGGTACCGGCAACAAAATGCTGGGGGTAACCCTGCGATGGACTAGCATCCCATCCATGGGGGAGTAGCAATATTCCTAGTGCTTCATGCTACGGAAACCGGGTTAAGCTCCGGCCGTGTGGGCCATCGTGGCCCGAGTGCGACTTCTCCAGGCTATAAATTCGGTTGCACGGTATTATATTAGACTAGTCTTCTAGACGTTTTTCTGTACGGCCCGGTACGATGCTCGACGTTTCTCCATACATTAAACTGTTTTGTACGGTATTAGACTAAAGGACTTAATATTGCTGATCAGAAACACGAAAAACACGTCAGCTTTAATTTTTCAAAATTTCCAGGGGGAGAATACCCCCAGACCCCCCTAGGAGGGAAACAGCGGAGCTGTTTCTAAACAACGACTACTGTGACTTTACCGTGACTAATCTCTTGCTACCTGGCCTTAAAATCTCAATGAAAACCCTGGTCATACTTAGCTTATATTAATATTAACACTAATGTATAATGTTTTTATTTGTTTGTATATTTTAGTGACCAAACGCGATATATTTTTTAAAATAAATACGAGTTTGATCTGCCAAAATTCCGAAGGCACCATTCGCCACCCCTATTATTTATTTAGTAGTGTTACGAAAATTTTATGAACTCCATCCATTTTAGATGATTTCAGACTTAACTTCAACTTTATGGTTTTATCCAAGATGACTTACTAAATAGTCCGTAGCTTTACTCAGCCCTATTAATATCCTCCAATAACATTTTTTTTTCTAGGAAAAAAGGAGTAGTAATATTCTTAGTGGCTTCATGCTGCCAAAAGGGCCTGAAATATTTAACAACTATTCACCTCAGTGTAGGTGGGTAGTGGTGGATATTTAGGGAGCCGCGAAGTTTTAGTATATACTGAAACAGTGAGATAATATAACGAAAATGGTGCTTTTTAACTCATTTATTCCTGTCAACGATTACAATTTTCGCGCGCAAATTGCTGGGAGGTGAATAGCACTTGCTATTCCGAGTTTCAGTAGCCAATCAGAGCGCGCCAACAATGCTATCCACTGTTTCAGTATATACTAATAACACCTAGCCCCTTCACATAAAATCCATGTCTTTTTCTTTCATTTTTCAGGACAAATCAAAGTCCGCCAAACTCGCCGTGAACTCGATCGTCTTCCATTATACTACTTGGATGTCGATAACGACGACGACGGCATCGAGTATGAATTCTGGGAAGGTTTACGTCAAACGTGTCTCATTCCTGAGCTCAGTGGTTTTGACCAGACCTCAGAGCTTAAAGAAAAACTCGTGGAACTAAGAAATAAGACCCTTTTGATATTTGGGGTCACTAATGCCCTGTGGATTATAATTATACTGACTTTGGTCAGGCAAAAAGACTTAAAAGTGTTGGGTGTAGACATTGTCGGACTTGGATTCCTGACAATTTATGGATTTATATTTGTGTTACAGTTTCTTGGTCTACTAGGCCATCGTTTTAAAACTATAGTTCACATTTTGGCACGTACTCCATGGAAATTAAGTAATAAGGTTGGAAACAGTGGTGTTTCTGATTCAGAATCAATTAGCAGCCCTCAGACTCCACGATAATAGTAGACAACGGCATCAACCATTCACAGCCGTTATAATTTATTAACATTATATTATCACACATCGTTGATTGCTGCCTTTGATGTTACCATAAGTATGCCTGTATTATGTCCATTATTGATCACATGGGTGACATCGAGAACTGTTTTTATTTGCTACACGAAAGATAATCAACGAAATCTCCGAAAAAAAAAATGTGCTGTGTTTTGTGTACCAATGGTCAAAGACAATAATTAATAGCACAAGTATAGGCGCAAGAGTGATATTTTTCTCCGGTTTCGAATCCGGAGTTCTTTTGGTACAAGTGCAGGTTTGTTGGTGGTTTCATCTAGCTCCGAGGATTTTTCTCCTGTTTTCCTCTCTTGGCTGGTGGTGATTGGGATAGCTATCATTTTATTACGTCATATAAACATACTAATTGAATTTGCCATTGTAAGTCTTGTAAACTACCGTTCCAAACTTGACGAGAGACATGACTTCAGTTTTATTCCGCTAATAGTTTCTGTCTAGTTGATAAATATAATTTATCTAAAAACTTAAAACACAATTAGTCGGTACGGTTTATGAGCAGATAGCCCTTCTCCAAAGGTATGTTGTCATCTTCTTTTCTTGTCCGTAATGTTCTACAATAGACAATTCCAACAGTACTTTAATTTCCTGCCAAATTGCTATCTGAGGGGCTTGATAGATTGGTGGTAGGCTCTACACGGCTTTGACGGATGACTGTTAAATTTTTCCAATTTTAACGGTTAACGGTTAAATTTTAGGTCATTTGACGGTTGACGGTTTTTGAGAGGAAATTTCTTGTACGAATCTTTGAGTTAATATTAACATTTGCATTTTTTAATATTATCTTTTGTGTTTTGGAGGTCGTTTTAGTCTTTTACTGGTGAATTGAAGTGAAATTCTGCCAACGTACTGTAAGACCTCTAACAATACATATTTTGAAAATATTTAATTTATACGATGAAGTGTAAAAATTACCTATTGTAATTACTTATAACAATATTTTTTCGCGGCTTGTAATATTCGTTTGCACGATAAGCATTTTCGTCCTTTTCTTATGTTTTATTGTAGTCCCGCAAAACTCCTTTCTCACCCCAGGGATCTCACACACATTTGACAGGTTCTATAAATCAATGAAACAAATAGTCCATTTTACAGTTGTGTGCTTGGTGACCTTGCCTTTGAGTGGAAGCGAGGCTGAAGGTGACCTTGTTATGATACAGACCTTGGAGCTTTTGAGATGTAAATTTAGTTGGTTAGCATGAGAAAAGCCTTATTAACATATGAAAGACAGAAAAGTTTGTATCAAAGCAAGGTCACCTTCAGCCTCGCCTCCACTCAAAGGCAAGGTCACCAAGCACACAACTGTAAAATGGACTATTAGTGATTTACTGACGGGTCAACTGGGTCAATGTTTTTTTCCCTGAATTTAGACACACCAATGACGTCCTCGGTATCGGTCGAATGCGCCGAAGTTCAACATTAGAATAAACATTTAGAAATAAACTCTACGACAACTTAAGTGAAGGCCAGAGAGGAGTGTTTTCGTGGTACATGTATTACATGGGGTATTACATAATAATTTGAGAGCTCATACAGTGAGCGCATTGTTTTATTTATAATACATATTGCATGAAATCAACTGAGACCAACTGATATTTTAAATCTACTCACCGTTTAACTCGCACTCTTCGTCACCTGTCACGAGGAGTGGCAGCTCCAGGTCAAGTTGTTGCTGTGTTGTCATACAGTAATTTTCAGTTTTTCCACTTATTTTTACCAATCGGTACAGCTTGAGCTCAAATGAGCCGAGACCAAATTTGTTTGCGAAATCATTTATACCGAGGAAATCGATTAAATGTTATTTAAAACTACCATTTCTTTTTGGGTCCTCACCGGATCTCTCGATTGGTTTCTCTTCTGCTTTACGATAAAAGCTTATCACGGCTTTCAGGAAGCTCGACATGATCAGGAATGGCGCGGCTTGGCTTGGTCAGAAACCAGTTATCAAAGTAGTAAATCATTAATATTTTTTAAAAACCGGAAGTATTTCCAGATAAAAGCGGCTGCCTGTTGTGATGTCATGTTTTTTTATAGGCGCAAGTCGTGGAAAAGAACATAAAGTGAGTACATTGTATATTTAGAAACATGGAAATTGGTTTGCCAGCTTAAAGGTTCTTTGAGAGCCAGAAGTCCGTGATGTGCAGCTGAAAAAGTGAGATCTGACAGAACTTAAAACCGTTTGACGGTATTTTTTTTGACGGTTGACGGTAAACATTACCCATTTACAGACTATAGACGGAAAACAGTATCCTCATATCTCTGTCTGACATATCTTGAGGTCATTCATGCACGTTGTATCGTCGTTAATTTCTCCAGAAGCGAACTTAAGGTAATTGGCCTATCCAGTACGGACCTAGCGTACCAAGGGTTTAAAATATTAGTCTGAGTGCGTATCAAAACGCAGACAAAAGCCATGTTTATTTACAGAATTCTCTCTGTACCCAATATGGGGGGAACCGTTGTGGGTACGAATTAAAGTAGCGCCTGTTGCTTTTTCTTCGTTCCAACTCCCAATAAAAAATAATAAAAAAATAGAGGCGGACCAAAAAAACAGAAACGGGCGAGGACGAGAAACAATTTTTTTACTTGGCCTTCAATTAGTTTGGAAAATGTACTCCCTCCCTCACCCCCCCCCCCACACACACACACACACACACACACACACACACACACACACACACACACTAAAAGACCGAAGTTTATACTGGTAACAGCAAAAGAGGGGTAAATTGGTGTACCGATCGGCAGATTTTGTAAATAATTTTGCCCAGATTTCAGATTCAGAAAAAATTTTTAACGGATTTGAGGATCCTTAGCTATCGATGCAAACAGCTTGTTGTGAGGGTCTCAATGGGATTAACCGTTAGCCGTCAAACGGCCTAAAATTTAACCGTAAACCGTCAAAAAGGTAAGCTTATTTACCTGTGAACTACCAATAGAGCTTCCGTACTATGTTGCATTCACTGATCCACCGTGCTTATTTTGTGGAAGTGAGGTTGATTTAATAATTCGAGAAGACTGCTTCCCGTTTTGCAATGTATGCTCGGAATGGGGATTTAAGCCAAAGAAGAAAATCACGTGAGCTTTCAGGCAGGCCACATCATAAAACGAAGTATTTTATAATACGAAGTCCTATTGAGGTTTTTAGTGCACCCTATACCTATTAAGATTTATTATATGACGCACCACGTGGTTGTTACATGTATTAACATAAACTGAAGTTGTGTTCAAACAATATCTGGCGTTACATTTATTATTTGACCAAAGAACTCCAACCTATCCCTAGGGGAAAGTCACATATTTAATAAATACACCTAGTTGCCATATATACATTTATTATCTTGTAAAGAAAGCATGAAATTGGAAATAAAGAAAGACGGAAATAGAAAAAAAAAAAAAAAAAAAAAAAAAAGCGCCCGCGTTTTTTCACTTGGCCTAAGAGGAGGATCCAATTTTACATTTTTTAAATTTTGCAGGGGTTGCAAGTTTTAATCGCCGTTCGCCGTTCGCATTTTTCCCGTTCCCTGTCGCTCTTCCTCGTTCCTCGTTCCTCGTTCCTCGTTCTCCTTTTCCCGTTCCCCGATCCCCCTTCGCCGTACCCCGTGCCCCGTTTCCGTTCCCCGTTCCCCGTTCCCCGTTCCCCGTTCCCCGTTCCCCGTTCCCCGTTCCCCGTTCCCCGTTCCCCGTTCTCCGTTCCCCGTTCCCCGTTCCCGTTCCCCGTTCCCCGTTCCCCGTTCCCCGTTCCCCGTTCCCCGTTCCTCGTCCTCCTTTTCCATTTCCCGTTTCCCATTCTTCGTTTCCCGTTTCCCGTTTCCCGTTTCTCGTTCCCCGGGGCGGCCGTTCATCGTTTCAGTAACATCCTTTTGCTGGCTATGAACACTTTGTAAATATTTGCAGGGGACAACGGCAGCATGAAGTATTTAAAGACTCTAATTCCGTCAGTATGTTTATATTACATCATGTTTAAAAAAGAAAACAATAAGGGTCTGACGTGATGTGTACTATGTTACGTTTGGTAAATCCTTAACTTGACAACTTTCTCCCATCACGTGAGAGAGATCAAAAGAGCTGAGTGTTTAGACACATGAAATTAGTTTCTCGATAAACAACGTGAACTGCTTTCTTTACAGGTAAGAAATAACCTTTTTTTTTTACCAACATTATGTGAAATCAGTGAATCTATAACTTCGCACGAGCGATTTGAATAATTATTCGGCGTGAGCGTTTTATATCAAATGAATAACAAACAAAACATAATCGCGAGCGCAAGGAAGATGATATGATAGCTTCCTGTCGGACTGCCAGCAGTTTCGTCCTCTCGCGGACGTCTCGCGTTAAAGAACATTGGAAAACGGAAAGTGACTGCTCGCAGTATAATGTCGATGCGATTCTGGTCGCCGAAGTTCGCGAAGTAAAATCTTATAACAGCATTTTTGCCAGCAGCGGCTTCCAAAGCGTAGCGTGCAAAGGTCAGTCTTTGTTTTTCGACAATCGAAGGATTATTCCCGGGGGAGGGAGGTGGCTTTCTTTAGCGGCTCCAATCGAGGCTGACGTTTGGTTTAAAATTGTATGCTTCGCGTTCTAGCCTGAAATCGAGTTGTGAATTATATTTGGCGTGAAAAAGGGGTAAATTGTAGGAGTTTAAAGCATCGAAAATGGGTGGAAAAAATAACATATTTTGGTCTGAAAAGGGGAAAAGAGTTCAAAAACCTTTTGCCTCCCACCCCTTTTCACCCCCTACCCGGACTGGGCTGTTTGTTAAACAACAAGGATTGGATTTATTTACACCTGTGAGTTGGTCTATAAATTCTCGAAAATGGCGTCCTTTGTTCCTCGGTGGAAAAGACATTCTGTAGGAGTTCCATTTATAGCTTTTAAGCAGCTTGAAAATATCTTAGAGTGGTCTAGAGTAATTCCAAAACAAACTTCGAAGTTAGCCTTTACGATGCAACTAAATCCTTTAAAAGCTGAAATATCATGTTATAAGGACAGAAGGCACTCTGTGTGCTTGGTCCATCACGTTCATATTAAACAACTAAGCACAGCTGTCATTTGGGTCGTCACACTACGCTTCTCTCTTTTTTCGTTTACTAACTTCTTCAGTGATTGAAAGAGTTGCGTGGCAACTCAAATATTTTTAAAAGAGAAACCAGACATCAAAGAATACCCTTATTGATTTTAGGTGAAAGCAATACAATACGCGGTTACTTGAAAAACAGTGTAACACAATTCTAATTTTAGCGCATGCACTGTAGTGTTAGAACAACCTCATAATTGTTGGTTTTTTTTCACTGATTTCTAATTTTGACCAACTGCCAGTTAGAGGTTTTCAGGCGATTTAAAGAGCATTTCCTTATGTGCCTGGATAGAGTCCTGAGTGACATCTCATCCGCTGAAAAACAGGGTTAAGCCCCGGGGTTAAGCCTTCTTTAAATTAAACCAAGACTTCCTTTTGGTTCGCGCCCACGCAATTATTTTCTTCCCCCACGAACGTCTTTATACGTTCACCAATCACAGGCTGTTAACACTTTTTGTATGATACGAAATTTCACCTTCTTGTCATGAAAATGGATTTCTTTTATGCCGCGTGACTCAGTTGTTTTCTTGTGCAGTTTGTTTCGATCTCCAAATTTTATCAATTAAACGAAGGGAATAACTTTCCATGACAGCCTGCCGATCAATTACGTGACCTACCTGTAGCGTGACCTACCTGTAGCATGACATTTTTGCAGAAGTTTTTATTTTCGTAGGATGTGGAAGAAATTTTTAGAGCAGCGGTACTTTAAAAATAATGAAACATCTATTCAACTTTCATTGCTTGTCGAGTTGAAGTAGGATAACGCAACAGAAGCAGAGTCAGTTCTTTGAATGGAGAGAATTATTTTTTAAAAGAGTGTTTCTGCGAGAGGATTATGTTTTTGCGGAACGAGGGCAAAATAAAATTAGATCCCTCAAAAATGTCCTGTTACAGCTGTACATGGTATACTCACGGCGTTTATCACGACGATGATTGTCTCTTTAATACACTGTACAACACTTCAGACGTTCTTTGGGGGGAGGGGAGGGAGGGGCTGGGACTGCGTGAGAAGCTGAAAGACCATCCTACTGGCGACACTTTGCCAGTATAAATTATGCATCAGTACGGGATTGACTTATGCATATTATTTAATATCTTTAATATCGATCTTAAAGCGAGGTAATAACTTTCTCTTGTCCTCTTTAGACTGACTAAATGGACAGGAAAACAATTGTGATTCTCATCTGGGTCATCCTGAGTTCCTGTAAGTACTCCTCTCACTGTTGCGTGTTGAATAAAAAATGTTTGACAAATTTCACGACGCATGAATATCCCGCCATAATATGAAGAACATAAGTATCATAAGTAACATATGATGTATCCAGGAGTTTGCTCTATCGTGCAAGCAACAATTTAAAAAAGTGAATGTTCGAAAGTATCATCAAATCTCGAAACTATAGTGGTTCTCCGAAATAAGTCTCAATATCCTGCATGACGTGCCTTATTGGAATATTGCGGCGGGCGACCTCATAAAATCGGTGCATGAAAGTTTGTCAAATGATTTCACGAACCTGAGTGGTATGATCATGACCAGAAAGAGGAAGGACCGATGGGACAGGCCAGGCGTTCTTTTCCTCGCAGATGTTTAAGGAAAGAAGTGTAGATGCAACAAACGCAGAGGGCGAACATTTGCTTGCTAGATAGTCTCGTCTATTACGCCCGCTACATTCAGTAAGTTCACCCTAACGCCTCTGCGGAGGCGTGAGAGAAAATAAGGCCTGGGAAATTGGTAGCTAGAACCACACTGAATGCCAATCAAGGTTTGGCTTTTGCAACTTTGTGATTTTTTTCCCTTCTTTTACAGCTGCGATAGTCGGACAACAGACTCGACAGTGTAAGTGGAATTAAGTTGTGTATGTTGACTTTTGACATGATTTAGGTGGAGCCGCATGCTTTCTTGGTGGTGTCACATTGAAATGTCACGTAATAAAGTCTTGAAGGCTAACGTTTTTAAATAGTGAAATTAACCAAACCGGGATAGTCTGATGACTACTTTTGACCACGCAGTAGCGAAAACCAACGCACAAAAACAAATATTTAGCTTTCGAGTTGCAAAGTCCTGCACAGAGTAAAAGAGCCGTGGTTAAGACACTAATGGATCGTGCAGAATATGTTCCCATGACCTCTGAGCTGAAACGAAGCGAAAAACATCAAGTAATTAGCGACTTAAAAGTCAACGGATACCCCCAAAGTTTCATCGAACGTTGCCTTGATTTAGCCCAAGTGGACAAAGCCAGAAAATCAAGTGAATCCGAGGCGTTACGCTTCAATACCTTATGTAAAGGGTGCTTCCGAGAGAGTTCGACGTGTACTCAGCAAAGAAGACATTAGGACCACGTTTAAACCCGTTAAAACACTAAGCAGCATTTTTATGCAGCCGTAAATCAGATCAAAGGAATTGTTAACAAAGATAAGTGTAAGACATGTGATTTCACCTTTGTCAGAGAAAGTAAGAGAGCCTGGAATTCACGAGGTGCAGAGTTCCACCGCGGTCAAACGTCCGAGGCGTTTTTCGTTTTATTTAGTGGTATTTTATTTAATATTAAATGGAAATACGGGCAATGATGTATAAAAAAAATTAGTTCACGTTACTATCTCTTAATTTTTCTCAAAATGATGAGCTTTTCTTACGTTGAAAACTGACAAAAACTCTTTGCGCCTGATCAAAATTATGTTGGCAATTGGCGCCGTCTATTCTGCAGTTCACAGTTTTTAAACGCTTAGAACATTTTTGGTAAAATTTCAAAACGTTTGGTAAATTGACATATTAAACTTTAAACAGTGAAAATGACAACCTTAATTCTTAATTACTTTGCTTAACTTTTGCAAATTTCTCTCGTTTGACCGCGGTTAAAAGCCGGGTACAAGATCGAACAATGAAAGCGCAATTAGGCACCACGCCCAAACAACAGATCACGACATTCACTCAGATTACGTTAAAATTCTAGAAATGAACCTGAACAATAGGCAAGAACGCCTTTTCCTGGAAGCTTTGCATTCGATTCAAGACCGCAACTCCGCAAACGAACATATACAATTCCCACACAGCGGCCAATAAGAACCGATTATGCATGCAGTGACTCTGTTTCAGACTTAACTCTGACGAAGGCAACAGAAAGTTTGCCGAAAATTTAGTTTCTTTCTTATAATCGTTTACGGGCCTCAACTTATCAGCTTCGCCATTCTGTGCTACTCTTATGAAACAATGATATTGCTTATTGATATTTTGCAACAAACTTTGATTAGACTGCCACCTGGTTAGTTCAGTTGGTAGAGCACCACTCAAACCCGTGATCTCCCACTCTGCAGTCTCCCGGCCGTGACCGCCAACTTGCAAGAGCATGCTAGCTGTGCTCAAAAGTATTCTCTCAGTTCAGATAATCGCGTCATTGGGCAGTGACGTTACGCCGTTGGGCTTGTATCCTACATCTTCTCAACCGAAATAGTAGGGGACGATAAAAATAACCCACTCACTGTTCGAAAAAGAGTAGGGAACACAGGAAGTAAGCATGCTGCATACAAAAACACTTAACCCTCAGAGGGTAAGCGATAAACTGAAAAGAATAATAAACAGGAAATTAGCACACTTTTTTTAAGATTTATGGTTATAGTTTTTCGTGTGAATTGCAAAAATGACGCTTTCTAAGTCATATGGTAGAAATTACTACATGTAGTGAATAATTTAATGCCACTTACAGTCGCCGATATTTTGCTGTTTCAGCATCAACATCCGTAATGCCAACCACGACTACACTCACCACAACTTTTTCACCAGGTAAGCGATAAACACAAAAGAATGCGAAACGAATATGAATCAGGAAACAAGTGAATTAATACCACTTATAGTGGCTGTTACAGCGGCCAATATTTTTAATTGATGGTTTGCAATCACGTGACCTTCAGTCCTGTGGGACTGAAATGACAAAGGCCATGGCGGCCATGTTGGTGCCAGAACACAAGAAGTTCATCAAAATTCTTTTGTTGGTGTCCTCCAACATGGCCGCCGTGACGTCATGTGCAAACCAAGAATAGAGTACCAAAACGGAACCTCACAAAAACTTAAATTTTTGAAATTATCGGAGTTGTTTAGATATTCGGAAAGGGAATGACAAAAAATGCCTGCTTGCCAAAACTCAGCATCTTATTGCAATTTGGTGGTGAGATATTGGCACCGTTATGCTCTGATGACTCCATACAAACCCTTCTATTTTCGCAAATTAATTAGAAGGGTTTGTATGGAGTCATCAGTGCATAAAAGTGCCAAAATCTCAGACCCTCAAATTGCACTAGCATACTGAGGTTTGGCAAGCGGGAATTTTTCGCCATGCCCTTTTCAAATATCCAATTAAATCCCACAATGTCACAACTTTATTTTTTTGTCATTGCTTTGGTACGCTTTGTCGCCTGCAGAGACACTTACTGCCACTCCTTCATCAAGTGATCGATAAACTGAAAATAATATGAAACAAAAAAATATGAAACAGGAATTATCACACGTTTTAAAATGTTACAGCAAGGGCAACATGGAAAAGGTATACTTACTATTTTGCACGTTGGATTTTTTTTTGTTTTAGCACCAACATCCGTAATGCCGAATGTGACCCTATTACCAACACCTTGCACAATAACCTTTTTTGTTGACTGAAAATTCTTGCTCTGAAAAGGTATAGGTATATGCTTGTCACTTAACAGTATTTTGTATAGAGGATTTTTTGTTTCAGCACCAACATCCATAATGCCGAGTGTGACTCCCAAAATACCAACACCTACTCCTTCATCAGGTAAGAGATAAACTAAAAGCAGGTAAATATCATTGTAATAATAATAAAAAAAAAACACTGAACACATCTCCTGGAATACGTGAATACGAACCATGTTTTCATACTCCATTTTGGAGGACTGTCTTACAGTCCACAGTCGTCACCGCTCCTATATGGACTGGGTGGAGTTGAGATTAAAGGAACTTTTTGGTTCGTCTTTGGACTTCACTTCCAACCCTCTGCCTGACATTGTAGCTCACTGCCATGCTGAATAATTCCAGCGTGGTCAATACGGCTGTCCATGGTTGCCATTACATGGGTAAATTAGCTTTGCAAATGCGTACTGTACAAACCATGCGGCATAGTTTGCACAGTTTTTAGTTTTTATATCCTAATCGTGGCATTGTTAAATTGCTCATAGAATGCTCCAACTACAACTTTCTCAACGAGTCCAACAGAGCAAGAACATATAACAGCACCGCTTCTCTCCTATGTGATACATCACTGTCGGGCTGGTACAGATTCACTGGAGGTGCTGGAAATCAAATGGCTGAGTCTTGTGTTGCCTATAAACACTGCGCAACGGCCGCAACAGGCTGGCTCAGTGGCGGTCATCCTGCAGTGGCTGATCAGGCTGTTCTTCGTAAAGTGTGTTTTAGCGGAAGGACAAAGTGCTGTAGTTGGTCACTTGACATCAGTGTTCGTAACTGTGGAGGATTTTATGTTTATCAGCTTCAGAAGCCACCTCATTGTAACTTCCGTTATTGTGGCAATGGAATTTTATCTACACCAGGTAGGAAAGATTTAACCTTAATTACAGTCGTAGTATTCACCTATTTGCAGAAACCATGCTGATCATAAAAATTACAGAAGTTCTCGAAAACTGTCGTTCTCTCTTTTGAACTGGGATTTTAGTTAAAACCTTGACGGATCTCTTATATACAGTTATCGTTTTTCCTGTGGATTAAAGGCGATCTAAAGTCATTTGTTGAAATAAGTGAATTATTTCATACCACTTACAGTGGCCGATATTTTGATTTCATTATCAACATCCGAAATGCCACCTGCGAAGGCAATCACTGCTCCCCACTTCTTTATCAGGAAAACAATAAAGTGAAAAGAATATGAAACGGGAAATAAGCACACTTTTTAAAAAGTCACAACAAGGGCAACATGGAACTTTCGTGAGGTGAGCGAGAAGAAGTGAAATCTCAAATGATTCTCTTGCACAATAACCTTTTCTTTTCTTGTTGACTGAAAATTCTTGCTCTGAAAAGGTATATGTATATGCTTGTTACTTAATTAACACTATTTTGTATGGTGGATTTTTTTGTTTCAGCACCAACATCCATAATGCCAAGTACGACTCCCAAAATACCAACACCTTCTCCTTCATCGCCAGGTAAGAGATAAACTGAAAAACAAACAAATAAACAAGAGAAACAGCAAATCAGTAAACCCACATGCAGGCCGAGACCAAGCCTCGAACCACCGACCTTCAGATCTAAAGTCCGTCTTGCTCACCACTACGTACACCAACGCGCTTCGAAAAGAAGCAGCACGAAACTGCACGACTATTCATCGAGTTTTTGTTTCTTTGTTTTGTTATGCAGTGTGTCCACACCTGCTGACCCTAAAGAAAGCATCAGGAGTTATTACCAGCCCTAACTATCCCAACAAATACCCAGGCGACCAGACATGCAGCTGGCAAATTACAGCAAGTAAAGGAAAGCGCATCAAATTGGTCATCGAAGCCATGTACATTCAACAGTGCCGAGCTTGCACGTGTGATTATGTGGAAATACAAAATGGCTCCCTTGCAGATGGGACTCCAAGTGGGAGAGAATGTGGTAACCTGTTTGGCAATGTAACATATTATTCGAATACGGAGAGCCTGACGTTGCTATTTGTGTCTGATGGGAGTGTAGAGATGCGTGGATTTAGAGCAACGTACACTCAATTCAACTACACTGTCTCGACTGGTAAGCAGAGTTTACTGAAGTAAGAATCTCTTTTACATTTCACAACTGAGATGTGGATATGTCCTAAAAACACAAGGAATATTTATATTTACAACAAATCAGTAAGGGCTATTTTTAGACCCAGATTGGTAAGGGCTCAGAATACTCCGAGCTCCGAGAAAATTTAGATAACTAGAACAAATGCAATGCAATGCAATGCAATGCAATATTTTTTATTCAACTCACACAAGATCTTACAGAAAAGGAAAAAGAAAATAATTTAAAAATAAAGCTAGATTATAGATATGGAAAAGAAAAACCAAAGAAAAAATTAACAGAATTCGTGAGTTTGGAGCATCCAAATAGCTAGAGCTAATCGAGTGGATGACCCAAAAGGAAAACTGAGTACATACAAAAATAAGATTTAAATTACATAAATTAAGATAAAAAAGTATTTCTTCAGGAGTTAATAATATTAATTTAAGTATTTAATGTATCAAAAAAGTCATCGTAATTATTGATCATAGAGTTCTTAATAGTTTTACTAAATGAGGAGAGAAAAGGAATTTGTTTAGTATTAATTGATAGAGAATTCCCGTGTTAATCCAAACAGTAACGAAAGGCATTATTATTATCGGACCGTTCTCGCCGAAATATTGAAACTTTCTTAATTTCCATCATGGCCATCATCATCGCTAGATGACACCAAATATACAACTAAATTGGATAGAGTGATAATGTAGAGCAAGACAGCAGCGGTAGTTGGAAAATAAAGTGCAGGATTGCGAAGGATGGAAGCGGATTATAGTACATGAAATTTGATTTCGTGACAGGCGGTCAAAAAATCTAAATTAGCTTTTTTTCTTCTCATTTAAGATAATAAAGCAAGCGTAAAATATGTTCCTGGCCATAATCATAAACATACGATGTATCAGTCAAAAGGAGCGTTGGAAAGCATGTTGTGGGTTGTGGAATATGTGCAAAGTCACTCAATGCAATATAAAACGGGGCGGGGGTGAGCAGCCCCCCTCGTCTAGTTTAGTGCCTTTGTATATCATTGAATTGTGTATCATCAGTTCATGGTAAGTGACCCGCCGACTGGCTTATACCTGGAGGGTCTCATGGATTAGAATTGAAGTTTCAGTGAGCTGCCATTATCCACAGCATTGTAACACTGGAGAACAGACGGGAAACGAATCACAGTTCGCCTTAAGAAGTTAATACAAAATGCGTGTATACATGACTATTGCGAAATGGTGAAACGCATGTAACAAAGATCGTAGTTTGTAGTTATAACAAGTACTGCAATCATATGCATGCATTACTTCAAAGTGTGCTTAGTTAATAAGAAATACCGTCATGATTGAAAATCCAGGCCGGCTGATGAGTCACTTAAGACTATGAAAGCAAAATAATACCATCAGATGGGAAACTGATTTCATTAGCAATGAGGAACATCTCGGCGCCATAATAACTACGTGTAAACTTTCTCCTAGAATGCTCCAACTACAGATTTCTCAACGAAACCAACAGAGCAATAACGTTTTTCAACTTGAGCATTCCACACCTCTGTGATACAACGTTGACGGCTGGTTGGTATCGATTCAATGGAGGGGCTGGAAATCAAATGGCTGACACATGTGTCGCTTTAAAGATCCCTTATTGCAATACGGACGCACATGGCTGGCTTAGTGGAAGTCATCCTGTAGTGGTTGAAGGAGCTGTTCGACGCAAAGTGTGTTACCCTAATTTTGGAATGTGTTGTCCTTTTTCAAATTACATTAGCATTCGTAATTGTGGCTTGTTTTTCGTTTACAAACTTCAGCCTCCGGGTCATTGTTTCTTGCGTTACTGTGGTAACGGATTACCGCAAGCACCAGGTAACAACACGTTCGCTATCAGTATATATATATATATATATATATATAGGCTGAATAAAAAGGTTTACACAACCGGTGAACTCTTCAGCAGAAGGATCCAAGGATAGGGCGACGCCACCACGTGAATTTGTAGATAAGTATAATAAAAAACGATGGGGCGAACTTCTTACTGGTCCTGACTGGTTTTAACGTTTCGGCCTTCGGCCTTCTTCAGAAATTACTAAGAATTAAAAACTAAAAACTAAAAACTAAAAACTATGTACAATGATTAAGTTATACAAGTTGTGACTTATATACATTAAGCTACAAAAACAAAGGAAAACGAGGTTACGTAACATAACAAAAGAACTAAATAACAAGGAAAAATTTAACGCTAAAAATAACATACATGATGTGATAAAAACCTTAATTAATGATTGAAACAAAGAAAACTCCCTATCGAGGGCCCCGAATAATCATATAGGTCACTGTCGGAATGACAGGACCAGCACGTCTTACCAAGTGCCCCCGACAGAACGTTCAAACACAAAACAACTACAAACAATACAAAGAATAAAACAAGGAAAAGAAAAAGACAATCCTATTATTGCAAGATACGTGCGTTAATTATTGTAGTTAATGCGGTTTTTTTTATCTAAATTCACGTCTCTTGTTAAGGCCATGCGGATTGAGCGTAAACAATTGGGTTGTCCATTAAGCCTCCCTAGTGAGCAACAATTGGTCAAGGTGAAATGTATTTTGAAATGATCTAATTTCTTCGATAAGAATAAAGCTAATTTGTGAAATATCATGTTCAGAACTATTAAAATGTACCGCCAATTCACAAGTTCTCCTATTATTGAGCATGCTAGATTTATGGTTTTAATAGTTCTGACGGACGGGAGAAAGCGCTTCCAAGAAACATATAAAACTTATTTTTATGTTGGAAGTACAGATTTGAAATTTTGAAAGCCTGCATGATACCCTAAACGATAATAGAATGTTATTGTTGGTGTATATATCCTGTCAACTTATTCATAGGCGGTAATGTCAGTTGCAGCGAATTAATCCTTTTTTTTAGTTTTTAAGGTAATGACGTACGTTTCCACCTTATTAATTGTCTAGAAGGTACCGTGAAAGTGCACCCAAGAACTGTTTGAGGGGCATATTATAAACGTCCTAAAACTGCTCTGTGTAATCTCTCCTAGAATGTTCCAACTACAAATTTCTAAACGAATCGAGCAGAGCAAGATCATACAACAAAAGCACGCCTTCTTGTTCCGATACAGCACTCTCAGGGTGGTACCGATTCAGTGGAGATGCTGGTAATCAAATGGCTGACTCCTGTGTTAGCATGTCTCACTGTGGTGCTAAGTTCCCTGGTTGGCTAAGTGGAGGTCATCCTAAAGTGGAGGAAGGGGTGGTTCAGCGTAAAGTGTGCTTTACTGTTTACAGTTGCTGTCACAGTTCAATTTACACCAGTGTCCGAAACTGTGGATTGTTCTACGTTTACAAACTTACGCCACTACCTGCTTGCAACTTACGTTACTGTGGTGGCGGATTTTTACCACCAACTACTTCACCAGGTAGGATATCGGGACTTTTTTCTTTTTAGTTAGTTACGCCTCACTTAGCGTACAGCATAGCCGCGTGGCAGGCGTAAACGGGAAGGGGAAGGGGGAGGGGGGCGAGCGAAAAAAAAAAATGAAGGGAAAGGGAAGGAACGCCTGCTATAAGAACCGGGCTATTCGTATTACGCCCACTGATTTTCAGATAATCGGGTTATGTCAACTGTCAAAACGTTGACCAATCAGAAACTAGCGCGCGTTTTTACACATGGCTGAATTCACGCAGGAATTTATCTACCGCCTCGTGCGAATTTTATCGAAGTGAGAAACATAATTTGGGGGAAATTTCAACTTTGAGAAGGTCTTCGAGTGGAAATGTCAGCTACTCCCACGAAGACTTCTAAAAGGAGGAGAAAACCGAAAGAACAAAATTTAAATAACTGTTGCAGAATCTGTGGAATTGAGTTCGTGTCTTCTGGATCAAGGGCTTCTTTCGAAAACTTGTTCACAAAGTCGGCAAGAAGAAAAAATATAGGGTTGGTGTTGACGGACTGTTGTTCATCTATGGGTTTCCCTTAAATTCAAAGCGAAAGCTTATCAGAACGCGTATGCAGACCTTGTGGTCGGAAGATCAGAAATGCTGCAGAGTTATAGAGTTTTATTAGAACAGCTGTCACTTCAAGCACTGCAATTACTGCTTCGGCCGAATGCGACTAGGATACAACTGCCATCGATCGAAGGAAAAGACAGCTTCCCACGACCATCACGCCTGAGAGAAACAAAGGAAAGAGACGAATTAATGTTCATGTGGCGGATAAAAAATCTTCTGGACAGGGATCTTCGATAAGTCTTTGTTTTCTGAAGCAAGTACGATCAAGGAGACAGAAAACGACGTTGCCTTTGCAGAAAACGAAGGTGAGAATGCACAGCCTCGCGACATTTTAACAACCTACTGTAATATTGATGATATTTCAGGAATAACCGAAAAACAGCTGAAGGTAATGATTTTATATCCCAATGGAAACATCGTTGTACGCGATTCCTTTGACAATACAACGAAATCGCTTATTTCAAACTAAGCATTGCGAAATTGGAAGGCTGCGTATCCAGAAGAGATCGTACGGCCGATTTTTGTTCAGGTTTCAAGCTCAAATTGTAGCTACCAACGAGATTTAAATCGGCCACAGCTTTCGCGAAAACGTCTCCGTCCGCCGCCATCGTGAATGTAATGTGTTTATATTTTTGAGTAAATTATTCATTGTGCTTTAGCCAATCGGATTTTTCGGCCGCTAGCGACCGCAGAAATAAACAAAAGGAGGTCTTTATTGCAGGCGTCCTTTCCCCTTCTCTCCCCAGTTCCCCCTCCCCGACGCCTGCTACGCAGAATACGTACAGCACATCACCCGCTACACCGTGAATATATTTATATTCTACCTTCTTGAAATGATAACTTTCTTTATGTTTTGTCTCGCAATGTAGTCACCTCATCGCCTGATGAAGACCAGCAGTAAGCGGTCAAAACGTCGTAATCCACATGTAAATTGACCACATCATGAGACAAACGATCCTGAAAGCTATCATTTTGAAACCACCGCGATGAATAACCATAGTTTTCTTATTTACACTCGGGGGTGGATTGCGTATTTTTTATTCCCCAAGATTTAAGTGCTCTCATCTTCTGGTATGGAACCTGTACAGTTATACTCTCAATCCCAGCAATATCGGACAACTTCGGGACCGCACTTCCCGTACGCGAGCATTTTGTAAATTACCGTTTTGTTTCTCAGTCAATAATTTATCTCTTAAGCGACCACCTTTCTTAAGCGACCACTTTTTCCTTCACCAAGGGTGATCGTATAAGAGAGAGTTGACTGTATACGTCTTTAATAGAGAGAAGGTTTAGTCACGTGAGAGGGAGTTGTTTTCAGTAACGGTAAACTCTTTTTAAGTCGGACAAGGAAGGTTTAGTTACAGACAAACAAGTAACACTCGCTGGGGCCAGCCAACCATTGATGTCCGCCTTATAAAGGTGTCCGCCTTATAGAGGCGTCTGCTTTACAGAGGTGTCCGCTTTATAGAGATATTCGCCCTAAAGAGGTGTCCGCCTTATAGAGGTGTCCACCTTATAGAGGTATCCGCCTTACAGAGGTGTCCACCTTATAGAGGTATCCGCCTTACAGAGGTGTCCGCCTTACAGAGGTGTCCGCCTTATAGAGATATTCGCCCTAAAGAGGTGTCCGCCTTATAGACGTGTCCGCCTTACAGAGGTGTTCACCTTATAGAGGTATCCGCCGTACAGAGGTGTCCGCCTTACAGAGGTGTCCTCCTTATAGAGGTATCCGCCTTACAGAGGTGTCTGCCTTATAGAGGTATCCGCCTTACAGAGGTGTCCGCCTTATAGAGGTATCCGCCTTACAGAGGTGTCCGCCTTATAGAGGTGTCCGCCTTACAGAGGTGTCCCTTTTAAGAGAGTTGACTGTAATCTATCCGCTGCGACCCATTGTATTTTTGCGTGCGATTCAGCTATGGTAGAATAAACCTTGCGTCAGAGAAAGTATTTAAAAGCATTTAACAACTCAATCTTTTTTTAGTTCCAGCTTCATCGTCTGCTTCACCAAGTGCAGGTTAGAAATGTTTAAGGGTGATCTCTTTTAACTTTTAGGTGCAATTCAGCTGTACGTGGTAGAATAACCCTTGCGTTAGACAAATTATTCAACCATTTAACAACTCAATCTTTTTTTTGTTCCAGCTTCATCATCTGCTTCACCAAGTACAGGTAAGAAATGGAATTTTATCTACACCAGGTAGGAAAGATTTAACCTTAATTACAGTCATAGTATTCACCTATTTGCAGAAATCGTGCTTGTCATAGAAAATACAGAAGTGAAAGCCTTGACGGATCTGTTATACAGTTATTGTTTTAATTTTCCTGTGAATTAAAGGCGATCTAAAGCCATTTGTAGAAATAACTAGTGAATTATTTCATATCACTTAGAGTGGCCGATATTTTGATTTCATCATCAACATCCGAAATGCCACCTGCGAAGGCAATTACTGCACCCCACTTCTTTATCAGGAAAACAATAAACTGAAAAGAATATGAATCAGGAAATAAGCACTCTTTTTTAAAAAGTTACAACAAGGGCAACATGGAAATTTCGTGAGGTGAGCGAGAAGAAGTGAAATCTCAAATGATTCTCTTGCACAATAACCTTTTCTTTTTTTTTGTTGACTGAAAATTCTTGCTCTGAAAAGGTATATGTATATGCTTGTTACTTAACACTATTTTGTATGGTGGATTTTTTGTTTCAGCACCAACATCCATAATTCCGAGTGTGACCCCCAAAATACCAACACCTACTCCTTCATCGTCAGGTAAGAGATAAACTGAAAAAAAATCAAGATAAACAGCAAATGTAGGCCGCGCCTCGAACCACCGACCCTCAGATCTAAAGTCCATCGTGCTAACGACAACATTAGCGCGCTTCTAGAAGGGAGCAGCACGTAACTGCACGACTATTCATCGAGTTTTTGTTTCTTTGTTTTGTCATGCAGTGTGTCCACACATGCTGACCCTAAAGGAAGCATCAGGAGTTATTACCAGCCCTAACTACCCCAGCAAATACCCAGGCGACCAGACGTGCAGCTGGCAAATTACAGCAAGTAAAGGAAAACGCATCAAGTTGGTCATCGAAGCCATGTACATTCAACAGTGCCGAGCTTGCACGTGTGATTATGTGGAAATACAAAATGGCTCCCTTGCAGATAGGACTCCAAGTGGGAGAGAATGTGGTAACCTGTTTGGCAATGTAACATATTATTCGAATACGGAGAGCCTGATGTTGCTGTTTGTATCTGATGGGAGTGTAGAGATGCTTGGATTTAGAGCAACTTACACTCAATTTAACTTCACTGTCTCGACTGGTAAGCAGAGTTTACTGAAGTAAGAATCTCTTTTACATTTCACTACTGCAATGTGGATATGTCCTAAAAACACAAGGAATATTTATATTTACAACAAATCAGTAAGGGCTATTTTTAGACCCAGATTAGTAAGGGCTCAGAATACTCCGAGCTCCGAGAAAATTTAAATAACTAGAAGAAATACAATACAATACAATACAATACAATATTTTTTATTCAACTCACACAAGATCTTACAGAAAAGGAAAAAGAAAATAATTTAAAAATAAAGCTAGATTATAGATATGGAAAAGAAAAACCGAAGAAAAAATTAACAGAATTCGTGAGTTTGGAGCATCCAAATAGCTAGAGCTAATCGAGTGGATGACCCAAAAGGAAAACTGAGTTCATAGAAAAATAAGATTTAAATTACATAAATTAAGATAAAAAGTATTTCTTCATGAGCTAATAATATTAATTTAAGTATTTAATGTATCAAAAAAGTCATCGTAATTATTGATCATAGAGTTCTCAATAGTTTTACAAAATGAGGAGAGAAAAGGAATTTGTTTAGTATTAGCTGATAGAGAATTCCAAAGGCGTGAACCAGTATAGCGAAGGGTACGAATGCCATATTGAGTAGTGTTAATCCAAACAGTAACGAAAGGCATTATTATTATCGGACCGTTCTCGCCGAAATATTGAAACTTTCTTAATTTCCATCATGGCCATCATAATCGCTAGATGACACCAAATATACAACTAAATTGGATAGAGTGATAATGTAGAGCAAGACAGCAGCGGTAGTTGGAAAATAAAGTGCAGGATTGCAAAGGATGGAAGTGGATTACAGTTCATGAAATTCGATTTCGTGACAGGCGGTCAAAATATCTAAATTATCATTCTAGTAGGATTTTCACTTTTTTAACCGTTATTTGTCTTTATTAATATATATCTCTCTTTCATTACTTTTAGCTTTTTTCTTCTCATTTAAGATAATAACGCAAGCGTAAAGTATGTTCCTGGCCATAATCATAAACATACGATGTATCAGTCAAAAGGAGCGTTGGAAAGCATGTTGTGGGTTGTGGAATATGCGCAAAGTCACTCAATGCAATATAAAACGGGGCGGGGATGAGCAGCCCCCCTCGTCTAGTTTAGTGCCTTGTATATCATTGAATTGTGTATCATCAGTTCATGGTAAGTGACCCGCCGACTGGCTTATACCTGGAGGGTCTCATGGATTAGGATTGAAGTTTCAGTGAGCTGCCATTATCCACAGCATTGTAATACTGGAGAACAGACGGGAAACGAATCACAGTTTGCCTTAAGAAGTTAATACAAAATGCGTGTATACATGACTATTGCGAAATGGTAAAACGCATGTAACAAAGATCGTAGTTTGTAGTTATAACAAGTACTGCAATCATATGCATGCATTACTTCAAAGTGTGCTTAGTTAATAAGAAATACCGTCATGATTAAACATCCAGGCCGGCCGATGAGTCACTTAAGACTATGAAAGCAAAATAATACCATCAGATGGGAAACTGATTTCATTAGCAATGAGGAACATCTCGGCGCCATAAATAACTACGTGTAAACTTTCTCCTAGAATGCTCCAACTACAGATTTCTCAACGAAACCAACAGAGCAATAACGTTTTTCAACTTAAGCATTCCATACCTCTGTGATACAACGTTGACGGCTGGTTGGTATCGATTCAGTGGAGGGGCTGGAAATCAAATGGCTGACTCATGTGTCGCTTTACAGTTCCCTTATTGCAATACGGACGCACATGGCTGGCTTAGTGGAAGTCATCCTGTAGTGGCTGAAGGAGCTGTTCGACGCAAAGTGTGTTACCCTAATTTTGGAATGTGTTGTCCTTATTCAAATTACATTAGCATTCGTAACTGTGGCTTGTTTTTCGTTTACAAACTACAGCCTCCGCGTCATTGTTTTTTGCGTTACTGTGGTAACGGATTACCGCGTGCACCAGGTAACAACACGTTCGCTATCAGTATTTATTCAATTGCATCACACTCTGCGAACAACACATTTACTGCATCTGTGAACACGCTAAGTGGACTGCCTGTCATCTTGAAATCCTCGACATTAAGAAAGATTAAGAAATGTTATAAATTTATATCCACTTTAATAATTGCCAATGTGAGACCTCTTCTACCACCCAACCAAACAGGAGAAAGCGCTTCCAAACATATAAAACTTATTTTTATGTTGGAAGTACAGATTTGAAATTTTGAAAGCCTGCATGATACCCTAAACGATAATAGAATGTTATTGTTGGTGTATATATATCCTGTCAACTTATTCATAGGCGGTAATGTCAGTTGCAGCGAATTAATTCAATCCCCTTTTTTTAGTTTTTAAGGTAATGACGTACGTTTCCACCTTATTAATTGTCTAGAAGGTACCGTGAAAGTGCACCCAAGAACTGTTTGAGGGGCATATTATAAACGTCATAAAACTGCTTTGTGTAATCTCTTCTAGAATGTTCCAACTACAAATTTCTAAACGAATCGAGCAGAGCAAGATCAAACAACAAAAGCACGCCTTCTTGTTTCCGATACAGCACTCTCAGGGTGGTACCGATTCAGTGGAGAAGCCGGTAATCAAATGGCTGACTCCTGTGTTAGCATGTCTCACTGTGGTGCTAAGTTCCCTGGTTGGCTAAGTGGAGGTCATCCCAAAGTGGAGGAAGGGGCGGTTCAGCGTAAAGTGTGCTTTACTGTTTACAGTTGCTGTCACAGTTCAATTTACACCAGTGTCCGAAACTGTGGATTGTTCTACGTTTACAAACTTACGCCACTACCTGCTTGCAACTTACGTTACTGTGGTGGCGGATTTTTACCACCAACTACTTCACCAGGTAGGATATCGGGACTTTTTTTCTTTTTAGTTAGTTACGCCTCACTTAGCGTACAACATAGCCGCGTGGAAGGCGTATAAAACGGGAAGGGGGAGGGGGGGAGAGGGGGCGAGCGAAAAAAAAAGGAGAGGAAAGGGAAGGAACGCCTGCTATAAGAACCGGGCTATTCGTATCACGCCCACTGATTTTCAGATAATCGGGTTATGACAACTGTCAAAACGTTGACCAATCAGAAACTAGCGCGCGCTTTTACGCATGGCTGAATTCACGCAGGAATTTATCTACCGCCTCGTGCGAATTTTATCGAAGTGAGAAACATAATTTGGGAAAATTTCAACTATGAGAAGGTCTTCGAGTGGAAATGTCAGCTACTCCCACGAAGACTTCTAAAAGGAGGAGAAAAACCGAAAGAACAAAATTTAAATAACTGTTGCAGAATCTGTGGAATTGAGTTCGTGTCTTCTGGATCAAGGGCTTCTTTCGAAAACTTGTTCACAAAGTCGGCAAGAAGAGAAAGTCTAGGGTTGGTGTTGACGGACTGTTGTTCATCTATGGGCTTCCCCTACATTCAAAGCGAAAGCTTATCAGAACGCGTATGCAGACCTTGTGGTCGGAAGATCAGAAATGCTGCAGAGTTATAGAGTTTTATTAGAACAGCTGTCACTTCAAGCACTGCAATTACTGCTTCGGCCGAATGCGACTAGGATACAACTGCCATCGATCGAAGGAAAAGACAGCTTCCCACGACCATCACGCCTGGGAGAAACAAAGAAAAGAGTCGAATTAATGTTCATGTGGCGGATAAAAAATCTTCTGGACAGGGATTTTCGATAAGTCTTTGTTTTCTGAAGCAAGTACGATCAAGGAGACAGAAAACGACGTTGCCTTTGCAGAAAACGAAGGTGACAATGCACAGCCTCGCGACATTTTACACATGTAACAACTTGCTGTAATATTGGATATATTTCAGGAATAACCGAAAAACAGCTGAAGGTAATGATTTTATATCCCAGTGGAAACATCGTTGTACGCGATGCCTTTGACAATACAACGAAATAGCTTATTTCAAGCTAAGCATTGCGAAATTGGAAGGCTGCGTATCCAGTGGGCAAAACTGGGAGCACATCCCTGCCATCGGCCGATTTTTGTTTAGGTTTCAAGCTCAAATTGTAGCTACCAACGAGATTTAAATCGGCCAAACCTTTCGCCAAAACGTCTCCGTCCGCCGCCATCGTGAATGTAATGTGTTTATATTTTTGAATAAATTATTCATTGTGCTTTAGCCAATCGGATTTTGCGGCCGCCAGCGACCGCAGAAATAAACAAAAGGGGGTCTTTATTGCAGGCGTCCTTTCCCCTTCTCTCCCCAGTTCCCACTCCCCGACGCCTGCTACGCAGGATACGTACAGCACATCACCCGCTACACCGTGAATATATTTATATTCTACCTTCTTGAAATGATAACTTTCTTTATCGTTTGTCCCGCAATGTAGTCACCTCATCGCCTGATGAAGACTAGCAGTAAGCGGTCAAAACGTCGCAATCCACATGCAAATTGACCACATCATGAGACAAACGATCCTGAAAGCTATCATTTTGAAACCACCGCGATGAATAACCAAATTTTTCTTATTTACACTCGGGGGTGGATTGCTTTTTTTTTATTCCCCAAGATTTGGGTGCTCTCATCTTCTGGTATCGAATCTGTACAGTTATACTCTCAATCCCAGCAATATCGGACACCTTCGGGACCGCACTTCCCGTACGCGAGCATTTTGTAAATTACCGTTTTGTTTCTCAGTCAATAATTTATCTCTTAAGCGACCACCTTTCTTAAGCGACCACTTTTTCCTTCACCAAGGGTGATCGTATAAGAGAGAGTTGACTGTATACGTCTTTAATAGAGAGAAGGTTTAGTCACGTGAGAGGGAGTTGTTTTCAGTAACGGTAAACTCTTTTTAAGTCGGACAAGGAAGGTTTAGTTACAGACAAACAAGTGACACTCGCTGGGGCCAGACAACCATTGATGTCCGCCTTATAAAGGTGTCCGCCTTATAGAGGCGTCTGCCTTACAGAGGTGTCCGCTTTATAGAGATATTCGCCCTAAAGAGGTGTCCGTCTTATAGAGGTGTCCACCTTATAGAGGTATCCGCCTTACAGAGCTGTCCACCTTATAGAGGTATCCGCCTTACAGAGGTGTCCGCGTTATAGAGATATTCGCCCTAAAGAGGTGTCCGCCTTATAGACGTGTCCGCCTTACAGAGGTGTTCACCTTATAGAGGTATCCGCCGTACAGAGGTGTCCGCCTTACAGAGGTGTCCGCCTTATAGAGGTGTCCGCCTTACAGAAGTGTCCGCCTTATAGAGGTATCCGCCTTACAGAGGTGTCCGCCTTATAGAGGTGTCCGCCTTACAGAGGTGTCCGCCTTATAGAGGTATCCGCCTTACAGAGGTGTTCGCCTTATAGAGGTGTCCGCCTTACAGAGGTGTCCCTTTTAAGAGAGTTGACTGTAATCTATCCGCTGCGACCCATTGTATTTTTGCGTGCGATTCAGCTATGGTAGAATAAACCTTGCGTCAGAGAAATTATTTAAAAGCATTTAACAACTCAATCCTTTTTTAGTTCCAGCTTCATCGTCTGCTTCACCAAGTGCAGGTTAGAAATGTTTAAGGGTGATCTCTTTTAACTTTTAGGTGCAATTCAGCTGTACGTGGTAGAATAACCCTTGCGTTAGACAAATTATTCAACCATTTAACAACTCAATCTTTTTTTTGTTCCAGCTTCATCGTCTGCTTCACCAAGTGCAGGTAAGAAATGTTTAAGGATAATCATTTTTAACTTCTACGTTCAATTCAGCCGTGGTAGAATAAACCTTGCGTTAGGCAAGTTATTTTAACATTTTTAAACAACTCAGTCTTGTTTTTAGTTCCAGCTTCATCGTCTGCTTCACCAAGTGCAGGTAAGAAATGTTTAAGGATGATCTCTTTTAACTTTTAGGTGCAATTCAGCTGTACGTGATAGAATAACCCTTGCGTTAGACAAATTATTCAACCATTAACAACTCAATCTTTTTTTTAGTTCTAGCTTCATCGTCTGCTTCACCAAGTGCAGGTAAGAAAAGTTTAAGGATGATCGTTTATAGCTTTTACGTGCAATTCAGCTGTGGTAGAACAAACTTTGCGAGTTTAGACAAATTAGTTAAACATTTAACAACTCAATCTTTTTTTACTTCCAGCTTCATCTTCTGCTTCACCAAGTGCAGGTGAGAAACATTTAAGGATGATCTTTTTTAACTTTTACGTGCAATTCAGCTTTCACGGTGGTAGAATAACTCTTGCGTTAGACAAATTATTTAAACATCATTAACAACTCAATCTTTTTTAGTTCCATCTTCATCGTCTGCTTCACCGAGTTTTTAACAAACATCTCTAATAATTCAGTCTGTTAGATTCGATGGCCGACCGAAGTAGCTTATTTTGACCTTATTGATAATTCTGAACATCGATGGTGAATTGAATTGAAAATGTTAGAGACTAAAACGTAATTTTGGACCATAATTATTCTTTAGCAAGTTAATGGTAGGAGTGCACTCCCCTAGATCCACCGCTGACGGGCCCTTGGTCTCCTACGAAAATGGTCGCTCATCTGTGTGAGTTGATATTGAGTGGATAAGAGATACTAAGTTTTATTATACGACACAGCATTTTAGAGTTCGAATACGCGCCAAAACGAGTCCAAATATGACACGTTATTATACTCTTCTGACCGCGCGCTCGTCAGTATTTTTTTCTTGCCTAAAGGCTTAAAAATATAAAATAACTCGAAAAAATACCAAGCCTTATTTACAGAACTTTTCGCTGATCAGATCAGGTGCATCGCACCGGTATCGCGAGGTCACGGGTTCGAACCCCGTTGAAGTCCTGAATTTTTTCAGGCTTCTTTTCGCAATTGCTTAAAATTGCGTTCACAACTGCGAGGGTCATTCTTCATTTGATTTCATTTCCACAGTTCATATATGATTTATTTCATATATATCATTTCAAACTCACTCATTTCACGGGAACATATGAACCTACAATTGACCTGCTCCCAACGTCAGTGGCTTCATAGCTCAGTTGGTTGAGCATCGCACCGGTATCGCGAGGTCACGGCTTCGAACCCCGTTGAAGTCCTGAATTGTTTCAGGCTTCTTTTCGCAATTGCTTAAAATTGCGTTCACAACTGCGAGGGTCATTCTTCATTTGATTTCATTTCCGCAGTTCATATATGATTTATTTCATATATATCATTTCAGAATAACCTCTATTAATCAAAATGCAATCCCACATGTAAAGCATATTTTACCGGCTGAAACACGTCATGATTTGTCCAATGCCAAAGAACATTTATTTAAACTTTAGTTCAAGAAAAATAGTGACTATTGTAGAAACTCATGTTAGACTAATTTTTTTTTTCTGAATAGTTTTTATGTCTATTTTTTTTTTCGTGGTTTCATTGTTATGTGTATATGCTTGCGTGCCCATGCACGCAACTGGCCGGCCATTTTGTACGTAGCTCCGTCGATAATGTACCACTCAGGCAAATCTGTCATATCTTTCTCAAATGAATGTTTTCTTTGTTAAAGCGGAGCCAACAGCACCCACCACCAATGCAACGACAATAGAACCATCAACACGTAAGTTTGATCCATCCATAGTTAATAGCGAGAACAAAATCCACGTCGCTTTACGAAATATAGGTGCCTTTGTCATGCGTACTAATAGTATCGACTTTTCTTCTTAACGCAACAACCTAATTAATATATTTTGTTGAAAAATAGCCACAGAATAAGCGTTGAAATATATTCAATCGGTAAGTTCCCAAGTAGGTATCGGTGTATAATTGGGATGCCTCGTCTATCTCGGCTGATTGGTCTGTTTCTGTTCCATTATTTTTTTTTTTCACGTGTAGTTCAGCTCTTTCCTCGCTCAATTTTGTGGTGATTATACTTCCTTTAAATGAAAGCAAGTAAAATCTCACAAGTCAGCAAATAATGAATTCAAGATTTCCATGCCAGTTTATCTTAACCTGGAGAAATCCTGAACTCATCTTCGATGTCTTGAATCTAAACCGTTGCAAAACACTTGGATTCAACTGGCATCTAGCACTCATCGTTTTGATTTCAAGCTTTTACATCCATAAAAGTATTGAATTCAACACGATCACAGAATTTAAAGCTATATGTCCTTAAATTCAATCACCAAGTTTCGGCTGAGATGCTTTTTAAAATTCAATCTTTTATAAAACATAAAAGTATGGATTCAAACCTTTACTCCAAACTGCATTTTAAGTTTTGTAATGCAAGAACTTTGAATGCAAGTTTAGTACTTATCAAATTTCAGTTTTTACATTCGTGAAAATTGTAAATTTAACTTTTAGATCGTGTGAACTTTTCATTTGAGTTGTTTACAAACTGTAAAGACTCTAAATGCATGGTTTTGTACTCCTAAACATCTTGAAATCAAGTTCATGTTATTACTACCAAAAACTGATTTCAAGACGTCATGTGAAATCTTGCATGGGTCTAAGTGTTCAACAAATTGAACCTTGAATCCCTGAGATTTGCAGCTTTGTAGTTCTGCATGCGTTTGTTCGGATATTTACATATCATTTTAGACACAGTTAAATTAATAAATTAATAATTCCTTTGTTTATTTCGCTATTAAAATGCATTGTACATCTTTTACCATTGCGCTCTTTGTGGTATTAACTTCTCTTGTTTGCACCATTTTCGTCATCTTCTCAGATGATCTAATACTTCTTTTTTTTACTCATTTATAGGAAACTGCTCAATGGACTTCAGAACTGTGGCAACATATTTTTTTACTTATTTAATAGTAAATGAATAATTGGGAGGAGCTACTGCTTAAGAATAGGGAGTAAAGTCCGGCTCGAGATCCAGAGGTTGAGAGTTTGCACCTACTTCTTATTGGCCTATTCCATCTTAATCTGGAAAAGAAATGAAGGGTTGGACTATCGTGTTGTGTTTTTCCTACAGTGCCTCTATGATTATGTTTATGAGTAGAAACACCTGGGCGGAGTTATTCAAGGCACGGTTAAGTTAACCCAGGATCTCTGGTGGGACTTCTTTTATGCTACAATATGTTCCCACATTGTTCCCCATTCCTTTTTTTCCTTTTCATTCTTTTTTCTTCACGTTTTCTCTCGTTTTCTCTCTCTTTTTCTCAGAAGAAAACAACAAATCACTTTGATGTCGTGCTTGCCTGTTGCTGCGAGGCGCCTTCATCACGTGGTCAACTTCACGGGACTTGATTTTGATCTCTGCTTTCTACACTTGCATGCTTCTTTAGGTGAGGCTATTTTCCTATCCAACCTCTAAATATCCCATGGGATGAATGAGAAATCAGCTTAATGCAAGGAAGATAGAAGAAGGCATTGCGTTAATATTATTTTTTAAAAGAGTTATTCTTTATAGATCTCTCACTAATCCACTTGATGTGAAAACGATGGAGCTGTCACTGGGCGACATGTGTGTACGTACGAAAAACATGGACCCATTGAAATTTGTTCAGAGCCGGATACGTGGCAAATTATATTTAATGATACGAGCCATATTGAGTGAAAACTAAGCATCTGCCTCATGTTGCGTAAATATTGTGCAAATGTTGCATTACCACACGCTTGCAGACTTACCCCGTAGGTAATGTGTTTGTTCTGAGCAAGTTTACGCAAACCCATTTAAATTTTCCCTAGTTAACTCACCATTCTATATCTTTGTTTTTAGTTACTGCATTGCAGTGAATGAATGAAGCGCAAAATCTCATCAAATGTTGGAAAAAGAAACACAGACAGGCTGGATATGCGTCGTTGTTAAATAACAATATAGTGTGTATAACATTAAACTTCTTTTATCATTTTCGAAGTTCCGAGTTCCCTTTTTCTCACTCTAAAGACGCGATTATATGCTTAGCAAACTTCAACTTGTGTTGTGTTTTATGTGAATGTAACAAAACAGTTTGCCAAAATGCAAAATAAAGTTAAACATGCGCGTTATGTTGTGTTTCACAGCTTTGACAAGTTTGAAAAGATTTGTTTGCGTTAATCATGTTAACTCACGAGCCTTAAACTTAAAGGAATAGTGCCTGCGGGTAAAGGGACAGTGCCGCGAGTAAAGGGACAGTGCCGCGGGTAAAGGGACAGTGCCGCGGGTAAAGGGACAGTGCCGCGGGGAAAGGGACAGTGCCGCGGGTAAAGAGACAGTGCCGCGGGTAAAGGGACGGTGCCTCGGGTAAAGGGGCGGTGACGCGAGTAAAGGGAGCTAAACTCTCGTCGCATGCCCGGGGCATAAAACATTACAAACGAATATTAGTCTGAGCAATGGAAAACGATTCTGTACTATTTAGTACTATATTTATATTTAACACAAATTCATGCTTATTATTCAAACAATTCAGTTACATTTTTGGGTAAAATACACACAAAAAAAAAACAGTAATCATTATAGAGCCTATCGACAATCATTATAAGTATTTGACACTATTTGATAAAGTAACATCGCAGCACTTCACTGGCTCTCAGCTATTTCTAGTCATATTTGTAAACGGAGTACGCATATTTGTAAACTGCAAATGGACTTAAAATGGTAGATGTTAGTTTACATATTTATATTTCCAAGGGAAATATATTAATTTATGTGACTGTCACGAGATTGGTTTAATCGATAATCAGTTTCCTTCGGTAGGGAACGTTCTGTCATCCAGGACATTAAATGTGAAATCCAGGACATTGAACATGCAAGCAATCTACCTCTTTTTCTGGTTTTCTGAGCAAATCAAAATTATTTCCCTTCCTCCCTCCCGCACCTCTTGACGTTTTGTTTCTGGATGGCAGGTGTTCCCTCACTTTTGGTGGGATAGTCATGTCTGATTTGTTTAGATAGAGCAGTTTTCAATTTTAATAGTGTCGTAAAACCAAAACCAAAGTAAACTCTGACCAATCACAGTAGTCGTAAACAATCCAATGAACCAATCAGAGCTCGAAACAATTGCATGTCGGCCGCGCCAAACGCGGGAAAACGCGTGCGAGCAAGTCACGATTTGTTTTGGTTTTACTTCTGATTGGTCGAGAAAGTGGCGCGAGATTTTTTAACCAATCACAAGGCGTAGCAATGCAAAACCAAAGCAATTGTGCAATTACTTTCGACACTCAATTGAAAACTGCTCTATCCCGACAAGCTTTACACGAGTATTGTAAATCAACGGCTTCACCAGCGGTCAAAATTCATCCCAAATGGATGTGTCACTATTTTCTGTCCCAGCAAACAGAGCTCGTCCAAAACAATACTCCTGACTAACACTTACTGATTTTAGGATAAGAGACATGGAACATGAAAGTAGTTAATAATGCACTGAAATGTAATACTTTTGACTTTATAGCGTTATTTTATTTTAATAAAGTTGGGTAAGGTTCAAGCGAAAATTGTTTTGCCGAACAACTTGCGAACAAGAATTCTATCACTAAAATCCGCCTAAAAAGTAAAATTACTAAAACCTTGCTGTTAAATAGTTTCGAGGCTATAGCAATATAGTTAATAAATTAAAAGCTTAGCTCGCTAAATTGTTGTACTGAAAAGGCTAAACCCGTTACAAAAAGAAAGGAAATCCTTTTATAAATCAATCCACCAAGTTTCTAGCGAACAAAGACTTTCCAAAAATCACCAGATGACACGCCAACCAGATAGTCATCGCATTCCCATCTCCTACCATCCGAAAGATTCCAATGATACGCCGCTCTAACAAAAGCAGGGTACACGTATAATCTGTCTTGATCCCTTTCATGTCCCCATTTCCTAACGTAGTACGAACGTTTCTCATATCCCCAATTTTGGCACACTGCTGCTAATTTGGAGTTGTCATTTTTCATCTTGACAAACGAGCCACACGAGGCTGGCTGAACGTCTGTCTGACCGCTAAGGTACTGGACCACAGCTTCACCTTTGCTGTTAGCGGCCGTGATGATGTGGAATGTTCGTCCTGGTCGTTGTTTCTTACAATAGAATCTTACTTGAGTGAAAGGAAAGTGCTTCCTCAGTTCCTTCATGGCGCTTTTTGTGAGAAACATTTGTTTGCTGCTGATTCCACGGTATGAAGTCGTAACTGGCAGTTGAGAGGGAGGAGTTGAGCTGCTCATCACAAAATTGGAGACAAGAAGCCAACCTCCTGAAATTAGAAAAGGGTCAGTGATCATTTGACCCAACTGAAGCAGCTGTAAAAGTAGCAAAATAAAGTTATATAAAAACTGTATCTAGACTAAGCATTCTTTTCTTAAAAAGACACGAAGATGCGCTATTAGGGACTGACCATTAGAAAAGAGGACACGATCTGTGACATTCATCAGACGGTTCACGAATTGTTGATAAATGTGAGAGGCCATGTCCACGTTTAAATGCTTGCGAACGCAAGGGAAAATATTTTTTTTTGATAGAACATATCGGATCAACAGCACTTGGTTGGTTTTTCATGAAGACAGAAAAAAACCTCATGTTTAACCGATATGTACGTAAAATATTTTCCTATTCCATACAATTCGAGGATCATCACCCAGGACAAAACAAAAATTCAGATCCTGTTATACCTGTATAGCTCCACTAGTCCTTCCTTGAATCCTACAGATTACTATAAATTACTTACGTAGACCCCTTTTCTAATGTAGTACAAAGCAGATTACGTAAACTGTTTAGACGTTATTGCAACAATCTTGAAATTGAGCCAGTCTTTATTGATGAAAAAACTTTACTATTGTTATTATTATTATTACTTTATAATTTAAAATCCGAAACATGTTTAGTGTGAACTAAGAATCTGTGCCTGTTGAGCTCCGTTCACGTGTGTTTATAAGTTTCCTTGTTCGAGCTGTAAAGCCTTCTATATTGGCGGAACTAGCAGATACCTATCTACATGTGCTCACAAGCATATTAACAAGGATAGGGCCTCCCACATTTATCAACACTCAGCACACTTAGTACATTAAGATCACGCCACTAAAAAATTCCAAGATAAAAGAATTCCTGCATATTCCCTGCGATAAACCTATTTTAAACAAACAGCTCTGTCAGATCATGTAAAGTTAACTCTTTCCCCTTCATTTTTGCTCTTTTCGTTTCCACAGTTATTGTAACTGATGTTGTCACTTTTGTCAATTTTCTTTTGTTTTCTTTCGCAGTTAATTTTTATCATAATTCCTGTAACAATTGTAATTGTCATTGTTTTATGGAGCTCCATACACAAGAAGCTGATACAACTTGAACACATGGCGTCTCATCGTCGTGGGGAGCAGGAGTGGCGCAGTGGTGAGAGCACTCGCTTTTCCACCAATGTGGCCCGGGTTCGATTCCCGGCCCGACGTCATATGTGGGTTGAGTTTGTTGTTGGTTCTCTCCTTGCTCCGAGAGGTTTTTCTCCGGGTACTTCAGTTTTCCCCTCTCCTCAAAAACCAACACTTGTAAATTCCAATAAGATCTTAATACTTTGACACTTAAATAAATTGATTTGTCTTTAACCCGTTGCAGTATTAATTGATTTCCTAGTGTTTTGAGTGCTTTTACGGATAAATATGAAATTATGTCTGAAAAGTACGACAACATTCAAAACTAAACTGTTTTTATTTAGCCTTTTAAACCCCAACTTGGTCAGGTTGCACAATCATACTGTACTACGCAGTTTCATTCAAATTCATTTTTTATAAATCCACCACTAGTAAAGTGATTTCTTTGAGTCGATCTTCTTAACAGTAGTACTATTTTTCCAATTTTAATTTTGCAAACAAGAATCAGTTTCAATTTTTAGCTCGACACGGTTTTTATACAATGGGAGTTTAAATGCCAAAACGTTTGCAATACCAAATAAAAGTAATCTTAACATGAACAGAAGTCCTCTTTATTTGTTTTGTTTGTTCTGCAGCGGGGGGTCTGCATGTGATGACATTATTAATCAAGTATTACTGGATGTATTTTGGGTCAGAGAAACTTATTTGCGAAATTTTAAGTTGCCTCTATAGAGGTACTTAAATGCGAAATTCGCATTTGTCTCAAGCCCGGTGTATTTTGGAGTAAATTGAGAGCCTGCTTTCAATCCAACGAGCGATGTGCAAATATTGAGGTTCGTCCAGTTATAACGAAATCAGAGAGTTCGAGTTAATAAGACACCAAACATTTCGGCATGTTAGAAATATACCTTACACAAACCTTGACTGCGCGAGACACGGAACGATTTTAGAATACTCGATGACATTCAAATAACAGTAGCCGACATTTGAAACCTTGATCGCTTAGCAAATGGCAAGTTATATAAAACACAAAAACTTATCGGAACAAAAATCCCACAGCAATAATTGGCGAACATAATATCAAACTTCAAATTATTTCCTCTGCTTCTCAAGTCAACACAAGGAGAGATTTTGCCGCCATCTTGAAATCAACAGCGAGATCACGAGGTCGAGTGTCAACCAATCAGGTCATTGA
The DNA here is from genome assembly GCA_022457155.1 of Cladopsammia gracilis. NCBI lineage: Eukaryota > Metazoa > Cnidaria > Anthozoa > Scleractinia > Dendrophylliidae > Cladopsammia > Cladopsammia gracilis. The sequence goes on from JAJGOT010000077.1 coordinate 266,752, forward strand.
AACTAAAATATGCGCCACAAATTTGCATGCGCTAATGTAACACAAAAAAGAAGGGAAAACTCAAGGCAAAACAATATGACTCGTCGACTACGCCACAAGTAATTAATTTTCAAATGGTTCTTCTCGCTACAACGGAGTAGAGTTGACCGTTGTAACCGTTGAAACATGCAAAAATCAAATGCATCGTCTTTTTTTCTAAAAATTATACTCAGCCTGCTACTATCCAAATCTTTTGGAAATATAAGATAATTTTCCACACTGACAGTACAACGATTCGCTTATTGTATGAAGGAATCAATGATCAAGTGAACCTTGATCGAGGTTATTGCTGTGGTGCACAAAAATGCATTTTTAGATTTCTCTCTGAATAATCAGACGCAGAACTATCGAGAATGGGATTCTGGGTAAGCAGCATTGGCAAGCTAGTAATATTCCATTTCTTTATAATCAAGATGTTTTCTTTGTTTGAGACATTTTAGAGCATGATTTATGCATCCTGTGTTAATATAATGTGTATTCTGTCACAGACGAAGATTAAGTTTTCCAACTTCCCAGTAAACCTTTGGGTCGCACCGTTCATGGTTTATGCTTTTCACGCGACAACGTTTCTTCAATTTGGTGTATTTAATAGCAATGTATACAAAACGGTTGGTTGGTCGAATTGACCTGCAAAAATAGCACAAGCAGCATCCGCCATGAATACGATATTTTCTTTAATGTTGTTTAACCGTGAATTTAGCAGGTTTCAATAAAACAGACCACAAGTCATTTGTTTTGTAAGCTGATAGCTGGAAGTCTATGCGCGGCCACGTTTTTATCACCACCTCGCTACTCGGGAAACCATTTTTACTAGCGCTGTTTTAGTAGCATTTGTGCCTAAAATCGATTAAAAAAACAAACAAAGGTATAGAAGTGTCGTTATTTTGAACCTTACCTCCATCAGTTGTCATGTCACAGTAAACTTTTAAAGGGTTGCCAGTTTTCCCAGGATCGATCCAGTACTCCCCATCTCCTTTGGAGGAACCAAAGTCCCGGATGTCCTTGCAAGATTTAGCAGGGTCATGGGAATACCAGCCTTTCTTTGCTAAAGTAAAACAATACAATGATCTTTTTCAATAAATGCTGCGTAAACTCTGAGTGCTTAACACGTCCTTGTCACTGTATAGAACAAGGTCAAAACTCTTATTCTTCGGCCATTTCAAGTTTAACAGAAATAAAATACACACTGCCATGTTTATAACCGCAGTGTGTATTTTATTTCTGTTAAAGAACAAGGGCAACACGAGAGACAATCTTAAATTTAACTTTATCTAAATGTGGTTATGGTACTAAAAGCGTTCAGGAAACACTAGATCAGTAACATTTCTTCAACGCCTGTTAACTGAATTGAATAGCATCCTTAAAATTCTATATTATACCATTTTGACGTCGAGTAGTTTTAATTTTATCTTGAATCCTGGCAAGAAAAGTTTAGTTCAATTCATTACAACCAATAAGCAGAAGTGCCAATGAGTAGCAGTTTTGTTTTTATTGAGATTATCAGACTCAGATATTGACTAACTGTTCGTCTACCAGTACAGAAGTGACCTATGGCATCTGTTGTTTATTTAAATACATACTTAATGTATCGTGGAGTAATAATTAAGTAATAATATAACATGGTTACCAATGCATCTTTTTCCATCCCCATAGTATCCAGGTTTACAGATGCAATTGTAAGATCCTTCGGTATCATTACACACTGCATTCGCATCACAGTTATGAGTTTTATTTGTGCATTCGTCTATATCTAAAAAGCGGAGAAAAAGAAAGGATTGAATTCCAATTCTTTCACTGTGACGTTTATGTCTTATAACTGCACAATAACATAATCTTTGTTATAGTTACATAATGAATTACATAATTTAAAGGGACAGTGTCTCGGCTGATATAGCGTGTTTTCAAGATGATGGCCAGGAGCTTTATTATCATGAAATAGGACGGTTACAAACAACGGACACTAAAAGTTCAATTACTACAAGAAAATCAATTTAAGCTTTTTGACCGCCATTTGATGAACTGTAATCCACTTCCATCCTTGCAATCCTGCATTTTATCTTCATACGACTGCTTCTGTTATGCTCCTTGATTTTTTTATTCCAATTAGTTGTATATTTGGTGGCATTTGACAATATAACATGGAAGTAAGGTAAGGGAATTTCTTATATTTCGGCGGGGAAGTGTCCTTTTAACCCTATTCAGCCTTGGGGGGGGGGGGGGGGGGTGGGGCACAAAGTGCTCGCGATTACGTTCAACATTTATAACTTCTTTAATATGTATTCAAAAGCCATCAAACTTTGTGACTTTTCCTAAAATTTATCTGGCAACAATTTCATATGACAATTTATTGATCATGTGACTTGATGTTTCCATGGAAACAAGATTTTGACAGCCATGTTTTTAGAAATTTGCATATTTGTACCTTTGGATGAACAAAAACAATGTTTATTGGTATAACTTTTATATTTTTACGTCACCTAGCGTTTATTTATTGGTTTTGATTAATTTTGAGTCAATTTGGACGGTTTTTAACAGGTTTTAAAAAATTCAGAAATGCAAGATGGCGGCCGTATAACTAATTACCTAATACCTACGTCATATGACGTCATTGTTGCATTGTGCGGACCGCCCTCTTGTTTTTTTTATCATAGCCTTAATGTTCTTGAAGTTACGAGAGAGTGCATAATGTGCCCCCCAGGCTGCGGAACTCAAAAAGAGCCTAGGCCGAATAGGGTTAACACTCGCGAGAAATAATTAGTTTGTATTGACATTTTTAATAAATACCACGATGCATCATTTTCCGCTAATGACGTCAAGCATATTCTTTTGAATTCTCTTTACAATTCAAAATAATACATTTGACATCGATAGCGGAATATGATGTATTCTGGTATTTATTAAAAGGGTCTATAAGGTCATAAAATTGTGTTGAATGAACACGAGGTGTTGTTATCACCGTGTAAACGACTGAAGTACTAAAGACGTTTTGCTTCGGCGACGTCAACGAGGAGCAAGTACAAAGCAGATACTACAATGACAAAAATATATAGTAATAGTTACCAAAGCATTTGTGTCCGTTTCCAGAGTATCCAGCTTTGCAATTACAAATGTATGAGCCCACGGTATTTTGACAAGCAGCATTCAGATCACATCTGTGGTGGTTGCTAGTACACTCGTCAATTTCTGAAGGGAAAAATTTAAGTTAGTTATAAATAGTTTAATTTATTATAAATCGTCAACTTATAATTACCCTGAAAATCGTCGTAGGAATGGACGACCATACTTTTATGGCTAAACGGTACGGTGGTACTGATTGGAAAAACGTGGAAGAAGTGGTGAAGTATTCCGTATGCAATCACTCGTAGATATTCCTGGGATTACTATTATTTTTATCTTTGAACAATACTGCAAAAAAATTGAAAGAACGTTTTCCATTCAAGGAAACGAACTGCGTACGAAAAGTAATCATGTAACATGTTTTCATGGTCAGGTGATGATATTGGACTGAATAGGTAATTTAGAAGAAATATAACTTACTTATAATTCACTGAATGAAGCTTTTACCTTGGAAACAAGTAAAGTTATAACATCTATCGCAAGACACATCATTCCAGGTGTAGCCATGCTTGGCACCAAGAGTATGGACACAGTCTTCGTTTTTCCAGTTGTTTGGTTGTTGCGGAGCCCAGAACTTGAAACTGCTTATTTCTTTGTTTGTCCATACAAACGATCCTTCAACGCTACGGTCATTCAGTCCAACCCATGATCTCTTTCCATTATGACGATGTTGAATATAAACATTTTCCTCTTGGTTGTGAACCGTCACCAGATGTGAGTCGATGGCTGAACAGTTCATCACAGCAGTCAGCCATGACGCGCATACAGAGCTTGTTAGGTAGCAGTATCCATTGAAATAATCCCATCCAGGTGGGCAAATGTCTGCGTTTTTATAAAAATAGTTACTATTAAACGCTTTCCGAAACAAAATAAAGTATAATGAGGATTAGGGACAAGACTAGACTCGCCACAAGTCCCTTCCAATACTCGTTTTCGCTAAGTTAGGTTCTTCGCCACTAAACTTAATTCCGCACGCAAATTTGTCGAATACAACTCGACCAAAAAAACGGAGGTCGACTTGTGGCAAGTCTTGGACAAGACAACCATGGGGGAAATTGAAAAAGTGTAGGTTTTACTTATCCTTTTGTTATAATTCACCTCGTACCTGACAAAACTGTGTACGATATGGACAGTGGATCGTATTTTGCTTCATATAATTCTTTCACACAAACACGAAACCCCATCTTGTTAATATACTGTAGGACAAAAAGAACAAAAGACTACAGTGAGTGTTCCATCTGTGTATCAAGGTAGGTTACGCCGGTTCATCCTGAGTTATGCCAGATTGAAATACAACACATAAAAAATACATGTAGAAAAAAATCAGAGAACTACTGCATAGCTGTCATTTCATGATTACTGCTTTCAAAAATTTCATAAGTGCTTAACTATATTCCCTAGAACACGTTTGATGACACAATTTGACGCTAGGTGAAAAGGGCTGTTGAATGCTCGTTGTACTTATATGCCCCGCATTTAATTTTTTTTTTAAATTAAGAACCACACACACTGACCTGTTATAGACATTCAGAAAAACTATCAATTATCCTTACCTCCACCCAAGCAGCTATGCTATTATGAATTGGAATTTGATCCCCTCGTTTTGTAGAATGATTAGCAGAAACAAAGAGATGCGGGGTTGCATTATAAACTTTGGCAAAAGTCACGTCCTGTAAAGAGAAAGGAAATCTAGTTTCAAGCTAGACCTGCAGTGGTTGTGTTAAATTTTCATTTAATTGGTCAATGGTTGTAATTTTATAATTAATTTGCTTCTCAAAGAGAACCATTCCAATTCAATTATAAAAGAAAAGCATTCTTTCACCAGCATAGTTCAATTATAATAAAAAAGATTAAAATATTGAATATGTATTACTTTTGATCACTCCTCTACCATCAAGCTTGCATAAACCTTAGAATGCATTGGAATAAAATAATTGAAGTACTGTTGTGATTTAATGAGATCGATGCGAGGCTTGTATGACCTTTTCAACTGTTATATCATTCTATCAAAATTTCATTGAAATGTGATGTCAACCAGGCTTAAGGTTGCACATTATAACAGCACCTCTTCAAGCACTAAAGCGGACACTTACCTTGCAGTAGGCATTGTTATTACTGCTAACAGGTGGTTTATCATTCGCGAAGTAGATCGAGTTATGCTCTGAAAAAGGAGGCTTGTCAAGATATGAAAACGCCAGCCAGTTCTGAAATAAAAAGCATCAATAACAACAAATTATTATACCAGATTAAGTGATTATATATAATGTAGAAAAATAACAAAAATACCTGCATGATCAATAGAGAAGGGAGCGATAAGCAGAGTGCAAAAACAATAGACTATTTTGCTAATGTTGTGTTCCCAGTGCATCTTGGTTCTAGTCCTTTGTGGGGGCAAACGGCCAAAATTAAAATTTCAAATTACCTGCCAAACTGGTCGTTTGCCCTCACAAAGGACTGGAACTACCCAAGATGCACTGGGAACACAACATTAGCAAAATAGTCTATTTCCTTGCGTCAAGTGAACAACGTACGAAAGCGTAAGCAGACGAAGCAAAACCAATGTATATGCAAAGGTGTTGTACGACATTACTTACAACAAGAACATCTTTATGTGATCCTGCATAATTTTGTAATTCTCTCATACAAATTTTACAGGATGATTGCTTGACATCTTCAATCCACACACTAGCAGCGTCACGTTTTAGTCCTAGATTGTGATGCTTGGCAGTCACAAACACTGATGGTTTGACTGCAAATTTTCCCTGCAAAAAAAGAACGAGACTTGATGTCACTGGCGTGTAAGTTACTGAAAGTGGCAAAGAGAATATATTGCAAACCAATGACTCTAAAAGACAAACACAAATTTCATGTGAATTTCTATTTCTATAATTTTTATAAACACCATTACTGCTCACTAATTCCAGCCATTATTTTTGTCATTATTTTTTTAAGCTAATAAAAAAAAAGAAAAACGAAGAGTAAAAAGCATGCAACACTTTCACGTGAGAAATCTTTCTAGTTTTGTCGGATTGTAATACATTTGCATACCTACAAAAGCAATGTCAAGCGAAATTCGAAACCTGTAACACCAAGTATTCGCTTCATTCGCATGGCCTATGAAAAGCTAAGATGTTTCCCTTCCAAGGTTTAAAATCATTCTTTATCTCCTGAAAAGAAATACATAACTTCAGGACTTAAGGGTTTTGTGAAAAAGCGCGAGATAATAAAACCAAAGTCGAATGCGTAACGCATTTACTTTTAGCGATTGTTTTCAACTTGCCATGACAATGCCGTTTGCTTCTTTTCCAGTTCTGGTGTCTCGCAGAAACAATGCGCAAAACACTCAGGAGAATTTCAAGAGATCAGTCAAAAGAAACCGCAAGTAGCGGTATCCTTTGTTAGCGCGCAAAGCATCACGGGTATCCCACATTTTTCGGCCAACGAGTTTCAATGGGCGCGATTCCGTAATGCAGCTGAAGTGATGGAACCCATCATCGAAAGGCAAATTTTTCTTGGCGCGAAAACAAGGTAAAAGGTTTTTTCAATCTATCTAAAGATCTGTATGCGTTTCGAGAAAAAGAAAAACAAACAACAAGCAAAAGCAAAGATAAAACGCGTCTCTTCTAGGCAAAAATTTGCCGAGTTGGAGCAAACTGATCTTTTCAAAGACATGGCCTCAAAAGATACTGTAATGGGTCCATAAGTAATGAATGTAACAATTTTTTGACGTGTTGTTCCACTTACTGCGGGAAATTTCACTGTCTCACAAATAGTTCCAGTCCACCACTGTAACATGCGCACCTCGCCAGTCACACCACCCACCGGAGCACCTTGGTACGCCATCCAGTCAACTGTCACGTTAGCATACGACTTTCGCTCGTTATAACCTGCCGCCATCACACACGCAGTGAAGCCATCATTATTCACATTTTCGACCCACGACACAGCAGCATCATGAACATATGATTTGTCACTGGTATCCATATGATTGACAGTGATCTGTATTTCAATGGGTTTGTCAGGATAAAACACAAAAGGCTTGAAACGAATTACTTGACAGTGAGAGTAACCCAACGATGGAATATGGGGCATGTGGCGGCGACCGCGCTGAAAAGGAAATCCTAGAAGGAAAATAGAACAACGGAACATAAACGAATAGCAGGAATAAAATACTTTGCACGCTGGAGCAAAACATCAGCTGATTAACCTTTCCTCTGTGATATTGGTTGTGTTGTATACAGTTAACAGTAACACTATTTTTTAGCCCGTTCGTCACGTTTGCTTTTCAAATCTCTTTGGAGTTGTTCAACATTAAAGTTACAGCTAAAATGACGTATTCTTAATATTTTGATAAGGTCATAAATATCGCTTTGCCTTCCTTAAAGGGGCACTGTCACCTATTTTTAGTATCACTTTCAAAAGCCAAAAAACATATTTGTTTCAATAGAAACCTTAAAATAATGGTCCAGTTTTGTTAACAAATACTCTATCAGTGCACAGAAACTAGTATTCGTTATTTGGTGGATGGCCAGGATGGATATGGATTGCAACTTGAAAAATCGGCTAATTTTTTTCAAGTTTCTCCCAAGAGTCGTGGAAAAATCGCAGAAAAACTTATTATGGTTTGTTCTTCCTTGAAGAAATCACTTGATATTATCTTCTTGGTGTTCTAAAAGCAATTTTACTGTTTGAGCAAAGGTTCTTTGTCATATATTTAGTGTATTTTGACCAAAACACTGCAAAATCTGCGTGACAATGCCCCTTTTAAGAGGGCTTGAGTGCGTGAATAATTTATTATGCTCGACGAGACATTTACATCAAAAGATTAGCTAAAATGTGAAAAGGTAAGCATTTCCAAAACAATTGGGCTTACCTTCACAGCTACCAGGGTGTTGAATGGTGAAGTTCAGTCGAAGTAGACAAACCTCTTGTTCAAACAAACATTTATTATCGTATGTTGTGCCATTTGAAGAACAGACGGGTTCTTGGTAAGATGGACAACTGTCCACACAGACGCAGCGTGCATCATGGGGTCCAAACGCCTTACATAGACTATGATAATGACAACTAACATCTATGCAAGGATCCAAGTCTGAAGGAAAACAGATAAATAAAAAATGATAAAATTGTGCGATGCGTAGCTGCTATCAACGCACAGCCCTCAGCAACAAACCAAAAAAATGTCAATATAGGGTCAGCGAGGAGTTCATTACTACTGCAGATTATTGCCCTTTAATGAAACGCGTTCAAGCCCCAGCTAATTTTTACGTTAAAAAACGCCGCCGTCAATCACGATTGCGACAAACATTAGCTAGACCCCTGAAAACCGTGAGAAACTCCATCAATCAAAACCCACAAACACAACATTTTGACCCTGAAAGCCATTTTTCCGCCACTTGACATAGCAATCCAAAAACCCTCTGGTTAAAACATAATCTATGTTATGGGGTGTTTTGTAAAGTTTTGGATGATTTGAGGGTATGTTTGGGAGGAAATAGTTTTTCTCAAAGGATTGGTAAAATTTAGAGAAATGAGAAATATGGAGGATTTAGTGAAGTTTTAAAATTAGAATTTGTAGTTAATAATTAATAGACGAATACCAAGTTAGTCCACTAGCAACCTGGGGTGCTCTTGCCCGGGCATCAGCTGTCTGTTGGTGTTCCAAAAATCATTTTCTTTCTTCTATCCCTTCTTTAAACCTCTTCAAATTTCATTCAAATTCACGTTTACCCCCGCCTTAAACATCCTTGTTTCCTGAGACGTCCGGTAGTAAAAACGAAACTGTTGGCCGAGTTTTGAGCTTCAGAGTTCGCGTGTTATTAAACATTGTTTGGTCTAGTGGACTTTCAACCTGAAGGTCGGTGGTTCGAAGCCTGGTCTCAGCCGTCGTGTTGTTTCCTTAGACAAGAAACTTTACTCCACACTGTCTTTCTCCACCCAGGTGTATAAATGGGTACCGGCGACAAAATGCTGGGGGTAACCCTGCGATGGACTAGCATCCCATCCAGGGGGGAGTAGCAATATTCCTAGTTGCTTCATGCTACAGAAACCGGGTTAAGCTCCGGCCGTGTGGGCCATCGTGGCTCGTGGGCGACTTTACCTTTTACCAAAAGGCGAAGTCTTTTATAACTTAACTTACCTCCAATCACTATGTAATCGACTTTTATGATATCCTTGTTGTTGGCGTTATTGTTGTAGCTTCTCACACACACTTCGGTTTCGTTTGTAGACGTATGCTATGAACATGAAATAATAAAGGAAAATATATCTTCAATTTTTTGTCCTAGATATTCAGGTAGGTATAACCAGTGAAAAATTCAAATCTTTAATTTGAGCTTCATTGAGTAGTCTGATTATGGTAAAGAGTAGCGTGGAAGTAATATATCAAACATGAGACACAGTGTTTCATCAGATTTCCAAACACCGCGAAGTGGGTTGAAAAACGAGGCGCAGCCGAGTTTTTTTTAACCCACTTCAAGGTGTTTGGAAATCTGATGAAATACTATGTCGAATGTTTGATATTACTTCTCAAACAAAATGATTTTAGAAGGAGAAATTAAGGATGCAAAAATGAGGAGTGTTTGAACTGATTTCAAAACACTCATTAAACATTAATTTCCTTTGTATTTTCGTCATGAATTATTAATGAGTTTGAGAAATATATCATCAACAATATGAAACAAGAAGCTGTACACAGCTTGAACTCGTGGCGCCTTTAACTCATTGCAGCATTGATTCCCAAGTGATTTGAGTGCTTTTACAGAGAAACATAAGCTTCAAATTATATCTAATCAAAGGCTCCTAAGAGCCAACCCGAGAAGAAGAAATGCTAACGCGTAACGCGCAACGCGTAACGCAATATTGCCGTAAGCTTTAATACGTTTTCACACTGACACAGTTCGATATATATATTTTTTTAAATTAAACGTAAGGATTTTTGACGAACGAAAAAAAAAGTACATCACTTTCATAATGTCCAGTTCGAAAAAAGAAAAAAAAAAGAAAAAAAAAGGGCTTGAGGCTGATTCGAACTCGGGCCGTCCGGGACTAAGCCACAAACTCAATCACTGCGCTGTCCAAGAGCACATACTACCTAAAACTAAATTTTATTATTTTAAGCTAGATACGCATCAGAACGCGTGTTAAGGTTGCAAAATCCTTTTAGATCGATTTTAATGTTGCACTAAAAACTCCAAATGCGAAACATCTGTAAGCTTATTGTTGTCTATATTCGTTTACATCAAATTAATTATTGTTATAATCGGATTCGCGTTGAATTCTTGTTACGAAACGTGTTCGTAACAAAGCATTTGCTCACTAAGTTTACAGCTGATGGAAGGAGCGAGTGAGTGAGTGAGTGAGTGAGTGAGAGAATGAATTTTATTTAAACACCCTTGCCGATAACCTGTTCATCATGCTTTCACGTATACACGGGTTTAAAAGTAAGGCCTGGTTCACACGTGCGACGCAAATGCAAATGCAAATGCAAGCGTAAACGCAAGCGAACAAGTGCTTTTCACCTTGCGTTTGCGCTTGCATTTGCGTTGAGCCCGGTTCACACGTGTGAAACGCAAACGCAAGTGCAAATGCAAATGCAAGGAAATGAAAATTTTTCCATTCCTTGCGTTTGCGCTTGCACTTGCGTTTGCATTTGCGTCGCACGTGTGAACCAGGCTTAAGACTACACTGCATTCACTAGATTCAGTAGCTGACACTTAAGCTCGACCCGGAGCTCGATCGCTAAGCAAATGGCAAGTTTAATATATAAAACACAGAACTTGCCAGAGCAAAAATCCGACAGGAATAAGCGGCGAACACAATATCAAACGGTCCTATCCATCCATGAACGCCTTGAATTGTCTTGAAAGTGTGCAGTTATACGCAGTAGTTCTTTATCTTACTTCTCGAGTACACAAACGGAGAGATTTTACGGTATGTATTTCATGGCCGAAAGCCATATAGTCGTCTATATAGACTTAAATATGCGTGCATAAATTTGCATGCGCTAATGTGACACGAAAAAAAACAAGAAAAGTCAACGCCGGATTTATAACTCGTGTGCTTCGCCACGGGTAATGATTCACTAAACTGCCGTCTGTACTAAAACATTTGAAAGATTTTTGGATGAAGATCACTATGATATTATAAGAATTAAATTAAAAAATTGAATTCAACACTTTCTCGAAGAAATAAAATAAACCCAATGTACAAACATTAAACATAAACATCGCGAGATATTTCGTCAAAAATGAGGATATATTTGCTAACCTCAATCCACGCAGTAACTGCGTCACATGTTCCGGGTCTAGACAAACGTGAATTGTTGTTATTATAACTGAGTCTTGGTGACACCACTACCATCGGCGGGGCAAAGAATGCATCTTTGAACTTTATTTTCTGTAAAATAAAAATATTCTAGCTGATTAAATATGACTTCTTTTTATCTTTAGTAATGCTACATATTGTATCTTTGGCCAGTAGTTGGTGCAGAAATGTCCTTAGAGAGGTAAGGGGCGGACCATTAGAAATCTTGGGAGGGGGGGTGACAATTACCAAAAAAAAAATCCTGCAAAGGAAAATTGTCTCAAAAAAAATTCCTGCAAGCAGTTGACCATAAAAAAATAAAATCCTGCAAGCTAACTGGCTATATATACATATATTTATTTATTTATTTATTTTAAACTGGAACAGATGAGAGTATGACATGCTCTCTGGTAGTAAAATTCATCAAAAGCAACTTCAGGTTGAGTCAAATGCTGTCAAAAATTACCTGCCTCAAAGGTCTATCTGGTACGTCAAATTCTCATAATACTATACAAAAAGACGAAATTGCATATACTTTACTCTGATATCCAGATTAACTAAAGAAACAGCAAGAAATATAAAATGAAATCGAGTACTTGTATGTGGAGCCACACAAAGAGACGCAAAGCGACGAGAAGCCACATCAATCTGCCAAACATTTTTGACAGAAATTGTTGTCCCAGAACACTAGAAATGGAGTTTCAGAGCATCCAGATTTCAAAATTTTCTGGGGGGGCATGCCCCCAGACCCCCCTAGCGGCTCGAGCCTTCGGCGCTCGACCACTCTATCTCAATTCTTATTTCTCCTCATTTTTTATGCAAAGGTTCCACAGTCTGACTTAAATCTACTCTCCAGCGTTTAATACCAAAAATGGATTGGATCAGGTATAAAAAAAATTGGAGCTTGCACGCATTTATAAAGAAGGTCTCAGAAAAAAAAAACCTGCAGGCTTGCACCTTCCCCAAAAAAAAATCCTGCAGGAAAATCAGGTCGAAAAAAAAATTCATACACTGAAAAATTTTTGACCCCCCTCCCAGGATTTCTAATGGTCCACCCCTAATTATCCATGCACCCACAGGCCACTTCTCCTGCCTAAAATTTATCACAGGTAAAACGTTTGGGAATTTCTTCCAGGAGAAAACCCAATTTTATTTACAGATGTTGGTTATGGTAATTGAGTAATCAGACGAAGAACTAATAAAACAGAATGAAATGACTTTACTTGACAGGAAGCTTTAGCTTTGTTATCTTGTTTATTTGATGGCGCGTTGTTGTTTGTAAACACAAGAATATCGCTCAAGGTAAAGTTCGAAGTCCTCAGTTTAGTAAATGCTATCCAATCCTGAAGAAAAAACAAAGCTATAAGCAATGTTAAGCTATAAAATGTTTATTTTAAGTTCACAATAAAAAAAATGTGTCAGCTCGAAATTCTTCATGACATACCTAGTCAAGAAGCTGCTAATTCAAGGAAACTCGACGAAATAAGTTTCTTTTCGTATCAGCTCAGAAGTGTGTCAAGTCACAAAATTTACTGTAATTGTCGTGATGTGTGATGTGATGTGTCGTATCTCTAAATTGCTGTGGAATTTTCAGAAGGAAAGCAACAGATTGCTTCGGGAAAAAGAGTTAAACTCATTTACATTTGAAATTGAACATTGTCACAAATAGGGTAAAATGTCCAGCTAATTTAATAATCGTACATTGTGCTTGCTAATTTACATACTATTAAAACGACCTCAAATGATTGTAAAGTACGTATTGTTTTCAATTTTCTTTGCTGGTTTTGCGACACGCATTATGTTTTATGGTCACCTAACACTTATCAAACGAGGCGTTTCGTGACAACGTGAATAGCAGTACCCTACGTGAGTAACATCATAAGAGGTAAATATAATTTACTTACGACTTTTATCTTTTTATGAAGTCCATCAAAAATCTTAGTTTCCCTGAGGCAAAGTTTAAAGCTGTCCTGGCGCAAGTCCTCCACCCACACGGCCAAGGCGTCCTGAGGTTTTTTTAGATACTGGTGTCGAGCAGTCGCCAAGATTTTTGGAGGAGCCGAAAAACGCTGAAAAATTAGAAAAGTCAATTATCTAAACAGATTTTGAATAGCTTAAACAATATTTTTTACTGTCATAATTAGGTTAATAAATCGCTGAAAGTATATATATACCAATTTATCAATTATGTTTTCACTCATTTATATTCTTACATGTATGCCACATCGATATTTTCACTCCTTGCCTTGAAAATGATGTTAAAAACATCGAAACGTCGGACAACTATAATTTTTATATTCTTACTGAAGTTCTTCAGCAAACCTTTAGTTATTAGATAACAACAACCATATAAAACAAAGAAGTCGCAAAGGTAATTGAAAGCATAATGGAAAAACGTATGTGGAAAGAAAGAATAGGATGTGTAGAGATTTAAAAACACTAAGGTCTTAAGAAATAGGGAAAAAAGAACAAAGAAAAATAGATATAAATAACGAAAACACACACAAAAAAAGATGAGCAGAAGGAACAATAAAACAAAGCGAAATCAAAAGGGTAGAGTTTAATAAGCTGAAAAGAAAAAGAAGAAAAGAAATAATGGTGGAGGTATTATTAAGCCAGGACGGATGCTATTCAGGTATGAAAACATAATATTGGAAATAGAGAAATGAAGAAAGGCCTAACAGAAGACGATAGTAAAGAGGTATTGAATTTAAGAAATTAAGAAAAAAAGAGAATAAAATGGTAACAAAGGAAAAGAAACTGGAAAAAAAGAAAAAGGGAATGAATGAATGAATGAATGAATGAATGAATGAAAGAGCTAGAAATAATATTGAAAGAGATAAAAAGAATATTAAAAGAAGTGAATAAGAAATTAAGAAACGATAGATTTAAGAAAAATTACAATAGTGAAATTTAGGAAGGATTGTATCGACAAAAATTAAAATGAACATATAAAGAAAGGAAAGATGAATTGAGAAAAGCAGAAAGGAAGGAGATTGGAAAAAGATCTAGAGGAACATTTGGAAAAAGGAAAATTGTAAAGATTTCAACCAGTTTAATACAGAAAGGAACTGAGGAAATATAATATTGAATAAAGACATGTCGAACGATTATGTTAAAAGTATAACGTAACAGTATAAAAGATGAAAGAGAAATTGCTAGTGACTGGTAAGACGATGTTTTAAAGGTAAACAAAGGTTATGGAATAAAAAAAGGAAAATTAACTTAAGGTGCTTCCAAAATGGCGCTAGCGCAAGTTTGTTTATTTTGATGACGCCATGAAAATTAACAGGTTTTTACGGTAACTAAAACGTTTATTGCGCGCATTCCACACGGTGAATGTTTCTAAAAATTGACAAATTGGTAGGTTTTCTTGGTTCTCGATCAAAAGAAACGATTTTTGTACATACACAAACCCAATGAACGTAAAAAAAAAAAACGAAAAGTGAGACTATTGCCCAAAATTATGTACCGATTTTTTTATGGCTTTGTTAGATTAGACTTGCTGAATATTTCTTTTGTTTCACCAAAAATCGTGAATATTTACCGGGTAAAAACCGAGAAAATCCGTTGAGAGGTTTGTTAGCCTTGAACAACAAGCCATACAACTCAATCATTGATTGCCATGGTAACGAGAGAAGACTGCCAAATTAGACTTCCCGTAAACGAAAAGCCTAAGCTACGTGTATGTGTATATTATGCCTAGTATCGCGAAACAAAACTCTCGAAAGACGGCAATAAGATGGTGAAAATTTTATTTGGAAGACTGGCCAATAACTATATGGAGCCACCTTAAAAGCACGATTGAGACACAACTAACCTTCTCAAAGGCGATTCTTTTACACTGTGTTCCAGTAGTCCAAGAGTTCAAGGAAGTGCTTCCTAGCTGAGACCCAACAGGTACAGACTGCAGAGCCATCCAGTTCACTTCTGTAGCGCCATTGGACCCTTCCCCGAACTCCAAAACGCAAACTGTAAATCCCCTTGCATTCACAGATTCCACCCAGATAGCTGCGCCATTTCCACCAGTTGAGCTTTTCACTGTATGGCTTTTGGATGCGAAAACTTGAACTCCTTGTCCGCCATTAAAAGGCTCCTCGAAAGAAATCATTTTACACGCGAAAAGTCCAGGAGTGATGGTAGTCACATTGCACTTTCCAGCTTTAATACTGAGGGCTGTGAAACAAAAATTAAGAACCAATTTATTACCAACAAACTTCTTCAAATAATACAAAATCCTCGACATTTTGATTATGCACAAAAAGGCTGTTACGTTCTAAAGCCGTTTTGCATCCCCTTCTTCAATCGGCGTCTGTTTGTACTTTCATTTTTCTTCGACAAAACATATATACTGAACTTAAATTTGCTATAAATCAGTTGAAAATTAATACTACAACAGTTTTGTTGTCCATACCTTCACTGTCTTGGTAAATTAGCGCCGCTATGAAGAAAATCGAGAAGAAGAAAACACTGAGATAATGCTCGGGAGACATCTTGCTTCAAGTGAAGTAAAACTGCTCTGATTAACATTATACCCCTAGCTATACGTGGCATTAACGTGGCAATAAATTCCTACACGTTATTTCACGTTAAATGGATACACCTAACCCTGGAGGTAGGGGTAGGGGGAACAAGGGTGTGAAGGTAGTTGATAGTGAAGGCTTTTGTGGTGACTCAGTAGGGTGGGCATGTGAGTCGATTGACTTTTTGGGATGTACAAGTGTAAAATAAAAAAAGAAGCTGCCGTAAGGTGAAAAAGAAGAACTTCGTAACAAACTCAAAACTAAAACTTTATTTTAGATATGACAGGTGATTCTGTAACCGAGAAAGGTTTACGGTGATGCAGCAACAATGGTTACATAAAATAATGCCTCAGAGTATTTTCTGTCATCATCATCATCTTTATTTCAAAAACACGGAATCACTTTCATTTAAAAATGCTCTTCCAGTGAGCCGTGGACTACTAGATACAATAATAATAAAACGTTTAAAAACAACCTTATCTGTGTACAAACATTCGTAGGTTTTCATTTGTGCCTAATTAGTGTAGTGTAGGTGGCTTAGTGTGGATATCACTTCATTTTCAGGGTATTCAGTCATATATTTTATACTTTTGTAAAAACCACAGAGTATAGATCCAAATATTTGCTTATGTTTTTAAATGAGTAGAAATTGAATAGCGATTAATCACAACAACTTCCCGCTCCGAGTCAGTACTGCATGTTCAAGTCCTCTCTTTCCGGCGCTCTTGTTTATTTAAATTGCCTCTGATTTCTAACACAGTGGTTTTAAATTTATGGGCTTGCATTGACAGCTGTTAGTAGGAATCTCCGAGCCGTGAAATTAACCACATCACCAAATACTTCATGTTCGAGATTCATTCAATAGACATAAAATATAAATATTATACGCAACGTCTTCGTACCATTGTTGATACACTTCTCAGTCCTACACATTCTTATTTTCACTGTCTCAAAAACATCAACAAGACACATTTATTATATTTTCTTCTTAATTTTCTTGTACAAACAATGAGTGAATTAATTCATAGTTATTTTCCGAATAATATTTATTTCGTTCGGGCAAAAGACGACCAACTCTTCTTAAAGACACGTCTTTTGACCTTATTTTTTATTGTAAAAACGCTCACGGCAATGATGATGACAAGAAAAGCCTTTATTACTTTGACCGCTTAATATATTAGCTGCAGGGTTTATGATGGACTTAGCTATTTTTTTCCCATCAAGTTCTTCGTCACAGTAATCTGCGTTTGAACTACTTCCTCGAGGAAAACGTAAATTATTATTCAGGTTCTTACGCGTTGCAATGACATTCAGGGGTCGTCAAATTGTCCTCTAAAATTAATTTCTTTTTCACTTGAACAGAAAAAAATATCGATACAGATGAAAAGAACAATACATCATAAGATTGATATAAATCCAAGATCTTAGAGTGATGCCTTCACGAAGCTAAAAATGGTTGAGGTAAAGTTTAACGACGTTTTTTAACAACATAAATTTGTTTGGCGTAACGCAAATCTACAGTTGAAAAGAACAATACATCTTAAGATTGATATAAATCCAAGATCTTAGAGTGATGCCTTCACAGAGCTAAAAATGCTTGAGGTAAAGTTTAACGACGTTTTTTAACAACATAAATTTGTTTGGCGTAACGCAAATCTAGCATAACGTATGCAAGAATCGCGAATGCCACATTAATGTCAGTTTAACCTTCCCTTCTTCACTATGAAAAATATAATTGAATCATTAGCAAATCATCCACTTCAACTTTATGTCACTTCTGTAAATTCTAGGCGAGAAAAATCCGAAACATAATAGCGATCGATTTAGCCAAACAAATTATAATATTATTATTATTACTCTGAGTTGTTTCAACCAGGTAACCGATATATGCAATGTTATTATGTTAACAATACTGAGCAGTCTAAATATTTCATTCGAAAATTTCTGAGAAACTACACGTTTTGTAGTAGAGAAAATATCAATATACCACAACATACAAAGGCTTGACTTCGTTCTGAACGAGCGCTGGTAGTTAATCGGAAGAATCGTGATTTGTTTTTGTTCTCGAGCGCGGACTCGAGAAGGGTAAATATCAATCACACACATCTTTTGCGGTTTAACTTTTAGCGGCGACTAACAATAAAACAGAGAATATTTTCAGCATAAAAGGATTGCCTTTGCGTGTTGTGTGGTCAGTGTAAATAAAGTGATAATGACTTAAATGATGAATGTTTATTAACGCAACTTCGTAAAAATCATCCAGCAAGCGCTAAAGGCTGTGCTGCAAATGACACCCTTGGTATAAATACGGTTTTTGATCTTGTAAAAGGACTAGTTTGGCCTGTGTTATGGTATACGTTTTACAAACAGCAACGTACTAAAAACCTTTGGTTTCTGAGAAAACGCTTACCTCCAGTGATTTTCAGAAAGTGCTTGCCTGGCAATAAACACACAACTGGGATATAATGTAGAATAACCCGGCGTCAATTCCTTCCATTCATATGCTTCTTTAGCAATTTGGGTCTGAACTGGCTCCTTCAGCGCAGTGCGATTATCGGGAGATTCAGGTTCTTACGCGTTGTGGTTCGGTCACATCGACCACAGCGAATTTTTTTGGGTAAATTTTCATATTTCATTGCATTTGTACTGGAAAAGCGCTTTAAAATTTTTGAGAAAGGGAGAAATGGCCTTTACAGAGTTGAAGGAATGAAAGTCGAATTTATAACTTTCGCGGATGTTTGTTTTTAATATCTTGTGTATTACTAAAGTAATGTATGCGAGAAATCGCGTCTGCCAAAAACTCAAAGTACATAAAACTCGGTAAAACGTCAGTTTAAATTTCATATATTCATTACTCTTTTAACTATACGTTATTTCCTTTCTTATGCAACTAGAAATAATTGTAATGTTGGAATTCTTCTAAAAAATATCGGTATGCTTTTTTTTCGTATCTTGACATCAAGATGACACGAATTACGTTACATGCAGATCAGCTGTTTTGAATGTTTATTCGATTGATATCTATGATGAGCAAAGAGAAAGGAAATATTATTAATGAATCAATGTGTACCCAACCTCACACGTCTATTAGTAATGCATGTAATAATAGAACTTGCTATTAAAGATGACATAGATCTCCTGCCATCATCATGTTTAAATCAGCAAATGCATTTCTCTATTTGATACTGACTTTATTTTAGGAGCCTCACAGCTCTCAAAAGCCTCCATTTCATTAGCCTTGCGAAACACAGGTGCTATTGTTTTAGGGCTAGGAGTCATTGTTATTGTTATTGTTTTATTGTTCTCTCTTCCAATGTGTAAGATCTTACGACAGCTGTGACATTGCCCCTTTCAGATTTTGACTTTGATTTGAAAACCTTCAATATTTGGAAGTACACGCTTTCTCCTGCTATCCCATAAAAATAATATAACTTACCTATTAATATTAAATAATTTAGTAAGGGACATGAACATGTTATATAATGCCAATTATGATGTCTTGTAAACTGAGTATTTCAAGTTGTTTTGTTATTGTAAGGTGGTATTTTTCAAAGCTTTTCCAAAACAGATTAGGAATAGGAACAATGAAATGGTGGTATAACGTTTCTGGTTCATTATCGCAAAACTTACAATTGTCCATTTTACAGTTGTGTGCTTGGTGACCTTGCCTTTGAGTGGAAGTGAGGCTGGAGGTGACCTTGCTTTGATACAAACCTTTCTGCCTTTCATATGTTAATAATGCTTTTCTCATGCTAACTAGGTAAATTTACATCTAAAAAGCTCCAAGGTCTGTATCATAACAAGGTCAACTTCAGCCTAGCTTCCACTCAAAGGCCAGGACACTAAGAAGACCGCTGTATCCAATTTTAAACAACAAGAAATAAAAGTTGAAAATATTAAGTTTTCTTTCTCGTTGTAACATTAAAACGTTTTGCTGCTTGAACAGTTGCCTGCTAACGTTCAGGAATTAATAGAAAGGTCGGAAACTTAATGTTACTTTCGGGCAGCCATTACTTTTTAACCCGTGAATACGCGCATGCGTGTTCTCAGCAACCCTTTCAGTCATCTCCAACCGCAAAAAAATATTCCCGCATACACAAAATATCGCCAATCCGCAAAATAAACCTCCCGAAAAATTCCATGCTATGCGGTACAGTAAAAACCCGCAAGTAAGAACCTAGTTTTTAAGAACCTGTTGGGCTAAAATTTGCCAGTTAGACCTCCTCTATACAAGAACCTGTTTAGCCTAAAATTTGAAACAGGTTCTTATTTTCTAAAATCTATATAAAAAAATGTGTACAGTACGCTTGGGCAAATAAGAGTACATGTATGTAATGTTATGTTCTGTGATCAGTGCTTCAATTTTTCTTATGAAAGTCACTTTTACATACTTGGAATGCAGATTTTATATAAAGAATAGGCTGAATACCACTAAATTCTATTAGCTATACAATGTAATTTTTTTCCTTCAGAAAATAAGAACTAAGAACCTAAATAGCCTAAATTTGTGCTAATTACCATTTATGTAAGAACCTGTTTAGGCTAACTTGGGAAAATACAGGTTCTTACTTGCGGGTTTTTACTGTATTTCTACGGAAGACAAGACCTTTCCGCCTTTTTCTCTGCGAAGCCTTTTTTTAAGCTATTTATCATATTTTGAAAGTTGCAATTGGTCATTCTGTTTTCTTGTTAAAACTACATAGAAGTGGAAAATCAATGTTGTTTTAGATTGCATGAAATAAACGGCCGAGTTGATAAATTCCAGTTACAAATGGGGTACAACTCATTATTTACATCAGGTAGCAGTTATTTATTATTTCGATGGGCACATAATCTGAATGTTCAATTAGTTACTGATGTTTGGCATAATTCACAATTACTGAACTATTGCCAATGTGCACTGTATTTGTTACACACTCTCTTAAGAAGTATTATTTTTTCATTTAAAGCTTCTTTTTGAAATGACTATAATGCCATCATTAGCCAGATTCGCCTTCACTCGCTTGGATTTCATGGCATGAGACTGCCGGCAATTTTGGAATGCTTCCCAATTTTACTGAAAGAAAAGCCATGAAAATTGGATGATACATGTAGATAGTGTTAGTGTCCGGCAGAAATATTATTCTAATTTCAGATATAGCTAAGCTGTGTTCACATCAGATGTCGATTATGATGGGAGCGTTTACACCAGACAGTCCTCAATCACGATCCGATTTAGCCTGCGAGCAAGCTCTCTTGGGGGAGAAGTGAGAGGAGGATAGAAAGCTTGCAGTGATGTCTTAGGAAATTAAATTGATTAATGGTGTTGTCACTTTTTCGTGTTTGTGAAAACAGAAACGGAAAGTTAAGTTGTACAGTCCTAATATTGTGATAGTTCCTCGAGTAGGAAATAATGCATGTAGCCCGGCTTTTATTGTCAGAATTGAAATATTGCGGGTGGACAAGCATGTTGCTTATTATTATAATTCTTCTGGGTAAATCAAATACTGAAATCGGCATTATTATTATAAGAATGCATCGTGTCGTTTTAGCTCGTATACGTTTACCCAGGTTATTTCCCTGCTGACAAGAAAGGCCACCCTCGTTTCCCTGAGACACTCGATGTGCATGATTTTGCTCTCGGCATATTAAAACGATAGGGATATATTAAACCCTTATTTGGGAGTAGCATGCATGGAAGTACAAATAGTAAACATGTCTTCCAACAAATCACTGGAGAAAAATAATGAATTCTTTATACATATATATATACAAATATAAGGACGGAAAGTTGTAACTCAAGTTTCAAGCACTAAGCGATCATCAGACTGATGATCGCTTAGTGCGTGAAACTTGAGTTACAACTTTCCGTCCTTATATTTGTATTTTGCTCTGCATATCTATACATAGAGCACTCATAGAACAAGTAAAACAGTCTATATATTGTTTATTCATTTATATATATATAGACAGTTAAAGTGAGAACATGAAATTTTCACAACAATGATTATGAGTGGAAAAGTGCCTCAGCCGGGAGTTGAACCCGGGTCTCCTGATGACCGGACAGATGCCTTACCACTAGGCCACTGAGACAACCACACTTACACAAACACAAACAACACATTTGTGGCTTCATAGTGGAAAGCTCTTGGGAGACATTTTTACACAAATTCTGCAATTAGGATCGCGTCACTTTACCCAGTCGTTCAGCGATTCATATATATATATATATATATATATATATATATATATATATATATATACAATTATGTATACAATGTGCCCTCCTCCTTGTTACCATAATGGCTTTATGGCAACTCCTGAACTTGGGCACAGGATGTACGGTTACACATTGTTGGATTGCATTGTGGAGTCACGAGAGTGCTCAAACTGCAAGCAGTGAGCGAAGCAATATGCCAATAGTGAACACCTCTTATGAGGTTCTCCACCCAATGAACAGTGAGCGTAATATACAATTATGTATACAATGTGCCCTCCCGGTTGTTACCATAATGGCTTTATGGCAACTCCTGAACTTGGGCACAGGATGTACGGTTACACATTGTTGGATTGCATTGTGGAGTCACGAGAGTGCTCAAACTGCAAGCAGTGAGCGAAGCAATATGCCAATAGTGAACACCTCTTATGAGGTTCTCCACCCAAACCAGAGAGTGCTCAAACCAGAGAGTGCTCAAATAAAGAAATATATATATATATATATATGAAGGCCTTTAGGCCTTCCAGTCAGCTCCTGTGAAAACACTGAAAATTGTTCGGGAGGCCCGTGAGCCATAAAGCCTAAAGTTCGATTGTGTTGTTACGTGGTCGTCCTGGTGGTGTAGTGGTAACACATCGGCGCTAGAAAGCCGGGGACGCGGGTTCGAATCCCGATCAGGACAATTTTTAAGGTTTTCACTTTGTGTTTATTTATTCTTTATTTGACTGGTTTAAGTTCATTTGTGTTATTTATATATATATATATATATATATATATACGTTAACAGAACTATGTTGTTTATATTTTTACATTCTCAGAAGCCAAAATTTTTCCAGGTACACATAGTCAAAGTAGTGACTTCTTTCCATATTTTACGATAGGTGTAGGTGCAATAATTAGAGGTATTCTGTTTTTGGAATGACCGGAATATGTCCCAATAAATGAAATGAACAAACACATAAAAATGGACAACAAAATCTTCTTTTGAAACATTTTATTCAAATATCTATTAGTTTATGTTTAAAAGCAAAACGCGTAACATTTATAGCGCATCGAGCCCAAGCTGTCCTCAATGAAATTCAAGATATCAACACTACTGAATTTGAGCACGTTTTATGAACATTTCTCTAAAACTAACGAGAACACAAAGAAAAAAACATAGTAATCCTTCCGAAAATCTAGTTTAAGGAGAAATTACCCTCATGTCACGGGACAAATTTGAGTCAAGAACAAACCAGACTGGCGTATAGATGTTTAAATACTCAAGTAGTTTAAGGCCAGGAAAAAACGGTTTTTACAAACGGAATGGAACTGAATCGAAATTTGGCACACAGAAAGATATTATCGACCTTAACATTTTTAAGTATAATAAGCTTTGGCATAGGTCACGTGACATGTCACGTGGCCATTTTTCTTAAAATAGCAAATGTTTGACGAATTGGTGACGGGTTTAAGAGAAAACATCAAATACAAATGCTTTTCTGATGTAGATTAAATATCTCCAGCCCTTCACGTTTGGAATGAGTGTCCACTAATCTCTAAAAAACATACGAGGACAAAGGTCATTTTATAATTGTTTATAACTGTAATTTAAAGACTTGAGGACAATCATTCCAAACGTAGAAGGTTAAATATGTTAAACCTCCATCGGAAAAGCTTATTTATTTAACTATACAAAGAAAATTCACTACCAAATCGCCGATTAACGCAATTTAAAAATTTTGATCACGTGACATGTCACGTGACCAAACTTTTGCGTTAAGGTAAAAGAAACATCAAGATTAACATCCAGGGAAAATTTCATTTTGATCTAGGTTTTCTCGGTGACGATATTAAGTGTCAACCATATTTTCGGAACACACTTTAAACCCAGGCCTTAAACTGCTTGAGAGTTTCAGGCCTTAGCCCAAAGGCTCACAAGTTCCCTTAACTTACAACCCGTCCTGTATCAATGGTAAAATTGAAAATACTTAATTGGATTTAACAAGGTTTTTGAAAAACAAATAACTTTGTAATGTAGGAATCGGATGATCTCAGCTGTTGATGCTTCGGTGATCAAAAAATTCTAAAATCAGCTCAAGTTTATTTACTTGTGCAAAGATCTGTAATCCTAAAAACATATTTAACTTCGGATTCCTATAAAGTGAAATAATCGGCTAGTTTAATAGATCTTTAGTTGGTCTAAGTTTTTACCAAAAGAAACTCAAGTTCACTGTTAGAAGAGTGAGGAATTTAACTTAAAGTTCCCCAAGAAAGAACAAAGGACTTGGAAGGTGTCGGTAAAACAACGCAGAGCGTTACAACAACAAGAGCTCTCTGAACAGCCATCTTTGATCCAATAATGGCAGCTTGTTGTTTTTATTTGAGCGAATACTGAGTGTTATTATATTCTTCACGGAACTTATGCCGGAGACGTCTTCATTCGTCTACTGCAAAAGGGGTTCCTCTCTTGTGCGCAGGTAGCGGACCTGAGCTCAGCTCTGTATCCTTGCAATCTCTCTTCCGGGGCGCATCTGATACTTAAAATAATACACTGTTTGCAGTTTCACTTGTTGACGCTAGCTTGGAAGCCTTGTTTCTCTTGAATGTGAGGTCACCAGTTGTTTTGATCGATGGTACTCATTAGCATCGGTTCAATTTAAACTACCATACCACCAATCAATTAAAAACGCTCCCGGTCGAAAATGTTATGGTAGTTTATGAATCGAAATCGTTGTAGCTTATTCCTTTGTGTTACAAAATTAATGTCATCTGTGGAGCTTGTGGCTTCGTTAAAGTAGACTTAGAACTTTGCACTTGCGTCTGCTGACTATATAATCACTGGGATTGCCTGGATTGTCAAAGAGGAATCCAATGCAATAGACTGAACACAAATTAATTTGGTTTTGATCCTATGATTCTTTGTCTTTGTTATAAACCAAAATTTATGGAAAGTATACGGTTTGTTATTCGTATTGTGGACGTTTTTTTCTCGTTTTTCTTTTTTACACTCGCTCTTTAATCGTACATGCCGGTCCCTCCCACATTACCGGTCCCTCGTATGGCTGAGTAAGTGCAATGAACTGTATCAGAGTACAAAGTCATAGGAACTGATGTTTTATTACTTAAATAATTGCCCTTCATTAAACTTAAGAAAGATACATCCTGTATTACATTCTAAAATAAAAAGATTAACTAGAAACTAGGCATAAAGGTAAAGGGTAAAGTCTTCACAAACCTAATGGCTCACAACTGCCGGAGCTTAACCCGGTTTCTGTAGCATGCCGTGAAGCGACTGAAACTGAGTATTACTACTCCCCCAAGAAGCCAATGAAGTTGTAAAAACTTGCAGTCATATGACAGTATTGAGAATTTCGATAAAAGGATGACTTGACCGGCCGTACAAAATGTTTTGTTTCCGTTTTATGAGTGTCTTTTTTTTGTTAGGCGCAGAGGAGCGGCGAACACCAACGAGCTGAAGGCACTTATAACAATAACTTATGGAGGACTTAATGATGTGTGGAAAATCGGCCATAGAGCTCGGATGCGTCCGACTTAATACTGGTAGTTATTTGTTTAGACGTTCCTTTTCTCTACTTCGCAAGTCTCTACGTAAAATCTTTCCGGTTGTAGATTTGGGGATCTTGTCGATAAACTCCACTCCACCCCTGAGTTTCTTTTGAGGTGCGACTTTTTCAGCTACAAAGGCTGTGATTTCCTCTGGTGTTATATCACCCTTGGGTACCACGAACGCTTTGGGCAGCTCTCCGGCCTTTTCATCCGGGATACCAATCACTGCTGCGTCATCAATCTTCGGATGAGAAATCAACAGTGCCTCAAGTTCGGCCGGTGCGACCTGGGAAGCAGAGGAATCGATCCTTTTAATCAACTTCAAAAAAGGTTAACTTTACTTTACTAAGTCATTTACAGCTACATTTAGCCAACTGGAATACCAAGATAAAAAAACACGCACACACAACGTATTTAAAACACTGCCCTCTTCCACGTTATGCATAACAAAAGAAATGAACGTATTTGAACCGTATGTGTTGATTTAAAAACGAATCCATGGAATAAAAGGGACGGGACACTCGAACATAGCTGAGTTTAACCTAGCTGACGCCACCTAGGAGTACGGATCTCCCGGGAGCTCCTTGCCCAAAGTTTTCTTTGGCTGGATGTCTTATATTTAAAAAAACCTTACAGATATAAAAAAAAAATAGTGAAATATTCTAGAAAGCAACGTTATCAATGAAAGAACTCGCGTTATAAGATATAAAACATATTTCTGTACCTGGTAGGCGTTATATTTGATGAGTTCCTTCAACCTATCAACGATGAAGAAATGTCCATCATCATCATAATGTCCGATGTCTCCAGTGCGTATCCATCCCTCGCTATTTATTATCCGAGCTGTGGCCTCCGGGTTATTCAGATAACCTGAAATAAAGACCACCAAATTAATACTTCTTAGAACTTCTCCGAATTTTCCTAAAGCAATACATGTTATTCGTACTTTAAGTTCCGTATGTGATTTCTCTGGTATGTACTGCAATTGTGGAAAACCGGGATGGATGTTCGAATTAAAATCTTAAAGCGAGTTTTATATGACCTTGCAATGTCTACGCGTGAACTTAATCAAAACAAAAAACGAACTGGAAGGAAGCGGCTTTTGGTTGGTTTAGCGAGCACGCAAAGACAAGCAAACGGATTGCGAGCTAAAAAGTAGCTATTCTCTTTTACGCCACTCGCTTTCCGCAGCATTTTGAAAATTCCATATTTGAGATATTTTTAGCTGAAAACAAGCAAAGCTTGTTAATAATCCTTTCAAATACTGAAAGATGAAACAAATCGCCAACACTGCTCAGGGAAACCGTTTTTCAAGGTCACACGAAAATCGCTCTTAATGTCATTCTCGTGTTTAATAATCATAACGGGCAGCCCATATGAGTTTTACGCAAATTTGGTAGCATGAGAGGTGACTGCAGGCATTACTACTTCGGATCCTCTGGGGCACTACTACCACCACAGGTGATCACCAGCATTGTGTCACCTGCCCCCATTTACACACCTGGATGGAGAGAGACAATATCAAGCAAAGATTCTTGTCTAAGAAAGAAAGAGACGTCAAAAACCCAAATCGCTACACCACTCTGACCACTGCTGCACCGTACCATTGTTATATAGAAAATCTATCAGATTTTATAAAGAGAAACCAAGAAAATAAGAGGCTCCGTTCATCCAAATACGATATTCGGTACAAAAGAGTAGTGGTACCTTTCATAACTGTGGGTCCCTTCACATAAATCTCTCCGTTTTGATGTGCACCAAGTGTGGCACCAGTCGATACATCCACAATCTGCGTGAGTTACAAAAAAGCACATGATAAAAACGCAGTAAACTGGACTGAAAAAAAAGGGTTTTCGGTTGGCTTCAACATAGGCAAGCTTAAGGGAGCCGTACTTTTAAAAGTCTCTTACATACACACTACCTCGTCTTGTCAATGGAAGAGAACCCATAGTTAACACTGGCAATTCAAGCTGCGCGCACGACGCACGGTTGTGAAGTGTACGTAATCTACCGCCAGCAGATTTATAAAAGATCGCCCGTACTGTCACGTAACAATTCCTAACAGTAATCAAGTCAAGTGAACTCGCTACTTTCATGTGTAGGTGTTTGTTTTTCAATGTTTTATCCAATAATGGTTTGGAAAAACATACCTTGCCCTCCAAGTTGGCAAGAAGAACGCCGGCACTTCCGCGTTTTGTTTCTCCCCTGGGCTGCATATGAGTGGCAAGCATCTCCGTCATGCCATAGCCTGTAAAACAAAATCGCAGTCATTCCAGCAATTTGCGAGGTCCTGGATGGAAAATCAAAACGTACTTGGTGGTGGATTCCGTGGGCTTAGCCATTTATTCCAGTTCTTTAAGAGATTTCCGGTAGAATAAGGAACACAAACTAGTTTTAGGTCAGTAGCGTGAACTGTGTTTCAGTTAGATTTCTAAAATGTTAATTGGGGCCCCTTGCTTAACTATAGACAGTTTAACAGTATATTTTTGAATTACCTTGGTTGATTTCTTTTACATGCGGCAATCGTTTGAGGAGAGTTTCTTCAAGTCCATCGCCCATTGGAGCACCTGCGCATAAAACCTCTTCAACTGAGGATAAGTCATACTTCTCGACTAACGGATCCTTGGCAAGAAATAGCGCAACGGGAGGAACAATTGGTGCATATGTAACCTTAATTGGAATGGCAAATAGGTATAGTCAGCTCACCGGCACCCAGTTTTCCGTGGGTATAGTAATATGAAGCGACAAGGAACGTTGCTTGTGGTGCCAATTCTTGCCATGAAGGCGAAAATTATTTTTATCATGTCAAAAGTCATTTCTAACCCCGGAGACCAGGGACCTTTTGGTCTACTTTACGCTAACTATAAGCAAATATACCGTCTACTTTGCTGCGTCTGTGCATGTGGTCTTCGCGAAGAAAGAAGCTGAAGAGAAAATGCTTGCACTAAGAAACAGTCTGCAGAATTGTAATCTTACGTGTTCGGTTGCTTGGGTTCCGTTTGTTTGTATTAATTTTAATCCATCATATTCTTTTGCAAAGAAAATCACACGTACGTGCTCCCTGTTTTATTGCAAAAAGGGCCTACGTAGTTATAGCTTGCGTGCAAGGTAGAGGTGGTTCATTAGCTATCAACTAAAGAGTAGGCGTAACATATAAGGTATACCCAACAAATCCGATACCTGATAAAAGGCATAGTACAGTTGATGTTTCGAATCTTTAACCCGCTTTGTAAACAAGATTCTTGTCACAGTGGTAAATAATATCACGAAAATTGTAAACGGAAAGCATTCAGCTACATTGAATGAAAGCCTGAATGCCATAAAATAACTGTTAGTAGCTCTTTTATTATGTTTGTTTCACTGAATAGGGAAAAACTGAGGCTGGTCACACTTCAACAGAGTGCAAGAACGAAGTTAAGAATAACAGTGGTTTCAGGGACAAGGAATTAAAAAGGATGACACAGTTCTTACTTTGTCAGAGTATTCCACTTTTCAATACATTGATAGTAATATATCAAACATGAGACACAGTGTTTCATCAGCCTTCCAAACACCGTGAAGTGGGTTAAAAAAGGAGGTGCAGCCGAGTTTTTTTTAACCCACTTCAAGATATTTGGAAATCTGATGAAATACTGTGTCGAATGTTTGATATTACTTCTCAAACAAAATGATTTTAGAAGGGAAAATTAAGGATGCAAAGATGACGAGTGTTTCAACTGATTTCCAAACACTCATTAAACATTAATTTCCTTTGTATGAATGAATTATTAATGAGTTTGAGAAGTATAATCTAAGTGAAGGATAACAAGAGTTTTAGGCACCGGGAAAAAGGTGGCACAATCCGTGGTACGGACTATTCCAGACTTCATCTCGAGAAATATATAACTAAGGAAAGAATGACAAGGGTTTTATGTCATGGGAAGAGAGTATTTCACTTGCACTGGTGGCTGAAGAATGTGAGGATATAGTAGTCAGCACTGGATATTTGTGAGTAGAACATGACCGAGCAGTCGAATAGAGCATTAGCTTATCAGTTGTGTACGTATCTATACGCCTGAGTGGAAAGATGCATCGTTGCACTAGTCAAAGGACACCGCAACAATTATTGGCCAAGGATAAACCCAACCAATAAGCTATATGATGGAATAAATGTCTGGCGTGGTCTTCGCCGCGTAACAATTAATAAGTTCTGAACTAAAATTATACTCTTACCTTGTAGTCTTGCAACACTTGTAAGAACGTCTCTGGTTCGAATCGCAGCAAAGAAACAACCCTGCATCCCTGGGATAGACCTGCACCCAACATAATAAGTTGAGCGTACGTGTGATAAAATGGAAGAATTGCAAGCAAGACCGTCTCTTCCGTCAAAACTAAAGTTTCTGAGCCTAACATGATGCAAATGTCAGCTAGCATGTTGCCATGGGTAACCATCACTCCCTTGGGAAGCCCTGTAGTGCCGCTCGAGTAGGATATACTGAATAAGTCATCTTTGTCCATTCTACACTCCGCTGGAAAGCTAGCATCATCACCAACAACGAGCTGGAAATATGACTCACAGTCTTCATGAACCTCTTTTTCCACACCTGTTAGAGAATGGAACATACAGTACAATCACTATTTTCTTTCCGAGTTGACATTCTTAGCCTCGCATTAATTATTTTCAGAAAAGAGTGATACCGGGCAGCCTGTTTTGTGCACAAGTGGACTCCGAGGCGAGCTGTCCTGGTGTTGTTTCCAGTTTATTGAAATTTATCTTTCTCATTCAAGGTGTATAATTCTTCCGGAAAAATAGATATTCGAGGGGTTGGGGGATAACTAGACTCCTGCTACTACTAGAGATGAAACAGATGCCGGAGTTACACTGTAGGTGCCTGCTTGATGGACCACGCAGCGTTGCTAAAAAAACAATTACTTTTCAGCTGAAAGGAGGGAGGGAGGATTAAATGTTGGAAACAGCGACGCTAAAGGTTTTCACTGGACATTAACGAATGACGACAAATTGAAATATATGTGAAATATACACACCTATGACAATAATCTTTTTAATTTTTCCTTGACCTTTACTTGCAGCTTTGGCTTTGTCGAGAAACTCAGGAGTTGTAGCGAGGTAGGTAGCCTGTGTCTCGCTTAGTCGCTTTTCTAGTTCCTCTACGGTGTAGAGTGGGTTCACCGTGATAGAAGTACCTCCTGCGAAGCCCACACCGTAGAAAACGATCGGATATTCTGGGATATTTGGAAGATAGATCGCAAAAACGTCTCCTTTCTTAAATCCTCTTTTAAACAAAGATAAAGAGAAGTTTTGAGTAAAGGTCTTGAGCTGTGTGAACGTGTAGGAGTGGCCAGATGTACCATCGACCTGAAACCAAGAAAAAGCACATCGCATTTATAATTTATATATTTAAAGGAAAACTGAAAGTTGGGTCAAATGCCATTTGCAGTTAAGGTGATTCCTTAGAATTGCATTGCGCATCACTACTGCGCATAATATAGGAAGCGACAGGTTTTCTTTGTGGATTCGGTTCTCTTAGTAAATAACTGATTGTTTTCTTCTAAACGAGCTTGGTGACCTATCTTTTTTTTGCATAATTTCATTCTATTAGTCCTCCTCTTTATGCTGTACAACTTAAAAAAAAAATCATGTCAGAAAAAAAAGTTAGCGCGAAAAAAGCAAACGTAGCTAGGCATCGCTCGTGGACACAAAATTCTATCTTCGAGATCACGCACCCGAAGAATATTTTAATTAATACCTTTTCAGGACGTGTGCTTGTACCATAAAACAAACATCAAATTGTTCCTGTTGGTCGATACATTACATCTATTTTGTTATTTCAAGAATTACTTTAAAGCTGTGCTTCCTGTCCCTGCGAAACAAAGTGTGAGGAACAATCAGGGAAAGTTTAAAGAAAATCTTACGTCAACGTTTCTTTCTACGGAATCATCTTAACTGTTTGCCATCAACCTACATGTACATCGATCAGATGTCATTTCGAAGTGACATTTGGAACGGGCACTTACGCAGCATTCGCAACCGATCTCCAGGGTTTCCCGTAGCTGAACACTTCAACTCAACTACACACTCGCTCGATGACGTCATGATCTGCGGCGTCGAGCGTTGTTTCGGCAACAACACCAGCCGCAAACAGCGTGAGATGCGACTCATCTTCAAGCTTGGCACGCTCAGACCGAGCTGACTGAACATTAATTTCAATTTCTTGTGACAGAGTTTTTTTTGTGTAACTGAATAGCGAGCGCATTCAACGTGCACGAGCTCACTTTGAAGTGTTTTTGAATGTCGTGGCACACATTTTTAAATCACACTGAAGAAGGGCTCAACCCGAAACGTTTGTGTTATTAATGACATTGACACTTTTTAAAAGATTTAAACCTTTTTCTATAAAATCCAAGTCTTGTTTTGTTTACACAAAATCGCTTTTCAACCTATGTAATGAATGAACAAACACATAAAAATGGACAACACAATCTTCTTTCGAAACATTTTATTCAAATCTCCATAAGTTTATGTTTAAAAGCAAAACGCGAACCATTTATAGCTCATCGAGGCCGAGATGTCTCCGATGAAAGAAATCAAAACAACTGAATTTAATCGAGTACGTTTTATAAACAATTCTCCAAAACTAGCGAGAACACAAAGAAAAAGTCAATCACAGATTGATATCAACATAAATTCCCATCGAAAAATGTATTTTGTTTTACCTTTAAGTCCCTCCACTGCTTGGAAATTCTTTAAATCTCTGCTTCTTCAGTTCTGAAACCCGAATTGACAAGCATCTCCCGGTATTGCTCCCATCCTCGAAGCAAGATTTTATCCCTGAAAGCTCTTCTTTTTCCACTATAGCGGCTTCTGAGTTTCCCTTAATTAGTATCCCTGTCTTGAGTAGCAAACCGCGAAAAAATGCAGGAGAATAACGACTTTAATTTAAACGGTTTTCTCCGCTAAACACAGGAAAACATCAAAAGTGTTTTCCCAGGTGACGTGAAAATTGCAAAGATCCCGGATGTTGTGTGGCGTCATACGCGCATGTTTTGTGACAGTATATGCGCCCGAGAGTTAGCCCTGTGCGTACGTCGGGCACACGACGCGCCCGCGAAACATTCCGCTAGCCACGACCATGAAAAATGACGGGCATGGGTTCTATGGTTCTCTGCTTCTATGAGTATGGGGCTTCGCGCGGGCCTTCGGCCCGCAGAGCTCCGATAAAATTGTTTTACGCGTAGTTGTTTCACTTCCACCAATTGATTAAGGTGATTCCTCAGTATTGCACTGCAGTATCCTGTACTGTGCATAACACACGTAATAGTCTTTTCATGGCAGCCAGTTGATAACAACACTCTTTTTAGTGAACGGTTTTTAAAACACGCAGCTGGAAATTTAATTTTCTTACGACTATTTTTCAAAAGGAGAATTACCATAATTTATAAGCAATGAGCGTGCGCGGTTGAGCAAAATGAGCGCGCGCACATTTTGGAGGATGGAATGCTTCTTATCAAAGGCCTGCAAGCTCGTTAGAAAATACGACTGTCTTTTTCTCTCTAACTAGCATGGTGACCTATATTTTTTATTGCATCATTTTGATGTTAAATTGATGCTTTTTAAGTTAACAAAGTAACAAAAAAATTCCTCGACAGGAAAAAAAGATATCGCTAAAAACGTTCTCAAATCAGTTACTCGTGGGAGCAAATTGATGACCTTGAAAACATGGACGCTAGGAACGTTTTGAGTCCGTGTCATTTGAAGTTGTGTGACGTTTTTATGAATTTTATTTTAAAGTGTTCCCATATGGTGGAGACTTTAACCTATCAAGTTTTTTTGAAGAATTGTAAACTTTGCTTTCACGGGTTACCGGGAAAAGAAACATGAACCGATCAAATATGACGTGCGTGATCGGTATTGCTATAGGCATAAATGGGGCAGCATTGGTCCATCATATCTCTTTACCGAGCATGGTGACCTATCTTTTTTATTGAATGTTTCGAAACAACTTATGGTAGGGAGCTGTTAGGGAAAATTAAAAAAAAAATCGTTCGACAACTTTTATTTCTGAGGAATCACCTTAACAAACGCTTTTCGATTCTCAGGAATGCCGTAAATGGCGTTTTAGAGGGTAAAGTCGAAAAAAATTTTCTGGGGACATGCACCCGAACCCCCCCCCCCCCCCTTCCTTTCAGAAATTCCTGGATCCGCCCCTGATTTTTCACACTCCACATTATACACACTGCTCGGCCACACTCTTTATCACCCAACCATCATAAAAGGTGTTTAAAATGTGTCTAATTTCTGCAGACTAGTGATTAGACAACAAAGGACTATATTGGATCAATATAGTCCTTTGTTGTCTAATCGCTAATCGCTCTGCAGTGAAGGACAACAAAACGATATATATTGTGATACCGTTCTATTGTATAGGGTCCCAGCATCACGTCCCGGCCACACTCCTCATTTTAATATCCACACACTCCACACTCTTTATGACCCAACCATCATAAAAGGTGTTTAAAATGTGTCTTATTTCTGCAGATTATCGATTAGACAACAAAGGACTACATTGATTTAATGTAGTCTTTTGTTGTCTAATCGCTAATCACTCTGCAGTGAAGGACAACAAAATGATTTATATTGCGATATCGTTCTATTGTATAGCGTCCCAGCCTCACGGAATATTTAAATTGTGTTATTTGCCCGGCGACTGTAAAGGGAAACTGTCCCGCTGAAAGAACAAAATTTTTGCTTTTTTATGTCGCCAGATGTCACCAAATATGCAACTAAATTGGATAAAAAGATTCTATGGAGGGTTTTCACAAGACGTCACGGCGGCCATGTTGGTGTCCCAAAAGAATAATGGTGTCCCAAGCTAATCCTGTGGGGATTGAACTCTTTTCTAATGCAAACACTTTGTTTTGTTCAAATAAATTAGCATAGCTGCAGACCACGTGAGTGAAAACACTCTATAGGGCAAAACAGAAGAATTAGTTTGTAGATAAAGTGCAGCCTACAAGGATTAAAGTGGATTACAGTTCATTAAATTTGACTTATTTCCCGTATATTTCAAAAGATGCGACTTTTAAATTTGGCACATACTAATTTTAGGGTACGCCAGTTCCTGGGGTATTGTACGAATCCTGGGGTATTGTACGAATTTTTGCCACCAAAATAGTCTTGAAAAATCTTCATATTAATTGAGAGAGTAAAATCGTGCATGTATCGAATACATCCATAAATGAAATGACATGCGTCGAATCGGACTACATACTGAAAACGTGTACCGAAATATAGCTGCAAAATACACAGCCATTTTTAAAAACATCAACACCCAAGAACATCACCTGATTTAGACCAGCTATTGAGAGACACAATCTCAGCCTTTTGAACCCTCTGGACTGTCAGATTGTCAATTTTACAATGGTGATTAAAGTGTATGAGCGGAGTAGGACTCGTATGATGTCAAGGGCGATGAAACATGAACTGTAAAATGTATTTTTATGAGTGCTAAGAAGGGAGAAACCCTTACAAATCCTTGTAAACTGCAAGTCCTGGAAAGCATAAAATTGTTATGGGGATATAGCGTGCATAATCCAGGGGTCTCGAGTTCTATCATACCCATTATCCTTTCTAGGACTTGCAGTTCAGAAGGATGTGCAACGATTACTTCCCTCTTAGCACTCAGAAAAATTACCTTTCGCATTTGTAAATTTTACAAGTCGAGGCGTACATGTAATTGTTTACTACTTACGATCGCTGTTCTGTCGCCGTAGCTGTCGAACTTCTCGTAGACATATTCAGGCCATGACATGTTCTCGGGAATCGTAACATCGGAAAACCTGCTTTTTATAGAGGTCATGATGACCTAAAATAGCAGCTTAGAAGCTATGTTTCGATGACTATGTACTCTTGTTTGTGGAAAACGGGAAGCAATCCCTTTCTAGACAGCTGACCAGGCAAGTGTACCAGATAGTCGCGCAACATATCAAGGACCAAAACAAGCTCGGCGAGACTGGAACGAGCGAACAGTGCGGTATCATCTTCTCAGCGGTCTGTACCTGCTCCCCGCTATCGATATATCACGGACTCTCGCCGGCTATTTCTGAGATCAAATGGTTGTCCATTTGAACGTAACATGGTTGAATGACTTGAATGTACTTCGATTATTCAATATCGCGAGTGAGAAAAGACTGACGTTTTTCGGCTTTCACAGCCTCAATTACAACAGCCCATTCCGATACGGTCACCGACATCAACCAGGGAAAGTAGCTTTTACCAAAACCGTCGAGACCGTTTGTTTAATTACGGCAAACATATGCAGCAAGCTAAATAAAATTATTCTCTCCATGTGCTGATATGGGAATAATTAAAGGAAAGAATTTTCAATCAGAAAAATCCAAATCACGGGACTCTGTTTGCGTTTGTTTGAGAGAAAGAGAAGTTAATTCCTAAATTTGACGCCTTTCTGAGTTCGTCACAGTATCCAAACATATCTCAAACCAATACACGGTTGTATAATTTTATGCTAATCATAAAGTAGTATAAACTTTGTTGCCAAAACCATAAATGACATAAATTAATATAAACGACCTGTCAGTAAATTTGAAGCTGTTCAGATCGAAATATTTCACATTTCGACCGTTCGATGGAGTGTTGCGCCTCTTCTCTGACAAAAGACCGGTTATATTGAAGGCGGCTTTACCTGACAACGCCAAATAAGTCACGGTCAGTGATGCAGGTAGATGTACATGTCAACATTAATTTTTAGTCCGGCGTTTTATAGTTTTAGACACTGACATTCTTGCTTGACCATGAAAGCAGATTCCAAGATCCTCGAAATTATCTGCGACTAAAATTAATGTAAACAACTGGAGCAGTTTTTCGTTTGCCGCCGGTCTAACTTTTGGTATGTACTTGGTGTATCCCTTATTATTTTGTATTTAAACACTTAGTTTTTATTTCAGTAGAAAAAGAAGATAAAAATAGCACAATGGGGAATCGAACCCGGGCCGTATGATCTACTCCATGCACACTATCCACTACACCACGGA
This sequence comes from Cladopsammia gracilis, assembly GCA_022457155.1. NCBI lineage: Eukaryota > Metazoa > Cnidaria > Anthozoa > Scleractinia > Dendrophylliidae > Cladopsammia > Cladopsammia gracilis. Next base: position 303,529 of record JAJGOT010000077.1, read on the forward strand.
GGACTAGCTGCCGAAAATTGTAATTTTTAAGGGATATAAGATAATATGCTGCTAGCCCAGACCATTTATAAGAACTAACCCTTTCGATACATTGGAAATACTGGAATCAGTGCTTAACCCTAAATACTAAAATCAGTGCTTCAACCCTAGATACTGTAATCCGACCCTTAATTACACTGCAATATATCTAAATACATTACAATAAGGGATACATGAAGTACCATACATTATGATGAGGGATACACCAAGTACCTAGGTAACTTTTCGTTGCCGCGGGTTTCATTTTGGCGGGCGCAGAGTGAAATCAACCGGTCCGTGCAACCTCGTCCACAGGGTGTCACTTCTTCCCGTCCCCTCTCCAGGGGCCGGGAAGAGGAGGACCCTGGGAACGAGGTTGCCGATCCATGAAGGTTAACACTCGTTAACATCTCTCAAACGGACCTTGGACACCTAATGAGGTTTTACACAACGTAGTATTTTTTATCGTTATACCGTAGTACTGATGTACACGAGAACAGAACCCCATTTTATTGGGCGGAGAACTGAGAGAACAGAGATCCGGCTAAGCAAAGAGTAGCGTTTTGGGATTTAGCATTGATCTACAGTGTTTAGGGTTAAGCACTGATTTGCCAACGGTTAGCTTTCATTTATTGTTATGGTTAACTCTATAAATATGTTAAAAATTACATCTCCTGGCAGCTAATCCACGTTGGTATAGTGGATAAGGATATTAGTTATGAAGCAAACGACTCGGGTTCGAGGCTTACACTTTACTGATCTTTTTTTCTAATTTTACTCTAAGTGTGAAATAGGTTTTACTTCATGTAACTTAAAGTGAAAAGGAAAGGTCCTTTTGAGAGATGTTAACGAGTGTTAACCATCCATGAAGCAACGCAAAATTCGAGTCATTTGAAAGGACGTCTTGGATCAATAGTAGCGCAACCAGGCGAGTAACCCGGCTATCCGGGTCACCCTCCCTACAGTGCCGGTCCTAAGTCAGTACTCCTCGTAGTTTTGTGAAGGTCAGTGATTTGAAACGGAGAGCAAGGTTATAAGATTTTGTAAATTTGATTTATAGGCCTGTCGGCCCAAGCGATTAGTCCGTACGATAGGTATGGGGAAATCAGCGATCGGTAAATATTTAGCAGCGTACTCAGGGGTACGAAGTGTCTCTATCGCGCGACCGACAACGCCAATATTTACTAATCTTGGACACAACATGACCGATATAAGGTTTCCATGTAATATTACTGTCAATCAGTACGCCCAGATATTTCACATATTCTTTACGTTCAAGGAGGGAGGCAGCGTGGTCGAGTGGTTAGAACGCCGGGCTTGAAATCCGAAGGTCCCGAGTTCAAGTCTCGCTCTGACCACTAAATGGAGTTGTTTTCACGGTAGACCCGAGTTCAACTCCTCGGCCACGCTTGTAAAATAGCCAACTGGTCTGCCTCCTACCAGCTGGGATTTTTAAAATGTCATGTTTAATTTGCAAGATTTGCTTCCATATTTGAGTGGCGTGCCTGTGAATTAGCTGGATAGCTAAGTGCTCGTCCACTATAAACGACATTTACAAGGAAAGTACTTCTTCTGTGCATGGAAAGCAGAAGACGCGGTTGTGCGAGTATATTTAATCATATACACATGGTCCTGATGAACTTTGTTGCCGAAACTACAAACCGTAAATATATGTCGACCACAAGATTCCCCCGGGGGGAATTCACATATAAAAGGTACAGGAATGCTCCTCAGAAATTTTGAATTAAACCCTTAAGTAACAATCCGTGTAAGAAGTAGGCAATTCTCTATTGTTCCGATGCATTTCGCTTTCCCCACATAAGAATGTTTAGATTTTCGTACTGAGAATACGTCAACCTATGGACAACATGGTTTTGAAACAAAATTTACTGAAACTTTATTTTAAAGCGATGTTTCTTTTGTGTTACAAGATTTCAGCCAATCGTGAAACTCCAAAACAATGGCCAAGAAAGACTTCTAATTTTCCATGTTCTCCACATAGAATTTTTGTTGCATTAAAAATCACAATAGTTTTCACTAAAAGGGAATCAATTAGTAAACTAGAGATAAATAAATGCGCTGCCTGATGAAGTTATGGTCGATTTTCATGTTTTAGCCAATGAGGTGGACGGTTTCAACAATAGCACAATTCACACCTTTCTGCATTCCGTGGATTTGGGTTGCCTACTTCTTCCACGGATTGTTACTTAAATTAAAGGATACCAATCTGGGCGTGGCCCAAGCTTTATCTGCCCCTCAAAGGATACTATTCTAATAAGAGGACAGAAAAAAAGGTTATACTGAGATAGAGAGGGCACAAGGTCGGTAACGTTGAACTTGCGAGAATCAATACAAGAACTTACAAAATAAGACGTACCAAAGGGAAAAGGCGCGAAAGGAACGCGTAGCCCCATGCGTCAGGCGCCGAGCCAGGAATGTTTTTTCAAACCGCTGAGTGAAACCAACTGTGCTTGAATCGGGCTGATTGTCAAGCCATTTTCAAGGACCCTCTTCAAAGATTTCAATTTCAATTCAATTTTTATTTCTTCATTCCGACTTTTTAGAGGCTATATATGGTCGAAGTAGAAGTCAAATATACCAAAAACCGATAACAAACTGGCAAATTGGTTAAACAGCACTGAAAGCCAAAACGTAATGGGAAAATAATTGCTAGGTAACAGAAATGCCATGCATGTTTTCAGTTGAAACTACAGAAAGCAGACAAAGAGCAATACGAACCCCATTTACCAACAAGCATTGTTGTTATATGGATGGAGTTTTTCTCAATACAACGCGCGCGTTCATTGGATGGTTGATCCGTGGTCACATGACATCTAACAAACTTTTTTTTCCCGCCAAACGTCCTTGAGCGGGCAGCATTTACGAAAGCGGGCAACATTTTTGACTTCAGAGGGTAAGGTGAGCTAGGCTTCGGAGTTAAAACAGTAATACAAATCCACGCTTGTCTAGTGAGGAGAATAACTTCACTTCGTACGTACTCTACATTTCTTTAATTTTTGGTTTGAGTTGTTATAACATTTCAACACTGATCTGAATTGATCTGAATAGTTTTTACACATTTTAATGAATTACCGTTATTCTCATACTAGCTCTTATGACTAACAAATTTGACAATGAATTCCTTCAGAAGTCCATAATCTCCTGTTTTTTATATGGATATCTCGCATTGGAGTAGAAACCGTGTTTGGCAAACTGTCCAAATTAAAGAGTCGTTAGTTGTATAGCCATACTGAGGAAGGGCATGTATAGATTGTTTCGTGTGATCAGTCGAGATCGATCGCTAATTCGAGTTTCCGTCATTTTGGAGTTTCATGGCGAGCGAAATCTGGGGAGAGTGTAAAAATCCCGCGGTGAAGTACGTTTGGGGTTAACAGCATGGGGTCGGTGGGAGAGCAGATAATATAGTTCTGCAATGCATTCTCGCGGTATACAGTGAATATACCACTCTTGACCTCATTTGTTTTTGTAGGCTCTTGTGTATAAAGAGAAAAGTCAAGTCACTTATACCATATTTTACTCTCCCTCCATAGAATCGCATAACTAGTAGGTATGACGTATATTCGCTATTAAAGGGGCAATGTCATGGTGATTTTGCAGTTTTAGGTCGAAATTGTACTAAATAATTGATTAATTGCCTTTGCTAATACACAAAATACTTTTTGAACACCAAGAGAAAAATATTGAGTGTTTCTCTGAATGGAGCTTGAACTTGAACTTGAAAAAGATTGGTCAGTAACTGCAATCCATTGCCATCCTAGCCATCCGACAGCCAAAGACAATTCATAATAGTTCTATTGCAGAAGTACAGTAACTGTTGACATAACCCGACCATTGCTTTTAGGTTCGGCCATTAATTAAGTTGAAGCAAATATGTTTGTTAAAAATCGGTGACATTGCCACTTTACCGCACCCGAGGGATGACCGCAACAGTTACAGTTAATAGTTTTAAAAATATAACTACTTACTACACTCTATTGCAAAATAGCATGATCATAGCTCATGTTTTCATTTCGAAAACAATCGCATTTTCTATGGTGACCGGACTAAGAAATCAGTTCTAAAAGTTTGCTGGCCTGATCTTCATTTCAGCCCTCTTTAGTGAGTAGTCAGCTCCTCTCCAGTGATACCACACCACACCAATATACGAGGATGAAGATGAAATTTTTCCGTGATGATATGGACCGTTCAGGTTGGAGTTAAGGCAACTGCCGTGCCACCAGGCCCCTTTGTAGTGCTCGGCACAATGTTTGCTCCAGTTGTCATTATCCTGATCTTTGGTTGAAAACGGGTGACCGCGATGGGAGATAAGAGAATCGCCAGCAGTTCCTACAGACAACAGCAGTTCAGATCTCTCGTTAGCGACAACACTTTATAAAAACTGGTTGCTTATTGGAAATACGTTGTTAATCACGAACGCCGGTTCTAAAGTCGTTGTTTTTGTTAGCATGAACAAGTCATTTCGAAGTTGTTATCAAGAACGAAGTCGAAAGCCATTGAAAAAAAAGATTCAAATTTGCATTATCCTTACTTCAATGGACATTTCACCAATTGGCCTTTTACCGATCCATATAATTTTAGCATTTCAGAGGCATAGATTTGGCCTAAAAAAAAACATTCAACGACAAGTTAAATTCAACTTACATCAATACCGTTTTTATCAGAAGTTTGCCAAATGACACATTTAAAAAAGTACTAGCTAGTGCCTAATGCTCCAACATAACCCGCCAATCACTAAAAAAGCGTTTGCACTCATAAGTGAGTGATTTGCACTCTTTTACGGTGCGAGATCTGCCATCTGCTAGTTTACTCTCGTCCCATTCGATTCTCTAACACCTTGAGCGCCTCATTTCACTTTAGTCCATATTAATTTCTTTGTCAGGCGCCCCACATTCAAATAAAAAGAGAAGGAGTAGGAGTCGCAAACGCGCAAACACTCCTTTAACGAATATTGAAATTCAGTCCAGAGTATAAAGGTGCATCACAAACTAGAAGAAGAGAAAAAGAAGGATTGGTCTATAGTTAAGATGTGTAATTATTTTAGCTCAGGAGCCTTTTCCAGTAAATAACTTACCCGAATAAGTTCCAATCCCTAGCTGGTACTTCGTTCTCTCGCTCGTTACAGCAAACATGTCATACTCCGCATAAGCAGTCTTTCCTGCGGTATCTTCGAGATCCACACGAAGCTTGCATCGTTCACTCTTGGTCAGGCGGTGAATCCTGTCCAAGCCAAGCCAAAACTCGCCGTTCAGGTTACCAAAGCCAAGTTTGTATTCATTCCAGCGACGGTAGAAATCTACGGACCCGTCCAGTCTCTTTTGGAACACTGTCCACCCCCCACCAGGTGAATTGTGATCACAGAACACATCAAAGGCACCTGAACCATCAGGGTCAATGGTATAAACACCGCTGATCCTTTCACCAGACTTGTATACTTCAGCACAATTTTTGTGGTAATGCAAATCTGAAGGACATAAAGAAGAATAAATATTATTTTAAGCGTAGAACACACTGACAACAGGGAAGCTGAAGAATTAAATTAAACCCTGACCAGTAAAAGTTAGCTAACGAAAGAGCTAGGATTTTTTCAAAGAAAGTTTCAAAATGCTTCCTTTTAACGGAAAGCAGACGGCGGACTGAAAGCCTAAATTTATCGAAAAACTCATTAGATTAGGAGAAACCAACAATTTATTCATTTGGCTAGATCAATTCATACTCAAGAGTGCTCAACGAGAAAAATTTCCAAAAACGCTTTAAAATCACCTGCATACTCGGCACGTTACGTTCTGTTCTGTTAGTAAGTGTGCATATACGCACATAAATGACCAAAGAAGATACATGTTCATGCCGACAGCGCGGTAATCATGTATGCACCATAAAATGTGTTTGTTTGTTAAGATTACGTTTCTCTTATCAGTTAATGCGTGGGGGTTTTTACCGACATTAACAAGAACTGGGGCTTTCGTCTACGCAGGATTAAAATCGATGTTAACAGACAATAAGGAAATCGAAACAGATTTAACCGACTAAGAGAAAAAGGAACAGTATATTTCTGCCAGTAATGAGAAACAAAATAATCACAAAAAACTATCCAAAACAAGTAAGGGGATAAGGATAACCCATTCTCAAATAACATTTGTTTTAGGGATAATTACAGGTTTTGTGCAGATTTGAAGTTCTTTAGGCAATAGGAAAAACTGCAAATTATGCAGCATTATCTAGTTGTAAGAATTATGTTAAACAGGAGAGAAGAACATCTGCAAATACTATATAAAAAGCAGCAAATCCAGATACAGTTACCTTGGGTGTTGTTATCTTCTTTCTTTGTTAAGTTCCTGAGATCCCTCTGAATCTCGTCTAACTGTCTTTTTATTTCCAAGATAATACTTTCCACCTTCTTGTTTGGTCCAGCGTAAAAGTTGTTATTAATGTTACATGGCTGATTCTGGTTTTGTGTTGTCACTGAATCCACCGCTTGCAACAGCGAAACAAGGCAGACGAGGAACATAAACTGAATCATGATCGGCCTGAGCTCTCCCCACGAAAACCTTCGTTTGATTGCGTTTACAGGAAATGTATAGATGAACGAGAACAACTGATTTTATTCCTTTAAAGCTTCAACACCTACTGTTGCTGCTGCTAGTATCAGATACCTCAAACCAATCAAGAGGATGATATAACACATGCGCCTTGGCACGATAATTACTTTTTCACATCTTTGGTCCAAGTTTCGTGTCTAAGGTCATGAAATACGTGCTTCTAGCTTTTATAAAAACATGAGGTTTGTCAAGATATAATGAAACGTTAAATTTGTCATAATTGGCTCTATTTTTAGTTGATCCAAATAAGGGCGGCCTGCCAAAACACAAAGGTGCCTGCTAAGATAAGGCCTTACTGGAGCATCATGGCAGTATCCAGGATGCTGTTCCGATCAATAAGATGATTGATTGATTGATTGATTGATTGATTGATTGATCTGTTCCAGCACGAGAGAACTTTCCCAGAAGGACTGAGGACTGCTTGGGCGAAGAGGTCGTAACATTCTGCGTTGGTCAACTTTAATGTACCCCTCATCTCGAGCGGCATGCAGTAATTGTAAGTGGAAAGTTGAAATTGGACTTGAGTGGAAAGTTAAAGTAACTGAAATGAAATATTACACAATTGCAATATCTTTTCTTTAAAATATAATAAGTAACACAATTCAATCGGTTCCTGAGTGACTACTCGGCTTATAGTGGACACAAGTTTAAGTTCGTTGAATGAGATAAGCAAATTGTGAAGCATTAAACAATGAATAAATTATATATACATAAATCGAAAGACAAATTTTTAAACAGACTAGGAAAGCACTGTTGTAATTATAAATTGAACACCAATCTAATTCTTGCTATCGAAGTGAAGTGTATTGTATAGAACGTCACGGTCGCCATGAAAAAATACAATTTGCAACTACTGTTTAGAAGGAGGGTTTGTTCTCGGGCAAAAACAACATACTGTCTGTCAAACGCGTACTGTGGCGGACGTTGCACGATGTTAAAGTATTGGACCAGGTCACATAATTTATTAAACGTCACGAACGTCTACAAGTCTACAAGTTTTTAGGACTGCAGTCTGCACTTGTCGCACACGAGGAAACAGCTAAGCGCGCATCAACTATAAACAACGCATTAACATTTTGATATTGGTATGTTCGGAGAGAGCTAACATTTTGGTTAAAACACATAACAACTAAAAACCAGTAGAAGTTTGACAAGTTTATATGCACATGAGCCACAGGGTACCCACTCGGCCGGAGCTTAAATCGGTTTCTGCAGCATGAAGCAACTTGGAATATTGCTACTCCCCCCTGGATGGGATGCTAGTCCACCACAGGGATACCCCCAAAAATTTTGTCTCCGGTACCATTTATACACCTGGGCGGAGAGAGACAACTCGGATAATGTGGAGTAAAGTTTATTGTCTTTTAGGAAACAATACGACGCGGTCGAGATGAGCCCTGAGGCCTCGAACCACCGACCTTCGGATGTGAAGTCTGAACCGGCGCTAATCACTACACCACCTGGCCTCCGCAAGGAGCAACATGGAACAAAAGGACTATATTCATCGAGCCAGTGTCTTTCTTTTAATCGAATTAGTTTGTTTTGTTTTGCAGTGTGTCCACACCTGCTGACCTTGCAATTGAAGGAGACATTATTGACCATTATTAGTAAAAACTAGCACTTCTACTACCTTTGACCCCTGGAATTCTTCCAGATCGTGCTATTCGCTCTGCTCACCGATTTCTTTTTCCTTATATACCCAATACCCTTTAAAAGGAGCCTGTTGTCAGAAGTTTAGAACAAAGTGTACTGAGACGACTGTGTGAAACATGGAAACTACGCTATGCGAAATGTCCGGTATATATGCAGATCGATCGATATCCTTGAAGAAGTTTAGTTTATAAAGAACTAAATAATTAATTACTTAACGAATACAAATCATTATATTTCGTGTAGAAGCCCAGTTCAATACCTTACACTTTTATGGTTTTGTTCAGTGAACAGTTCCTTGACGAAGGAGTTAATTACTGAACACGGTAAGTGTTCAGTCAATTTCTTCACACCTTTGTTTCCACGTAAATCGCGGCCACTTATCACTAGATTTTTTCGTCCTTTGTGTGGTGAGCCATTTCTTTTGCACGCTTTTGGGTCTGACATACTGCTGATACTGCACTCAATACTGTACTGAATATGTAGATTGCTCCGAAAAGGGATCGGGTAACTAAGTTTTGGAAGACAGCAAAAGACTAGCAAAGGATCGAACTAACGGAAAGTTTACACCGAAAGGTCTGGAGCGAATGTGAATACGGAGGGTCTTTCGACGCTTTCGGCGCTTCGCGCCTTTGCGAGCGAGCAGCAAAAAACCCGAATGCTTTGTAGTCTAGGAAACGTTAGAAGTCAAGTACAATTCAAACAACGGGCAGGTACAACAGCAATGTATGCCCCTAATTAGCCGGCCGGCGGCTGCCTCGCTCGACTGTAATAAATATGGCGGTAGTGATGTTTTGGCTTGTTTCTTGGTAAACCAAACCGGATCCGGGTTTATGACTCATTGTATTTTCTGCTTTTATCCTGAAAAAGGTGGACTAAAGGGAGAAGACTTCAGTTAAAATGTGAGTAATAACCCGGCTGAGATTTATCGAGTAATATCAAATTTAATCTTTTAATATTTCGCTTCGGCTAATTCACATAAGTCTTGCTGAGACAAAGAATGAGAATCTCGCATACATGATACAACAGATGATTACTTGGTTTAGTTGCTGTTTATCTATGTTTATAGTTTAACTATAAACACAGATACAAGCGGCTTTTACCGTGTTCAAACTAAGCCCTGGCAATATTGAGGAACTGATTTTAATATAAATGTAGAAGCAACTCAGTTTCAAACCTGTTCTATTCGCCGGATCCGATCGTGTACATTTACAGACATTTACAAATGTATTTACGGCTGTTTATATCACGCTAAAGCTTAAGCTTTATTTTAATTAAAACTGAACTTATTTTGACCCGAAATCCTTGATTATTTTTTCTCCGGCAGATGTCGAGAATTTCAATTTATCGTTCTGTCGATCGCAGCCGAGTAAACATTCAATATGAGGCCGGGTACACGCAGCACGTTCGTCTTGGTGGCAATTTAAACTAAAATAAATAAAACTATAAACAATTGTCAACAGGCAATCGTCCGTACATTTATCAGATTTCCGCTTATTGTAAACCTACTAAGCGCGAAAATAATTGGACTTTAAGCCTCAAAAATTAAACAATGGTGACCAGTGATGCACGGAGGTTGGCAACCATATCAGAAGTGTCATTCATGTTGTTTTATAATTCTATAAAACAGCCGAAGCGTTTTATTAGACCGGCAATGTTTTGTGTCTTGAGCCAGTTTTAGTGTGTGAGCTACTGAAATTTTGGATTGACTCGTGAATGTTGCACTATAAAAAACATGTCGACAACTGCGTTTTAAGAAATATCGGCTGACGAGTTCTAGGCCGGTTCTAGGCCGTAGTTGGGACCGTAGTCTACCTGGGCCAGGTTGTTCAAAGCACGATTATGCTAACCCAGGATTAGCGTCAATTTTGAATCCAGTTAAACAACTCAACAACTGAAAATTTTCCAAAGTTTTCTGCCCTTCAGTTTCGACATTAACTTGTCTTCACTATTAGCTACAAATGACCTTTTGAAAACATATTTCAACGGAGAAATGAAACTCCTCGGTTAACTTTTAATCCGAGATTAGCGTTAATCGGCTTTCGAACAACCGGGCCAGTTTATATTTTATAATATTAAAGATTTTCCTTGGACGCATTGTTTTTCCGGCCGGCATACTCGTATCCCAACAGCCCAAAATATACATTTAGCTGAACGTTTTATCGCATATCGGTATTTTATTTTGTGCTTTATAATCAACTATTCCTTGTTGTCGCATGATTTCAATATCACTCAAAACATCAAAACGGCTTGCAGATTAAAGCTTTTACATGATAAGCTTCTGACTTGTAATAATGATCATGAACGCACAATAACACGAATTCAATGTTTAAAAAGAATAACCAGTCACATGGAACCAGGGAACATATATAAACCGCATCTCAATTAGTTCTGCTCGTGGGATACCACTACACAAATAAACAACACAAACTTGTTAATGATTATGCAAAATCTGTAAATGCTCCCTGAAACGCATCAGGGACACAACAGACTGTCAAATATCGAGATTTTATTGGACCTGGTTATCACGCAGCTCTATTGTTTTCAGGGCTAGGCTCCATTGCTGTGTTGTTTTTACTATTGTTTTCTCAGCAAATCAGAGAAGACCTTGTAATAGCTGTGCAGTGCCCCGGTAAATATCTGAGTATAAGGATTTCTTTTGTTTGTGGCGAGTATTGATCAACAAGGGAAATAAACCAAAACCAAGGTCAAATGTTGTGCATCTGTTGTTACGACCGTTTCAGAGCCATAATTTATCTATCTTACTTATTTGTCTTACATTTCATCACCTCAGCTGAATACACTTCTAGCTATACTTCGAATTCGTTTGTTATGTTTAAAGCCCGATTTTACTAGTCGTACTGTTCTTGTAATGTTCTCTAATGTAACCACCTCATTCATGATGATATAGCAAAACTAGGCTAATTTGTAATATTTCACTGTCAATTTGAAATATTTCGACTCATAAAGTTGGCTGTGATTATCATACAAAACATTCCACAAAGAAAGCACAAAGAGTTCGTATTTCAAGGGGATGGATTATACTTTTGATTTTCTCTTGACGTCTTTTAACTCTTGTGGAAAGAAATTTCTGCGATCCGAGACCACACTTTGTCAGTTTGTCAAAACGGATGTGACATATACTTGTCGTAGAATTGAAGATGGAGGTGAGATTAACATAACCAAGATAACTTAGAATCTCATGCAAGAAGCAAAGCGGCTAAAATCACGTTTCCCCCCCGTTCTTTACGGCTTGTTAATTGGGCCGAGAATGTTAAGTCTGCCGATTTATAAATTCACTTTGTTGAGATCTACTCCCATGCATAGGGCTATTTTTTTTGTTGTTATCGAAGTCGAGCGAACGAGACCTCGAATGTTTCCATAGAATTTAGCAGATTTAGTGTTTAATTTTATTCTAGAAAACGATAAAAGTTGTCGCTAACTTACGAAACAAGGCGTTTCGGTCAATCATTTTTATTGAATAAGTAATATTCTTTAAATTCGGTACAAAGATTACTGAAAAATTACGCCGGTGAATAAACGCGATCAGACAAGGAAGAGACAAGATTGTTTTCTTTTTCAACGCAGCTCAAGCACGTGAAGGAGGATGGTCCTATTTCGATTTATTTGAACAAATTCGTTATTAATTCAGGTTGTTCAGCTTCATTTTCTGGTGCAAATTATTTACCTACTAACTGATGAAACATTAGTGAATGAAATTGGTAAACGTTAACACAAACAAACGCTTGTTAGCCTGAGTGCAGACGTCTCTACGGTTGCAAAGGAAATGGGAGAAGTCTGCGCCCAGGCTACCGTTTGCACCCAGTCTGCATAGACTGATTCGAGAACGCGCGCGCAAGGAGCACGCGCGAAAGGGAGGGGAGGCGCGCTTGTCCCTCGCGCGCGCATCCTCGAAATTTCGCACTATAAATAAACCGGTGCCTGCTCGAAGGCTAATTATAACCACGATTGTTTAACAATAAAAAGCGCAAGCAATGAAAGTATTCAGCGCACATTTTTTTCGTGCTATGAGAAAAAGGAAACTTCGTCAGTTTTGATGTTAAAAATAAGATGCAATAGAGATTGACGATTTACAGGTACAAACAGCAATTTGGCACTAATCAGGTACCAAGCAATAATAACGATACGCGACAACATTCAATCTGTAATATTCAGAATATTGTGTTTGTATGAGACAAAATTAAAATGCGAAAATCATAATAGTCTCTCAGAAGAAATTAATTTCCTGCTAAAACTTCATAAAAATGTAATTATGTGTCGTTAAAACGATAAGTATTTCAGGGACTTATTTAACCCTTTAAAACAAAGCTGCTCAACGATAAGGATAGAAATGGTTCAAAACAGTTCAACAAGGACTAAATTGGCTAACGTGTGCTGAATAAAACACCAGGTCCTGGTTATTCAAAAGGTGTCATCGCTATCCATCGGATAAATCATTATCCACTGGATAGTGATTTATCCGGTGGATAGTGCTTTCCATCGGATAAATCACTATCCAGTGGATAGGTATTAGCAAAACCAATTGTGTTATCCACTGGATAGTGATTTATCCGGTGGATAGCGCTATCCAACTTTTGAACAACCGGGGCCAGATATCCAAACTGGCGATATAAATTAAAGGGTTGACGCAATTAGCCTCAAGAGCTCAAGGTTATTTGGCAATGAATCTACAATGTGATCTTCGTCCGAATTTTATTCTTTCGATCAGTAAGCGCTTTGTATTCTAGATCTCTTACATACATGTTTGGTCAATAGAAACGACCATTGATGGAATTTCAGTAACATTTTAGGTGTCCATTGGGTAAACATTTTTAACCATATGTACATTGTAAATTAGTTAATGATATTCAATTTTTACATTATTGTTTGTATTAATGTTTTACTTTTTTAAGGAAAACGTTATAGGGATAATCTCGTGTTTTCCTTTTCAACATATATTTTATTTAGTTTTTGAAAATTGTATGTATATCCGCGCCCGCTTAATCATTCAGTACTCTATACAGATATGTCAGGGTAGTAACGAGTTATACGAAGTAAGGAATCAAAGGCTAACAAAGGGGTGGGATCAGGGATCACAGCCCCGGGATTTGGGATCACGAACCGTGGGATCGGAATCAGCAGATTTTTACTGCGCCTTTCAATAACATGCGGAATTTGAAATTTAAATTTCCACCAACAGTTTTACACTGCCGTCAATCATTTTGGCTTACCTCTCCGGAAACAGATCTTCACTTCGATAAGTTCAAAAGGTCACGTCCGTGCATTATGATTGGTAGATTTCGATCCATTTTGTTTGTTTCTTTTTTACGTGGTCCGTTGGCTTTCGTATTAATTATGATTAACGGCAGGGAATAACGTAACCGTTGGTGGAGATTTGAATTTCAAATTCCGCATGTTATTGAAAGGCGCAGTAATAAGGGAATCAGAGATTAGGCTGTCATAGAGTAAAAGTCAAGAAATGCTGGAAATACGCTTTTACAGACTGGGACTTTTTTAACCTTTAATTGCTATTTTGAGATTTTATGGTTTATTATTTGGATTCATCTCTGGACTGTGCCACTGGCCAGTCATGATCATGTGAATCGTTGATAACTTTGACTAAATCATTACCTGTTCAGAATGCCAAGGGGCATTCACCGGTCATGTCTCACACACGCTGCATGACGGTCGTGCCTGAATCATACCGTCCAGAAGGACGTCGGACACCTTATTGAGACTTATTTAACGTAATGTCGACACTAAGAATTTTATTTTCAATAATTTTTTAAGTGTAAAAAGAAAATCTAAAATCCCCATTCAGGATCGAACCTGTGACCCCAGCTAGGCTTAGGCGTACATAGCCTACCGTACCACCTAGCTTCTCGGGTTGTCTAGTCCTAAATTTAACTATATAAACTGCTACCACAACCTCAACTGAAAGCCACCTGTTACTCCGTTATAGAAGTCTCAATAAGATGTCCGACGTCCTTCTGGACGGTATGATTTGGGCTTGACCCAGGTACTGCACATACTACACGTACTACACGTACTACAGATACTACACATACTCCACATACTACACATATGTACTACACGTACTACAAGTACTACAGATACTGCACATACTACACATACTACACGTACTACAGGTACTACAGATACTGCACATACTACACGTACTACACGTACTACAGGTACTACAGATACTACAGGTACTACAGGTACTACAGATACTGCACATACTGCACATACTACACGTACTACACGTACTACAGGTACTACACATACTACAGGTACTACAGGTACTACAGATACTACACATTACACGTACTACAGGTATTTTTTTACTACAGGTACTACAGGTACTACAGGTACTACAGATACTGCACATACTACACATACTACACGTACTAGAAGTACTACAGATACTACACGTACTACACGTACTAGAGGTACTACAGGTACTGCACGTACTGTTTCTATGTGGGGTGTGTCTCGGGACATAATACGTAGTCTTACATGAAGTACCGACCCCGATGGTGATATATGCAACCTCGTTCCCATGGTCTTTCTCTCTCTTCAGCTACCGTCCCGTTGTCTCAATTCGCCACTTTAGAAACGAGAAGGAAACTGGGCCGAGTTAACTTTCGCAACGACTTCTGGGACTGTTACTGTAACGATCCCAGAAGTCATTGCGAAAGTTCACTCGGCCCAGTTTCCTTCTCGTTTCTAAAGTGGCGAATGGCCGTAACTAGCCTATATACTATCATTCCACAGGAGGAAGGAATAATCACTGTATTTAAAACAAACGAAACATTCTACAAAGAGAAGACTCATACCGAGCGAATACCTCAGGGAAATGCTTAGGCTTGTTTTCAAAGAAAATTATTTTTAATTCAACGCTTGAAAGAATTATCTTCAAACTCATGGCACATCAATGCTGGGAACGAAAATGGTAGTTGCTTTTGCAAATATCCTAATGTCTGCGGTCGAGACACAACTTACAACTAAGCCATACATTGACGATGTGTTCTCATTATGGAAAAGTAGAGTGAGTCTTATAGGTGTTTGTCATCTGCTGTTAGAACAAAGGGTTAGAACAAAGGCTTTGGATTATGAAATAAGCTTTAGGTTGTGTAGGTGCGAAAAGTGATATCTTTGGAATTTAATAAAATATAGTATAAAATTATACTATTTGGTAAGCTAATACAGTTAAACCTATAGAGGTTTTGCACGGCAGCCATGTTGCATGGCAGGAACAATAGATTCTTTTCCCTATAGGAAAGAATGTTCTTTCTAATGCAAAACATTTTCATTGTTCCTGCCATGCAACATGGCTGCCGTGCAAAACCGTATTAAGCAGACACCCTCCATTAAGCGGACCGTATTGCTAAATTCCTAAAATTGTGTTCCCATGTTTACTGTTAACACTTCTATTAAACGGACGCGGATTGAACTAAAAGTTGACTGGAATGGTTATTTCTATTATTTAAAACCTGTATTAAACAGACAATTTTAAGTAAAGACCCAAGCCAATGAAGACAAAATCATACTGATATATCTTTTCTGGTCTATTCGACCAGTTGGTCCCCTAGCTAATCGGAAGCAAAGCGAAGCGCATGCTTAACAGAAGAATGAAATCAGTCAGACGAAGAGCATGTTTAAGGAGCGGCCAGTTTTGACCCTGTCGATTGGTTGAGTTGTTGTTGGACTATTCTCATTACCATGGATACGAGAATTTCTCGTTGACATCAAACTACAAAGTCAATAACTCGCTCCAAACAAATGAAGCTGCAGAAACTAAAGTGATAACGAATCTGTTCAAATAGCCCAATTTCGATATATTAAAATTCAACTTGAAACAAAAGACATCACTACGAGGCGTAGGGGAATAACCCATATAAAGCCTTACTTTCATTCCCTCAAGCCTCGTAGTGATGTATTTTGTTTCAAGTTGAATTTTAATATATCGAAAATTAAATGTAGGCCCCGCCCCTTCACGTTCTTTAACTGCAGTGAAATAGGAGACTGTCTTTACGTGCGTTTGATTGTCAAAACTGAATATTTTGCTTGTTTGCTTGTGCGAACTGTAATCTTTCTACATAAAAATTTGATCAGGTTTTTACTTTCCATAAAAGGAATGAACATAAAACGCACTGTTTAAGTTAACATGCAACGTTCATTAGAATGATATTTGGCATCCGAATTATGGCGTTTTCTTACGCAAGGAAAATTGTGTTATCCACTGAAATACTATTGGCTGCAACTAGTATGTAACAATTAGTCTTTCAGTTTGGGCTTTGAGTTCTGCGTGTAACCGTATGAGTCAACACAAGCAATCATTAAAACAATATGTCTGTGAACGACGTTCTGATCCACATGATGTGTAAAAGACCGCTCGGTTGGTAGCAGGGCACCTCTCACTCAGCCACGGAGTTAAGTTCTCCAAAAGTCCTTGTTACAGCGGATGGGTACGTACATGTACATAAGGGCCTTTGTCTGAATGGTCTATAATTGTTGGCATTTTTCTCGGGAATGGATAGTTGCTGAGGACGGATAATTAGCCCTTTCACGAGTCTTAAGATCGAAATGTTAATTAGCTCTTTTGCCATTACCGCACCGAGGCAAGTTTATTAAAGGACTTGGATGCTTTTGTTAGCGAACTTGAAGCGGTACACAGCTTGAACTCGTGGCGTCTATGTTATTTCTTCTGTTTAATGTAAGTGGGTACAAATGAATACTGTTGTTCTTTTTTCTTTATAGATGTCCTGCACATGTAAAAAATGTGCTATTCTGGCCATTGCGTGTGTTGTGATAATCCTACTATTAACTTCAAACGTCTTTTTTGGAGGACACAGCGTGGATGAACAATTCTTTTTCAGTGTTGTTACCCCAGGAAACGTCACGGAAATTCCACCTACCAGCTTTAATATTCAACGGAATCTTCGACTGGTCAGCTATAACATACGGTGTGAATATTTTGACCCGCGTACCATCTGGAACCTTAATGAACGAATCGAAGGTCTTGCTGAAGGCCTCAGGGACTTTGACATTGTACTTCTTCAAGAAGCATATATTATAAACACAGGCATAGGCGTTGTTTCAAAATGTGCCTCGCTTTTGGTTAAGGCAATGTCAAAACAAGGATTTCACTACAGAAGTTCTATAGCAGATTTAATGGCTCCTTATGTAGGAAAAAATGGTGGTATTGTTATATTTAGCCGTATACCCCTTGCAAGAACAGCATCTAGGCAATTCCGCAATTTTTCTATTCTTCAGTATGCAGACTATAGAGGTTTCGTTGTCGGAGAATACTTCGTCAACTCTCGGCATCTTTATGTCGTTAATACACATTTAGATCCTCGCCAAGCAACGTCGAGAATCTTGCAAGCAAAAGAGGTTATGACAGCAACGAAGAATTTCACTGCGTTTTCACATATCATTGTGGGTGGAGACTTTAACATTGACAATAACTACCCGACACTCAGTAACGGAAGTAAAGAGTACATGAAGCTCTTAGAAACAATGAAGCGAGTTGGTCTCCGGTCTGTTTTTACTTCAAGAATGGAAACCAACATTGACGGTGGTAACTACGATGCAATGTTTGCTAGCTCGAATATTGCAGTGGTACGGAGAGAGATCATCAAACTTGTAACAACTAGCAAGGCACTGGTCTCGGATCATTTTGGACTTGCAGTAGAATTGAAGCTCCTATAAAGCACGTTACACACGGGCAAGTTTTCTATAACAAGTTTTGCCTTGATATGTTTTACTTGCTCGTGTGTTAATAGAAAGCTTGTCAAGTGCACTTGTTCAAAAGTTGGCATTTTTTTGGCATATAATCATTTTATCTAATTGTATAGTTATTATTAGGTATTTTTCTGTAATATTCTTAGTTATTAATAGTGGTTTTACTTAGTGGGCAACTGCTATTAATATAATGACACTTTAATAAAATTATCTAGTATCTATCTCTATCTACAAGGAAAACTTGACGAGGTTCTATTTACACACGAACAAGTAAAACTTTTCAAGGCAAAACTTGTTATAGAAAACTAGCTCGTCTGTAACGGCGTTGTGTTTTTCTCGTCCGCTGTACAATTGTATTGCTGGCTACAAAGAAAACTTGTCAAAGATAACTTGTTTATTCATTCACACGGGCAAATAAAACTTGTCAACGTAACACTTGTCAACATGAGAAAACACACGAGCAAGTAAACCTTGTCGCGGACACTTGCCATAGGAAACTTGCTCGTATGTAACGTGCTTAAAACGGTTTCCAAGTCGTTTAATAGTAACCTTGCCTCGGTACGGTAGGCGTACGAGGGGAAGGAGCTGGGGGCTGCACCCCCCCCCCCCCCCCCCCAGTCGCAAAAAAATATAGTGTTATTCGGGCAAAACTGGTCGACTATTCGGACACCACAGACACAGTCCAGACAGTAAAATTACTTAATTCTTTTGTGATTCAATGTCTTAATTTATTTGTTTTTATTTCAAAGTAATTCACATTACTCACTTAACTTTCTGGCGAGCTCTATACTACATCGATCGTGTCATTCATGTGATAGCTCCATGAGATGCTAACCACGTGAGCAGGCATAGAAAGACAAATTCGCGTTGTGGTCCACCAAAGGTGGGAATGATAATGTTGACCGCGAAGACAGTATAACATTTGGTGACCATCTTGCTTTGTATTAGGTCCATTATTTGGACAGTATGTGTGGTTGGTATCTGGTCGATTAAAGTATGTCTTCGTCGAAGTCTTGTAAAGGCCCGTTTACACAGGCGATTTTTTGTGCAATTTTTGTCGCAATTGTCGATGAAACGTTTGTCGCGCGCAATCGCATGTGTAAACGGGCGGCGATTTCTTTTTTTTTTTTTTTTTTTTTTTTAATTTTCAAATACTCGTTTATTTCAACACATACATTACTAACTTACAATACATGTTACATTCCATTACTTACGATTAATTACAATACTTAAGTACGGGCGGCGATTTCAGTGCGATTTGTCGCGCGATGTCGCAGAGTTTTCGAACATGTTCGAAACCTGTTGCAACTTGGCGGCGATTTTTGGCAAATCACGGCAAATCAAAGCAAATGTCGCACCCGAATCGCACAGGAAATCGCCGCTAGTTTACACTTGCGACAATAGTTGCACTAGAGAGCTCGACAAAAATCGCATCAAAAATCGCACGTGTAAACGGGCCTTAAAAGATCTTATCGGTACCGTGTGAAGTGCGAGTAATGCGAGATGGAGAAGCTTATTATTGGATCGTTCGTAGCGGTAGAAAAGTAAAATGTCAGCATGCACAAAAATCATCAACATGACGTATAAACATGACGTCACGAGTTTCATTCGGGCACCATATTTGAGTGGCGTGCTTGTGAATTAGCTTGATAGCCAAGGGCTCGTCCACCATAAACAACATTTTAAACAACATTAAATTCTATTTGCTTTCATTAAGTACATAAATTCACAATTTTTATTTTTAAATTTTCCTTTTAATTATAAAAAGCGATAGCTTATCCTTTCCAGATTTGACACAATAATAGTGTATCAAGACGTGTTTTTTTGCCAAGTAATGCTCTTTTTGTGTGTGATAGCTGTTGTGATGAACAGCTTGGTGTGAAATAACACTGAGAGCTCTGCAGTGAATTGCAAATGTACAGGCCGATTTCGTGTCTAAAATAACAATTAAATTCAGCAAGAACGATGCTCGACTGTTTATTTGTTAATGCCTGTCTCCTTTCTTTCCGGCCACCTGACAAATAAAAAAATAATAAAAAAATTAAAAATTTGCATCAACCACGAGGAAGCCAAATTCTAGCGGTGCGCACCTGTATTACGTCCTTTATTATTTTCTGGAAGTTTTGCCACAACAAAAATACATGTATTTCTTAAAAAATCGTCTGCAAACCATGCTATACGAGTCAATTCCACACTCCAGAAACTATGAAAAATACCACTGACAATACTCTTTAAAGTGCAGGTTTTTTGTGGTGCTTGATGCAAGCCTGATTTTTCCAATATCTTTTGTTTTCAGCACAAACTGCACGTGCTATGCTTCTTGACAATTTGCATACCGTGCACATTTGTATGCGAACACACAATGCTACGTCCTAGTAGCGTTCCTACATGTACTCTAAATTCCATTGTGCCATTCTAACAAAGGAACTTGAATAATTACACCCCTGCAAGGCTGAGCCTGCACAAAAGATTATTATGGTAATTTTCGGATTGGTCAATAGACCTTATGTATGTTATGTCACCAGCTCAAAATTCACCACCAGGCCGAAATTCCTTACAAACTTTTGACAATTTCACGTTGTTCTTGAGTGGATATTCTTTTCAGCTTTTCTCTTTGGAAATACATTGATGAGATTGTCACAGGTTTAAACTTCGAAAGCGAGGCTTGGGGTGAAATTAGCTAGTCTGACGTAAATATGCATAAGGCTATTTTAACAACGGTTTGACTTTTAATGCAACAATAGCCGTTCTAGCGACTTGTAGCATAACGCCTTTGTAGCGAGACTACAGGTTGCGTTTTCTGCTGTGAAAACGGTCACTTTGCCTCTCCAGAAACTTTGGGGGACTGAGCACCAGCCTTTGCCGCTGAGATTTCTGGGATCGTTTGGGTAATCAATATGAGCTATGATTGGTTAATGGTTGCCTTTGGAAACCATCAGCCTATCGTAACTAATGCTGGTTACCCAAACAATTTCAGGGAGCCTAGTGCTGAAAGCTGATGCACAGCGTCCATGAGGCAAGTGTTCATTCTCTGTTAAATTGAAACTTAATCCTGTACCCTTACCCTTTTAAAATCTTCCATATTTGTTGTATCCAGAGGACTTCCAATGAATCCAATATAGTCCACAACTGTTGTTTCTTCGCCTCCTTGATTATTTTGAAAAAATAGCTGAATAGAAAAACAAATATACATTTACATAACTGAGCATTTTAGAGTAAACTAGACAACATCGACTCTTCTAACACATCATTTAAAGTGTTTTTTGATCAAGATGCTTCAGTCTAAAACAACGATTTGTTGAATTTTCTGCAAATATTTACTTACATACTGCATCGTACATAGGAAAATTCAGTGTTTGGTAAAATTAATATTAAACATTTGAATTAACAGGGAGTCTGTTCTCGGGTTGATCGGTATTCAATCTAGGTTAAATATGAACCCAGTATTCAATCTAGGTAAGCTAACCATCACCCCTAGCACAAAGATATATTAGCCAGTGCTGTCATGGTAAGCATCGTATTATTCAGTTACATGTAGCTAGGGTTAGCTACCTAGGGTTAACTTTGTGTTAGAGTCAGCCTTGTGCTGAGATTAGGGTTACAACGTGCATGAAACTTACATGTACCTAGATTGAATACTGGGTATACATTTAACTAGACTGAATAACGATCTAACCTTCGACCAGATTTTACCTGCAACATAAGCACTTGTACAATGTATTGTGAATGGGGACTGACTAAATTTGGAGTGCTGATCTTGCGTTACTGGTTGAATAGCTGTCCTCTAGATTTAACATTTTACATGTAATTCATCTTCATTTACTAATTAGCTATTTATAGCGGCGTTTTCAGTTGAGTGTTGTAAAACCCAAAACTAAGTAATCACTTTGGCCAATCACAACAAACACAGACAATCCAATGAACTAATCACAACAAACACAGACAATCCAATGAACCAATCACAACAGACACAGACAATCCAATGAACCAATCAGAACAGACACAGACAATCCAATGAACCTATCACAACAGACACAGACAATCCAATGAACCAATCACAACAAACACAGACAATCCAATGAACCAATCACAACAAACACAGACAATCCAATGAAACAATCACAACAAACACAGACAATCCAATGAACCAATCACAACTCGAAGTAAACGCATGTAGCCAGCACCAATCGCAGGAAAGCACATGCAAGTGAGTCAAGATTGCTTTTGGTTTTGCTTCCAATTGGTCGATAAAGTGGCGTGAGAATCTTTAGTTTGTTGTTGTCTGTTTACTAAGAAAATAATTATTAATTAATTAATTATTATAATTCATAATTTATTAATTTTATTATATTATGTATGTATCTATATGTCTATCTGTGTATATATGTGTAACCATTGCTCCCCTTATATATGGGAGTAGATACATGTATATCAATAAACACTATTAAAAAAACGCACAAAGCATACATGTAGTAATGTAAAACCAAAGCAATAGCAATAATTGTGAAATTACTTTCCATGCTCAATAGCCCTTTGGCAGTTAACCTTTCTCATTTGCATTACAATTAAAGTCAACGTGGTTGCGAGACAATTTCGGGCAGAAACTACATGTACAAAATTGGCCGAAATTGCCTCGCAACCATGTTGACTATCACTATAATGCAAATGAGAAAGGTTAACCGTGAAAAGGGCTGTTGAACACCACTCTATTGCTAAGAATGTACTGTAACTACAACACTGTACTTACCGTCAAACTTAAAACATTTTGAAACTTGACAAACTTCAGTGGAATGATGATGTCCTCCTTTATATCATCTGGTAACCTGTACATCAAGAAATGTTCTTTAAAAAAGTTGTGCACTTTTTAATATTAATAATGGTATGTAGACTATTATATTCACCATCAAGAGGTTCATTATTTCCAACACTGGCAAGATATTTGATTGTATGAACTACGGGAATATTTGACATATTTTAAAATAAAAAGCTGTTTTAACAGTACAAGAACATTATAACTTTTTTTAATGAGATAGTGGGGTGTTCAAGATAGCGGGGTCTACTCCAGTCATTTCAGCTACATGTACAATGCATGTGTATTATGTTATATAATTATACAGTAATACATGTTATATGAGTCACATACTCAAGGGTATACAAAGCTTCAAAACTTTCTGCGGAATCAAAATCCATGGTCTTTGTGAGGTTTTTAAAAAGTTTCACTGTCTTTGGTCCTCTTCCTACGAAGCAACAAAGTTTAATTAACATGATGATAACTTTAAAATTTCAGAAATCAAATTGGAATGTGTTTTTTTTTACCAAACACAAAGCATCATTAAATAATGAAATTTAACCAAAGCAAATGCAAATTACTTTTGGACACTCAATTGAAAAAATGCTCTAAAAACTCAGAATTAAACAATGCCTTTTATAGAACTCACCATCATCGGGTCCCTGTATCTTAAGTGAGTGAAGTTTCACTACCTGGTTAAATGCTATTGACACCAATAACTGAAACAAACAGTTAATAAACAGTGTTTTAATCTCAAAATTGCAGTTTAATATAAAGAAAGTAGAGAGAGGTAATGAATTTTGATATTCAGCACCTCTGATTGGATATCTGTTGTGTTGAAAGTAGAGAGGTGATGAGGTAGGGGGGGACTTCCAAATAAAAATGATGTGGGTGCTCATCATACCTTTTAGGGGTCAAATTTGTAGTTTGGTACCACTTAGGGTATGGAAATCTAAAATGACCACCGTTAGAATTATCACCGTACCTTTTAGGGTGTTGAGCCAAAAAAATATGACAGAAATTTATATGACATGTGTTGTAGTTTGGTACTGCTTAGGGTATGGAAATCTAAAATGACCACCGTTAGAATTATCACGGTACCTTTTAGGGTGTTAAGCTAAAAACATATGTGTACATATTCTACAGTAGCTCAATTAATTTATAACATATTATTTACATTTATTATTGTTATGAAAAATTTTAAATCCACTGTAACTGAAGACAATGGTTCTCCCTTAAAACACATCTTGTGAAATTAAAACTGTTGCTCTTTCTTAAAAATTGATGTACCTGTAAACCTATAACATTGTACAGTGTTGAACTCAACTCAATCGTACCTGTTCATCACAGTCACTTTCCAAATAGTCTGGACCCTTGGCCA
Organism: Cladopsammia gracilis; assembly: GCA_022457155.1. Classification (NCBI taxonomy): domain Eukaryota; kingdom Metazoa; phylum Cnidaria; class Anthozoa; order Scleractinia; family Dendrophylliidae; genus Cladopsammia; species Cladopsammia gracilis. Next base: position 327,734 of record JAJGOT010000077.1, read on the forward strand.
GTGCGGCCGACAGATGATGATCATCACTCTCATTTAGACATTCACATCCACTCTTGTTAATAAATATCCCTAGATCCATCTTTAAAAAAAAATTGACGTATTATCAATCTACAGTACAGTTGTGCTACATACATGTACATGTATATTTTCACACAATTATTATCATTAAAAAAAATCAATTGACAAAACAAATCAAGCTATTAGCTAAACTTTCATTTTACATTAATTAGTGTTTTCTCCTTGTCCCTAAAACATTACAGTGTAATGTAAATATTATGGGGGGGGGGGGGGGGGGGGGAAATCAAATTTTACGTAATGAACCAAGAAAAAATTAAAAGGGTTTGTATGGAGTCAACAGAGCATAAGGGGCCATATCTCACCCCCAAATTTCACTAGGATGCTGATTTTTGGCAAGCAGGTATTTTTTGTCATGCCTTTTCCAAATATCTAACCAAATTCCATGATTTCCAAATTTAAGTTTTTGCGACGTCACACTTTAGTACTCTATTACCATTATTAAAAACTAGTTTCTATTCACTGTAATTTTCAAGTGCAAATCATACTACAACATATAATTATATGAAGGCATAATTCATGGATATGCATTGTGGTTCAAATTTTTCTTTGGTTTGACGATTTTATTATCATGCTAATCTGAGACAAAGGAAAACAATAATCAAACTGATGTGAAAATGAAAGTTTGAACCACCACAGTACATGTATGATCATGCATGATAATAGACCTGCCAAGTCTCACGCCTGCGAGTCCAAAACTCCGATCTCACGCCTACTCACGCCTGTGGATCAATTTCTCATGCCTGACTTAGAGATTTGAGCTATCGGCCTTAGCTGATCACATGATCTAATTAAAAATATAGTTACGTTCATGAAAACATGGCACTTTTATTAATTTTTAGGTTGTTATCGTTCTGAACATTACGGCGCGATCCATTCAACCAAAATTTCTGGAAATTTCGGTCCAAACCTCAAAGGATCGGTTTGGTCCAACTGGAAAAGTTTCGAAAAAACTGGTCCACCTTTTGAGGTGGACCTCTTAACGGTCGGATCGGTCTGAATTTTGGTTGAATGGATCGCACCCATAAAATTACAGAGGTCTGAGGTCCATGGAAACTTCCAAATTCTTCGGAACATCTTCTGACAACTTTGGACATCTTCGGAATAGATCGGGTTCTCTTCGGATTTGGTCGGGTCGCCTTCGGAAATCCTGGCACTCCCACTAAAAAATTCTCACGCCTATCACTCGGTAAAAGTTGGCAGGTATACGATAAGTCTAAAAAGGGGTTGAAATCCTAAAGGCCGATTTAGGTGGCACAAATTTGTTACATGCTATTTTTTGTAGCAAGGGCTGTTTGCATCAGACGAAAATTGTATACAACTCGCATCATATACAGTAACATTGTATTTGGCTACGATTGTTGTTGGGTTTCAAAACATGTTTCAAAATCCTACAACTTTTTTCATATTGCATGTAACAGTTGTAAGCAAGTTGTAGGCTGATTTAGACAATGTGATTCGTGTTGTATGTATGGCGTCAGTAGGTTGCATGTGATAGTTGCTGTCTAAATCAGCCTTAAGGGTTCCTAGCAGTGTATTACTGTAATTCCCAGTTGAACAAATTAATGTGCTGTACTTACATGTCCCTTGACTCCAACATCATTATCGTCATCTCCTATCCATTTTTTAATTTTTTCTTCCAGTTTCTTTTCATCAGCTCCAGTCATGTCATCTACCTTGACTTTTCCCTTGTAAAACTGAAATGTGGGCATTGCAGTCACATTGTTTGTTGCAGCTATATCCTGCAAAAATGACGGAAACAAAAATTAGCCACTGGTAATTAAGAGACAGCCTAATGTCCATAGTCACTACTACACAAAAGGCAGTTCTTTATCTGACCTGAAAGAGAGGCCATGCATTGTCAAGCTATAGTGCATTCTTTCTCATGTCGGGGCAGAAGGAAATGAAAGATTTGATGATCTAGCAAAAGTCAAGATTGTCAAACCGATAACCTGCTGACCACATTGAGTAGAATGAGATTAAGCGAACCCTTCCCGATATCTTTGAATGGGACACATATCTGCAAACTGGATGCCAATAAAACGACCAGTAAGGCCATAGTACTTTTGAGAGGGAGACACACAGTTAAATTATGGTCAACCAAATGGATGATTCAATTACATGTGTATTAACTTTGTCAGACCAAGCATTCCATTACAACCCAGCTGAAAAGGTAGGTCAAGTACCATGTAAGCCACAGGTGACCCACTCTGCTGGAGCTTAACCCAATTTCCGTAGCTGGAGCAACTAGGAGCCCCCTTGGATAGGATGCTAGTCCATCGCAGGATTACCCCCAGCATTTTTTCGCTAGTACGTACCCATTTATACACCTGGGTGGAGAGAGACAATGTAAAGTAAAGTTTATTGTCTACTGAAACAACACAATGGCTGAGACCAAGCCATAAAACCACAACTTTCATCCAAAACACTAACCACTGCATTGTACATCACCGCAACTCAGATGAAAGGGTCAATGAACATCAATAAATGCCATTGAGCATTGTTTGATGCTCAGAAACACAACAAACAATCAGTCAATCAATCAAACATCCTGGACTGCAGTAAAACTAAAGCAGACATAAGAGGACACATCTATGCCAACTCTCCCGGATTATCCGGGAGTCTCCCATATACAGACCAAACTCCCGGTCTCCGGTGCGGGTCACCAAATCTCCTGGATACGAAGGAAAGTGCTTAATGTACGGTATTTTCAAACCTACATGTACTTTGGCCGATTTTGGAGAATTATTTTCATATCTGACACACTTTTGTGGTTGAATCGGCAGAACTCAATTTTTTATGATACTTTGGGGAATCTAGAAGAGGCAAAATTGGCAATGTCCCGGATTTCGATTTTGTTAGGTTGGCATCTCTGAATACATGCATTGTACAATTTTGGACTAAACAGCTGGTCGCGAGGAATGGATAATGTGCAATCTTGTGGAATAATATAATGACTTGTGTAATCACACTTTATGGTTAAAGTGAAATAAAGATTAAATTTAAAGAATATACATGTACATACATGTAAACACACACAAAAAAATACCAATGTACTTACCTCACATTTCTCAACATCAACTTTCAGAAACACAGCACTTGGATACTTTGTACTCAAAGAAGCAAACTTTGGGGCAATTGATTTACAAGGCCCACACCTACAAAAAAAAAAAGATAAAATCAACCCTAAAAACACTGCCAAGGACACAGTAATCAATAAAAGGTTGTGGGAGAGGATATATGGATATGCGAGTATAAATTCTTTTGGGCTATAAAAAGGTACAACACTCACCCTGTTCAGAAAGTAAAGTTTTAACATGTAGGTTAACTTTATAATTCTTGATTTTGACAAAAATATTTTAATAAAAACCTCATTCTGACTGTTAGGAAAGCCTAATTAATTAACATGGAATTTTTGCACAAAATAATTACAGTCGAACCTGTATATAACGGCCACCCTTGGGACTTGAGAAACTGGCCGCTTAATACAGTTGACCGCTTAATACAGGATCACTAAAAATACTCACTGGGCGTGGTCTAATGTAAATTTTAATGGTGTATCATACAAAAACACTTCATGCAAGGAACCAATAAGACAATCAACACTCTTTTAAGCGATCAATACTTTAAAGAAAGTTCAGCGCCAATTAACGTAATATTGTGTAAAAGTACTGTGCAATAAATTGTCCTCTACTCTTCTACGGTATACAGTACTGTATTTCTATGACTTACAGTTCACACGTACAAAATATCTCATTCCGTCATTTCATAGTTGTTACGTTCAAAGTGCAGTTATAACGTTCAATGTGCAGTTAAAATCCCTTGCGAGTATACGTTTAAAGGTGATTCATTCTCTATCACATGGCTGAAGAACAAACTAATTAAAGAGGAATTTCTAGCTAAAGAGTGAAGCATATTCAAAACGAACATTTTTTGTGTTCGTGATTTTGTCTGTATTTCAGCACATTGCAGACATCTGCAAAGCGTTAACAATACTAAACGGCCGATTATCAGCTTACAGTAGCTTTGTACATGTTATTTATTTATAGTAACGATGGATCGCATTTTAAACACAATAAAATACCGCATGTGGCTTAGTTTCCATTCAAAGGGTGGCCGCTTAATACAGGTAAAAATAACAACGAAAGACAAACATAGGACTGCTACAGGGTGGCCTCGGCCGCTTAATAGAGGTGGCCGCCTAATACAGGTAACAAATACAGCGTTTGTATGAGCGAAAAATTGGGACTTTGAAAACTGGCCACTTAATAGAGGGTGGCCGCTTAATACAGGGCCGTTATATACAGGTTCGACTGTATTTCTGTTACATGAATGGACACATTATGAAATGTGTTACTTTCTACTGTACAATATAGATTATTCATATTTCCACAATTTTGATTAGTGGGGGTTGAAAAAGGATTTTGTTTTTCGGGCAATTAAAAACTGATCTTGGCAAGTATGTTCCGAGGGAGGGGGGGGGGGGGGAATCCCATATAATTTTTATGCACTATATAGGTATGTGCTGCTATGAAGGGTAGGGTTTTCAGGCAGTTTAGTCTGGGATAGGGTATAGTAATCAGAGAATTTTGGTCTAGATTACAGTATCATTTTCCACGAAACTGATCAGTTGTGTGAAGAATTTAGTCTAGACAAGGTTTACTGGCAAATTGCATTTAAAAATTAGCAATACGGTGGGCAGTACAGCATTTTTATTGATCCCTGGTCACTAAATGTTCACTGACCCCTGGTCACTAATAACAAAGAAAACATTCAAAAATTTGGTCTAGGATAGGGTAGGGTTTTTCGGTGTTTAGTGTAGAATAGGTTTGCAAAATGCAGCTAAAATGGTCTAGTATTGGTTAAGGGTCTCAGAGTCCCAGCAGCACACCCCCATCCAAAAATGTGCAGAGTACCCCCTCCCACCCCCCTCCCCCAGAGTACATTCCTACACTTTCCTTAGGTAGAAAATATTATTTTCTGTTGGATAACACAATACAGTCAACGATTATATGCAATGTGAAATATTAGGGAGCATTCATTTTTTAGGAGGGGGAGGGGGCCGGAGGAATCACAGAAGAAGTATGTGAAAAATTACTCAGCCCCCCTTCAGCTGATCATTAAATTTCAGTGGCCCCCATTCACTGATGTTGTGTAATTTGTGCTGACCCCACCCGTACATAAGGAAATAAAAAATAAATGAAAATACAGCTTATTCTGCGTTTGGTCGGTAAACTTGATAAATACCTTTTTCTCTGTTCTTTCAACTTGCAAAGCGTGTCTTCCAATGGCCGACTCTTCTGCCAAAACGATTGAATGTTGGAGAAACATGTAATTCGTCTGACTCAGATTCACCTTCAGAATCAACGCATTCATCTCCAGAGTCTACAGATTCATCATCCCCAAATGCCTAAAGAACTTCGTCTTCACTCAAATCTGTTTCGCTGTCATCACAATTACTGTCATTTTCTAATTGTTCTGAGTCATCTTCATTTTCCGGCGGGACAACACAATTACCAGCACTGTGAATTATCTTCTCGCATATAAGCTTACCTATATGAGCCTCAACAAAAAGGCATTTCTCAGCTTTATACATCTTTTTCTCCACAAGGCTATGATGTTTAATGTACTTGTCAAGCTCAGCTACTTTAAGTGACTTTAGCTGTCCAGAATGGTACAGGCCTTCCCAATCATAGTCTTCATAACATTTAGCCATTTGAACTATCTTTGCTTCGCGTTTCTCTTCAGAACGTACTTCTTTTCTTAGTTCGATGTTTTTCAAATGTCCAATATATTCATTGACCAAACTTTCACTTAATATGTACTTTTTTGAGAAATTTTCAATCTTGTCTTTATCGTTACTGCTTATTTCGCCCTCTGCATAAAGCTTCTTTAACTGGGCTCTAGGCTGGTAGTCATCAGGTGCTCTGAATTCTTCATTATTGTCATACATTGGTGTCTTCTCAGTCGGGAGATAATGATGATCAGGTAGCTGTGAGGCATCTGGATAGGGACGAGTTCTCTTTCCAACCCACTCATGCTCTTCCCACCAATCACACGTCTCTTTTGTAATTCTGGAGCAGTCGTTCTTGAGGAACTCCATGTACAATTCCCCCCTCTCATAGTGTGACGCAAAAAATGTCTCGACTTTTTCAAAATAGGCCTGTCCAGGTACTTGATCTCGTTTTGAGACGGCTGTGCTGTTGAACTTTGCCAAATATTCCTTGTTATAGAAAAACTCTTTCCCAGGTTTCTCTGATATGATGGCGGTAAGGAAGCCCTTTGTTGCTGTCTCGCCATCGATTCTCAGTCTAACTTCCTCACTCACTCACCATGCATTCATCATCATCCTATCATCATCTGCCTTTTGAAGGTCTTCTGCTGACATGGTCTTGACTTCATCATCATTCAGGCCACGATACTCGTTATAATATTCCCACCTCAAGCTGCCACCATCTGCCTCTCCTATGCATGCGTTGCTTTCTTTCAGCTTCATTCTGGCTAGAATCATCTGTGGCTCGATGTACACGGGCACGTCTGTCCGAGTTAAGTATCATCGCTATTTCAGCATCTCTGAAACGCACTTCTAGATTACTAACTCCTACCCCGGGTCCTCCATCTGTGAGCTCAAGAATGCATGGTTTAACAGGGGGCAAGTTGAAGTCTGAGATCATCTTCAGGATGTCTTTGCAGTTAATATTTATCAATCTGTCATAGATGTTCCATAAGCTTTCTCCAGCTTTTGTTTCAAGATGTCCCACAGTGCTATCAAGAGACTCTTGCAATTCAGCTACAGCGGAAATCATGTGATCAGCTTTTTCTTTTTCCACTCTGCTGGTGTTATTGTTGTTTTCGGTTTCCCAGGCATCCTTTGCCTTTTTTCAGAGAATTTGTCAAAGCATTTACTCGCTTCTTTTCATATTGTTTAAAAGTGCATTGACGTTCATTTGTTACACATTTGACATCACCTTCTGTAGTTGTCTGCACAAAATATGTAATGCTGTCCTTAACTCTGGCAAATAGGCTACGGAAATGAGGGCCATATTTTACACCAGCAGGAAAACAAAACTTGGCAAATAGGCTACGGAAATGAGGGCCATATTTTACACCAGCAGGAAAACAAAACTTGGAACTCTACTAACATCCTCCTTTGAAATGCACTTATACAACACTGTTCAATTTACAGTGGGTGTATTTCAAATGCAGTTTTTTTTATTTGTGATAAAGTTCATTTGTTTCAAAAAATGTTCTGCCTATTTAAGCTAATCATGGCACAGTTCTATTAATTTGATTTGAGGTATTTTAAAATACAGTTTTATTTATTTGTGATAAAGTTCATTTGTTCAAAAAAGATGTTCTGCCTATTTAAGCTAATCATGGCACAGTTCTAATTTGATGTGAGGTATTTCAAAGTGCAGTTCTATTTATTTGTTATAAAGTTGAAGTTCATTTGTTCGAAAAGGATGTTCTAACTATTTAAGCTTATCATGGCTCAGTTCTATAAATTTGACAATAAAAGATCATTCAGTAGTGTTATCTAGAGCTTATAATGATCTAAAACTAGCTAAATATACTTTTGTGTTAATGTGATAAAATAGTTTGCCTGTGTGTTTTTTTGCATGACCCCTATCTCATCATGGCAAAATATCTCAATGACCCCACTTTTTTGCAATGTTTTTTTGGCATGACCCCCCAGTGATTCCTCCGGCCCCCTCCCCCTCCTAAAAAATGAATGCTCCCTAATTTAGTAGACAGTGTACTACAAAGTAGTTTTCAAAATTCGGCAAAATTTCCGTATAACCCCATACATTAATTATGTTTTATTGTCACAGATGCCTTCTTCAGTAGGACCATAGATCAACTCAATTTAACACATGTTAAACACACGGTTTTGTCAATCACTGCATTTTGCTGAGTCATACGGTTACCATTACATGTACCCCTTGTGATGACTGACTCTATATTTTAGAGATCGTCTTATGAAATCTCAAGCACTATAACTGTACAGAAAGCTATTAAAAAGAAATTCTCTGACGATATTAAACTTCGGAAAATTTAAGGTTGCCGCGATCAGCGCGATGCAAATTTTTCTCTAATAACATAAGCTTAAGCTTAATTCAATTGCATCAAAAGTTCTTGAACTGTAGCACTTGCCACGCCTATTTTTATAAGCGCCACTCACCAAGAAGCTGTAAAGTCTACAACTACTAGTTTGGCCCCAGCCTTGGTCATTTCCGATTGATAATGGCCATCATTTAAGATCACAATAACACTGCCGTTGTTGTGTGCGGCCGCCATTTTGTCTTAAAAGAAAAAAGTTTTGGCTGCGAAAGACTGAAACCAAGCTTTATTCAGCGCATACACACATTGTTAAACTCGCTGGTCAAACGATCGCGGGCTGGCACAAATGTTGACATGATGAGACAAGATGTCTTCTTCATCGGTTGTTCCCGTTGTTCTGTGGGGAAGTACACCGCCTTCTCATTGCATCTCTTGTATTATTACCACCTATGATCAGAAAACAATAGTTACTGGATCTTCAGACGGACAGCTGGGTATCTGGGACTTAAGATTCGCGGAGGATGGCGAGATCAAGGTGAGACCAGACTTTATATAATATAAAATTATTAAGCTTCATTTTCATTGATTTTGCACGGGTTTGGGTGAAAATTAGGCTTATCAAATGTAGTTTCCTGTAAGGTAACATCATGTAGGGTGGTAGAGGCTATGATGTACAAATGTATTAGTTTTGCTGTGTAACTTGAATCTTTGAGAATGGAATTTCTTGATTGATGCAGTGGATATGCACTTTATACAAGAAAAAAAATACATGGACAATGAGAGTAAAATTATAAGGAAGATGTATAACCCCATACCTTAGTTACGCATATCATTCCTAAAACCGAAAAAAAAAAAACCAGACTATAGAATTCCTAAAGAGAAACAATAGCGCTACATGCATAATTAATACCAAATTATTTTCCAAACAAAACACCCCCTCCCCACCTCTCCCCCTCTACATTTTTTCAAGAATGCAATCAAAATTTTGCACTCTCAGATGAAGTGTTCCAAGGTGTGGTGATTAGGGTTGCAGGGTGCTGATAATAAATGGAACACATGCTACAATAATATTAATTTTTCATCATTTCATTCCCATAGTTACATGTACAGTGTATCTCTGCTGATGGACATGTAATGCCGGGTTCAACATTTCTGTTTGCCCGATCACCTAAGGCAGTTTACATGTACTCTAGTTTACTCTAGTTTAGTTTATAATTCTTGTTACTTTACTTGTAAACTCATACATGTATGTCTGTCATGAGTCAGGATCTTTTTATCAACAATAAATAAAGTTTATTATTATTGTTATTTTTTGTCATTTTTTGCTACAGATCATTCCAAGGAACCTAATATTTGCTCATGCAGCAAAAGTTACGGCACTTGCAAAAGCAACTGATGGATGGGATAATCAGTCTAGTATTATTAGTGCTGCAGACAATGGGTAAGAGAAATTCTGCGCTAATTACTGGTAATCAAGTTGGCTTGAATTATTTTGAAAAAGGGAAAGTACATGATTGTACCGATGGTGTTCTAATGGTTTCTAAAGACCTGAGGCGAGTTACATTGTACATAAAAATTAACACCAAACAGTAACTGCTAATGTTAAGGCATTTACAAACAGTAACAAAGAGAGTTTGTCTGACTGATCGACCTGTTATTAGCAGTCACACCAGCATCACATTTTATACAACTCACTCCTGATCTGTACTGGCCCATCCTGATTACCAAGATCTTGCCTTAAGCACTGCTATTTCCTTTGTGAATATTTCTATCATTCTGTGTATTTATGCAGTGTACATGAAAGGTTGCTAGCCTATTAACCAGTGAGTACATATCTCAGACCCATAATCAACTAGTGCTACCCAACATGACTTGTTACAACACCAGAAAACTAGAAAAAGAGTTTATTAATTATGCAAATCCTGGAACGTCCTGGAATTTTATTCTGGCATTTTCAGGAGTGTATTGTAAGTAATGGTTGAGGTGCATGTATTATGCTGCAGGTCCTGAAAAGTCCTACAAATCTCTAAATTCATTCATACATGTAGTACTTACACTGTAGACTGACTAATGTCATGTTCTATTGGGATCAACTGTTTCAACCTAAACCGGTTTTGGTTGATTTCATTGAGGCATTCCAATAGAACACTAACAACAACACTTTTCAACCATTTTTGGTTTTTTCAGTTTCGATCATTTCAACCAGGTTCAGAGGTGGTTGAAATGGTTGATCAACCAAACCAACCAAAAATGTTTTTTTTTCCCAATAGAACACGAAAAAAATCCAACCAACCGAAAACGGTTGTCCCCAGTAGAACGTGCCCTAAAAGTACAATATTATGGATATGTCTGAGACACTTCATTCATACACATAATATGTGGGAGTACTGGTGCATGTATCTCATTTTTAAAATGGAGAAAAATTCAGAATCTCTTATTACATGTAGTCCTGGATTACATCTAATTATATAGTTTAAACCAAAGGCTTTATGGCATATTTGGCTACAGTTATGTAGTAAGTCCAAACTGATGTTCTTTCACAAAATTATTTTGTGTTGTTTCTTTAGAGAGCTGTGTTTGTGGGATACAGATGATGGAATCTGTATACAAACTAATATCATTCCAGGGATGCATTTAGCTCTACTGGTAAGAACATGTTCAATTATAAATAATAACTTACATGTACAGGGTTGTCAGAAAAGTTTGAAGCAGACAATAACCAATAAATAAATAAAAAATTAATTAATTAATTTAAAAAATGCCTTCTCCTCTAAAGAACTGCTAAGCAAAGTAAACAACCAATATAACAAAGTTATACTGTTGACAGTAACTGTCAGAACTGCCAGTGCTGCTGCTGACCTTGGACTTGTCATCAGTGCTTCCAAGACAGAGTATATAGCGATCAACTGCTGTCCACAGCCTCCACTAGAAGTATATGGTAGTACAATCAAGCATGTACAAGACTTTAAATACCTTGGTTCTATGATGGCATCCAGTAGTGAGGATCTCAAGAGAAGGAAAGGGCTTGCATGGTCAGCTTTTTGGAAGCTGGAACATCTGTGGAGATGCCCCAGCATCTCAATCTCCACCAAGATCAAGCTATTTAATACTACCTGTGTCACTGTCCTTCTATATGGTTGCGAGTCGTGGGTCTTGTCTAAAGCAATGGAAAGCGAGATCAATGCCTTTGGTACCTCATGTTATAGAATTATGCTCAACATCAAGAGAATTGATAGGGTGCCTAATGCTACCATCTATGACCTAACCCAGACTGCCATTTAGTGGAAAATGTCAGAACCCGTCAACTGAGGTTTCTGGGCCATGTACTCAGGATGCCTGATGATGAGCCATGCAAGGAGTATGCACTGTATATTCCATCACATGGAAAGAGGAAACCAGGAAGGCAACGAACCCTGTTTCTCAGATACATTCAACACCTTTTGGGTGACACAGACAACTTGATTGGCCCGGACAAGCTGTCTGAATTGGCAATGGATCGTTGTGGTTGGAGGAAGCTTGTAGTTGCCTGCTCTGCAGCCAACAGATGATGATGATGATACTGTTGACAACCCTCAGATGTACTGTAGGTCAAGTGGGGCTTCAGGGGCTTCATGTAAATGTTCTGTTCTTAGTAATTTTATTTTATTTTTTTGACTCAGAGGGTGACCCAGTTTTTTTTTTTTTTTTTTTTTTTTTTTTTTTGGGGGGGGGGGGGGGGGGTACCTGACTGTCTATACACAGTCATGTATTTTTAGGAGATAATATTATTGGAAGGATAAAAAGACAGAATTCTGTCTCGTTTGGTGTATTTATTCAGGCTGGAGCCTCCTTGTTTTAACTCAAATACTTCCTTGTCTGTAGAGTTATTCATTTTACAGTTTAATATAAGGTAGATATCAAAGCTAAGGCTCATGTGAGCCAACCCGTGAATAAGAAATGCTAATGAGTGATGCAATATTGCGGTAAGCTTATGTTTTTATACTGACATGGTTCGATATATTTTTTAAAATTAAACATAATGACTTTTGACAAATGCCAAAAAAAGGTGCCGGGCAAGATTCAAATTCGGGTCATCTGACTGGTATAGCTACAGTACATGTACTATGCCATTAGGCCATGAAGACTAATGGTGCTTGTGGAGGAAATATTTTGTAATTATGTTAACATACATAGATATGCAGTACAATGCATATTAAAATGCGTGTCTCTGTTGTCCATTAAAGGACTCCAAATAGAAAACACCAGAGCAGCGCTTTCAAAATGTCCCCTTTTTTGGTGATTGACTATTCCTTTGCCACGAAAGCCTTACACGGTGGCCAGCGGGGGCGACCCTGTAGCTGTCCAAATGATGTCTGTGATTGGTGAACGATGCAATTGAAGGGCTTCAGGCAAGAACATCCTAAGTATGTTTTTGGCAACTTTCACTATAATTACATAATTATGTTTTTTTTAAATGCACAGTTTTGTCAAATTAATGATTTATTATTGTTAAGGTACTTAAAACAGATCCAAAATGGGGAAGAAAATCCACATCTTTGAAAAAATGTTTTTATTAGTCCTTAGGACACCCTATGTATCTTTTCAAGATAAAATTTTATTCTGTTCGAAGATAGAAGATTTGTTGACCTGGTTGGAATCCTTTCAGTCATATTTACATGATCCAGTCATAATTTTGGCAAGTGAGTCCCTTTTGAGGCCAAAAATCCAAGATTTCAAGCTACTTAGGGCATTCTTGTCCAGAGCCCTTCAATTGATATATCACTTGAACAATGCCCCTATCCCTAATCCCTATCCCAGCGGGACAAATCTATTATTTTCTTAGCGAATCACAGACATCGTTTTGACAAGTGGTGGACTACCCATCAGCGGAATTACCAAGAAAAGTTTACAGCTGATGGAAGGGGCTAGCAAGCGAGTGAGTGAGTGAAGCTGTCCTCATCAACCTGTTCATTACACTTTGCGTAGTCACGGGCTAAAACATGAAATGAGAATGCAGCAGCATGCAGAATGGTTTCTTGACATTATTATACACCTCTTTTTTTATTAAGATTTTAACATGATAGTCATTGTGGTATTCTGAGATTTTTAAATGTTGTGACTGCAGTTGAGATGTCAGGAACAGACATTTTCATTTGCTAAGCAGTTTGTCGACTGTTATTAACGTATATTAATTTTTTTATTATTCTTTAATTTTTTTCTTATTGTTCCCTTGCAGTCTTTTCATGTCGCCGTTGGTACTGGAAAGGAATGGCGTGTAGTTTGTTATGGCAGTTATTCTGATATTTATGTTCTTGATGCCCTTTCACTTGAGGTAGTTATAATTATAATTAGTATATTAATCATTGTACAACAGAAAACATGCCAAGCACCATCAGAAGAAAGTTAATCAATGCAAATATTTAATCTTTTGAAGTTTTTTTTACACTTTTATAATTCAGTACTCTGTACATGTACCTCATTAAACGATTGGTTTTTATACCCATATGATCAGGTTGTAGGCCGCATACATGTACAATGTATATATCTTAAAAACAAGAGAGAATGAACTTTGTTGGCATTATCAAGCGAAAATGCACTGTAACTAAAGCCTGGTTTTCAATACCGCCATAAGCATAAGCATAAGAATTTAAGCATAAGCAGAAGCATTACAGCGCTTAAACATGTTCATGTACATGTATGTCCAGTGAAAATGGGCCCGACACAAGCATAAGTAAACACTGTAAGGATCAATCTTACAGGGGTGTGTATGCTTATGTCAATTCAAATGGACAGACTGCAAATCACAGTTGTTGCTAAAAATATATATATATATATACAGGGTTCTCCTTATCAGGCGGTAACCGGTAAAATTTACCGCTTGAAGCAGCACTTATTACCGCCTGTAACCGCTTGTCCCCGGAAAATTATTAAGACACACAGTCTTCCCTTTACCGCTTAGCAAAAATCCCTTACCTGCTGAGCTAAAATGTAGGGAGAACCCTGTATATATATACATATATATATCTCTGTGTCGTAACTGTTCATCAGTAGGATGCCTAAAATGTGTGCAATTCTACAATTGGTTTCGGCTCCATTAAATCCTATACCAATTGCAGAACATTTTAGGAGGAACCACCCACAAGGTGAGCACAGTCACGGACAACACAAATAACTAAGGAAAATAATGCAAAGTGAAATGTCCGTCTTCACTTGACAAAAATTCTTGTGCTTCAGTAGACTGCTACAATCCCTCTAAGGTCGGCCTTGGCTCGTTTGTTCCCTCCAGTCTTGTTGCACTTGTTTTCGTGATTACATGTAGCTCGCCCAATCAAATGACTGGAAAGGGACAGCTAGCAGTGTAATGCTTTTTCTTATACTTATGTCTACGTTGCTAGTGAAAACCAAGCTTAACTATTTGCAGTAACTGTTTATTGAATTGATGTCAGTCACAATTCAACTGAGGACAAAATTGGGCATCATCATTATTAATATGTACTGTATCAAGGCACCAATGTCAAAGCTCGACTTTCCCCTGTCCATGCAGGGTTATCAAAAAGCGCCAGCAACCAGCGATATCGCCAGCTACTTTCATAGTTTCGCCGGCTACAATTTGCGGCCAAAAGCGAAAAAATAGAGGAAAAAGAGGAAAAGTGCCCCTCGGTGCTGTCTACTTTCTTAGATTCTCCATCTGAAAATCTTTTTGACAAGCCTGCCATGATATCCATACGTTACTGACCCTCCCAACCCACAACATGCACAAGTACTCTCTATGAACACTACATTGATTATTGTTTTAATTCTGTACTATTCAGGTGTTGTACACACTGCGTTCTCCATCTGCTACAAATTGGATCAGTGCAGCTTGTGTTGTGAGACCTGCCAGGAGGCCAGGTAATATTTCTGTTAGCTACTACAATCGACATGTAAATGACTGTACTCTGATAATAACCTTCAGTTTGTAATACTGAGGTATAGGGTTAACCTAACCCTACCCTAACCCTCCATGTGTACATGTATAACTGTGCAATGTTTGCAAAAATGGCAATTAGGGTACTGATGGACAAAATTATCATTTGTCATACATGTAGTGACAAAGAACTATGTATAATTATTTAGCTTACATGTAGTTTGTCAAGATTTCCCGAGAGTGGTCAAGAGCTTAATAATATTTAAGAAAAATCCCAGATTTTTTTTTTTTTTTTTGCAAAATACATAATTTATTAGAAAAATAAACAGTATAACAGAAAAATAGAGTAGTATTGCTGAAAAGCTTTCATTACATGTAAATGGTCACCCTGTAGGATTTTATGCACAGCTGACAGGCCAATAAAGAACCAAATCAGATGACTTAAACATGAAGTTCCGGTATAAAAAGCTTCACTCTTCCCCCATTTCATACCTTTTGGGTGTGATACAAATTAAGGCATCTTTCAGTCACAAAACGTGGTTAACTTGCACGTCCTTTCAATATAATTTTCTTCAAAAATCTAATTAAAGCAATATTTTACCTAGCAAAAAGAGAAATAAGTTCATAAAGACTTCTGAATTCATCAGATATAACTTTCATAAAGATTTTCCAAATTGTGTTAACTAGCAATGGTCTTAGTAATGACGCATGTTTGTTGTCAGTTGTTAATGCTTCAGTGGTTGATTGATGACTGGAGGTGAGAATGGCACCGGCAGGCTCCTTTTACACTGGAACTTCGTGTTTAAAGCTTGGCTCTGGTAGTGAAAGGGTTGAGATTTTTACATAGCACTGTGTGTGCACTGATTTTTATTTTACATATATATATATTTTTAATTTGTAAAGCTGTTCTGTTTGATGTGCAATGTACAGTAAATGTAGTGCACATTACCCCTGGACTTATAAGATTACATGTATTTTGTCTGAGGACTGTAAGTTTTGTAATTAATTCCATTTCTGATAAATTTACCAGTAATTATAAAACTTTGCATTATTTATTACTTAATCAAAGTCCTGAAGCTGTTTAATTTATTTCCATTTTGTTATTGTAGAGGATGTTGTGGTTGCTGTCTCATTGTCTGGTATGCTTAACATCTGGATGCTGAAACCAACTGTTGAATCTAAGGTAAGGTGATGTGCAACTGTACAATCAAACATCTGGTGGCTGGACGCTCTTTCATAACAACAACAACAACACTTTATTAAATAACAAATATTAACGATTTAAATAGTACCTACCCACAAATAGTTGAAAAACTAGTCGAGGCGGGTAGGTATATTTAAGTTAGGCTTATTACGAGGGTTTAGGTTACAGCAGTTTAGATTACAATAAATAGTAGATTAAAATAATAAATTAAAAAATTAAAAACAGTAAAGAAAGTAGAAAGTTCATGTAAGACTGCATTTTATTGCCAGTTTAGTTGTTTAATTTCATGTTGTATAATAATATTGTTAAACCCCATTAATAAGAACATCTTCTAAGATGGTACATTGTATTAATTGGATTCTCATGGATGATGGAATTTATGAGTGAATACACCATGGAGTCGCGATGGCCTAGTGGTTAGCACACCCTGAAATTGTTGGTTCAAGCCCTTAAACCTGTGTCATCATGTTCTTTCTTTATACAAGAAACTTTGCTCACTTAGTCACTTCATCAGGGGTTTCAATAAAATTGAGAGTAAGTGGCAATATTTGTAAAATAGATGGCAGTGGCAACAAAGGGGCCATAAAGCCCCTTCTTCTTAATTTGAAATCTACACTGTAGTACCTCGGAAATGGCATTTTCAACATTCTGGGCATCAATTTCATTGAAATTAATGAAAAGTAGGCGGCGATAATTTCGGAAGTAGCGAGCGGAATTCGCCGGTTGCTGGCTTCTAATGAAACCTCTGCTTCATGCTGCAGAAAAGTCCTGTGCTAAGCTCTGGCAGTTAATTAGTGAGCCACTTGGCTTGCCAAGACTTTAATACCTAATGCATAATTAATTTGTAACTTATATCACTGTTAATTTCCTTAACAGTACAGTGATCCCACTTATGAACAGGAATTGAAGCAAGTTACAAGTAGTAAAGCTACAGGAATTTGTTGCAATCCTTTTACTCAAAGAAGCATACTTGTTATATGCCCTCAAGAGTGGCTGGTATGTTATTAACAAGTCATCATTGATCAAGGCGTGATACTTAACTTTTGAACCTACTGTCCTAGTGGCTAGTAGTTCCACTTTAGATTTTACTCTGTAGGCAAAGTAATTTCTCAGTAGTCTTGTTTGTTGTGTTTCTGGGCATTGGACTTGACAACAATTTTGCATGTCAAACTAAGTGAAGCATAACAACCAAATCAAAGGTTTGTTTCATGCAAAATAAACTACAGAGTACATTATTTTTTTTTTATGTTCAAGACTGCATTATTCATATAATATCTTTACAGAAGATTGGTGCTCTCAAACCTACAGTGTATTGACTCTAAGAACTGTATGTAGAGACACTGTGTGCCTTAGGCATTTTCCAACATCTGTGTTTGCCTTCTATTTGCTTTAATTTGTGGATCCTTTACTGTCTGTACATTGTACCTTTAGTTTATGTTTTAATTTGTTTCTCAGTAGCCAACATGGCTGGTGGAAATAAAAAAACCTTACAGTACTGTTACCAAAACTGAATTTTCTAATCTTTATAAGCTAGTTGACATGACTTTGATGAGTGTTTCAAAGAGCTCTGTAAAATACAATCTAGAATTGTAGCAAATTCCATTATCTTACCAACATTAAGATTAATTTGAACTCTCCTTTCATTCTTACACTATAGATGTATGATGCTGGGGACTTTAAATTCCTGACAACAGTTTCCAGTCCTCCTGGCCATGTCTGGATGGGTGGAAATTTTGTTGCAGCAGACTGTGTTCTAGTCTGGAGTAGGGTAAGGTTCATTAAACAAATTCTGAGAAATGTACATATTATGTACAAGACCATATAAAAAATGTTAGTAGTGTATTTAACAGTAACTTGTATACTGTAGTTTGGATAGTCATTTTTGCCTAAATACTCACTTATATACATGCATGTACAAAATGTATATTTTTAAGACTTTCCTGGAGTTTTAATGGCTTTTGCTGCCAGGTGAAATTCTCAGAAATTTAGCATTCAGGCAAATTACAATATTATACTGTATAACACATACTGTATAAACATGTCTGTCACTACACAAAATGGCATGTATACAGCTGTTAAAAGTTGTATTTTGTTTTTCATTTTTTGACCAAAATCATCACCACTCCCTTCAACAATAAAGAGCATTGTCTTGATTGTATTGATCAAAACTACAAATTATGTTATTTTAAAACAATTATTAATTTTGTGCATAGGATGGTAAAAGCTACTTATACAAGCTTCCTGCATCGTAAGTCAACATTTTACTGTTTTGCTTAAATTGTTTTGTGTAGTGTGGAATAATAATACAGATCATCAAGGGAAATAATCATGCATTAACATGCAGGCCAAATATACAAGCACATGCAGAAAATGCCTGCTGCATGGATGCTGTGCATATGTTTCCTGGCATGCCACATGTCACTTTAATATATAGGTCTATTCCTTTCCTCTTGAAATTTATAAGACACAACTTCCATTTTAGAACTTAAGCTGCTCTAATTAGTGAAGACATACTTAAAGTGCAACTAACCCCAATTTTTTTCTTTTGCTTTGCCCTGATTACTTGTGTGAAAAAAATATCGTAATTGATAAAGTCCCCGCGTTTCTACAGCTGTTTGAAGTTAGGTGCTTCTGCCCCATTACCAAGCATTTGTGGAAGCTGGGTATGAACTTTGCTGTGACGTCATCGAAGGAGCTAGACCATTTGCCACGTTCTCATAAGCATAATTTATCACAGCGAAGTGACAAAGGAGAAGGCATTTTAATGTGAATGGTACTCAAAAGCCAAAAAAAGGATTTTGTGCACTCTGATGCCTTTTTTATGTTTGCCCACAGTTCCTTTGCTCTTCGTATCATGAAAATCGATCTCCTTCAATGACGTCACAAGACGTCCAAGCAAAACTCGGACCCATTCTTCACATTGCTCGGTACTGGCTGAAAGAACTGCCAAAATTTGAAACTTTAAGAAACTATTAAAAAATCAAGGAAAAATGCTACGGTAAAAAAATTTTTGCACAGGTAAT
This sequence comes from Cladopsammia gracilis, assembly GCA_022457155.1. Classification (NCBI taxonomy): domain Eukaryota; kingdom Metazoa; phylum Cnidaria; class Anthozoa; order Scleractinia; family Dendrophylliidae; genus Cladopsammia; species Cladopsammia gracilis. The sequence goes on from JAJGOT010000077.1 coordinate 346,983, forward strand.
AACGACAATAATTAGGAGATTTTGTTTGGCGAAAAACATTATTGGGGGTTAGTTGCACTTTAAAATACATGTAACATATTAAACACTTAATGACTGGTCCCGAGGGAAACAGTGAATTTTGTTCCTTCAAATCTCATTGTTTCGCAAGATGAGGGAAACAAAATTCGCTGTTTCCTGACGGATGAGTCATTAAGTGATTTGTTTATATAAATTATAGCTTTCCTCATTGTGGAATAAAAAAAAACAGTTAATAAAATGTGCCAAGTACTCGAGGTAAACATCAATCACATCATAATAATGCCACCTTTTGTCACAGTCTGATCATGTACACTAGCTCTCACTCTGACGTCAAAAATGTTGCCCGCTTTTGCAAATGTTGGCAGCTTTCGCAAAATTAATGTTGACCACTCATGGATGTTTGGCGGGAAACAGTTTGTTTGTTAGATGTCATGTGACCATGAATCAACCAATAAATGTGCGTGCTGTATCAATTGAGAAGCTGTATAATGTAACAAATTAATTTATGTTTTTTAATTAATAACTTTACATCTTAGAGTTCGATACAAGCCATGGTAGTATTACAGTGTATAAATGGGCCAGTTTGTTCAGATTGGATATTTCATAGCAACGTGATACAAATGTACATGTAGTTTTGCAATATGTGCCCTTAATATACACATGTAAACTGTGTCATCCATTGATTCATTCACTCGCTGTTTTTAAAAAATCTTTTGGCCAATGTTGTGTCACCAGATGCTGTCCTGGAGTCCAGGAGCAGAGGCAAGGTAGTTTAACAAATACTTTTTATTAAATAAATATTACTTTATTTGTTTTGAACTGTACTGTGTTGCTTTGTTATTTCATTAATTTGTGGTACTTTTCCACTTTTATTACTGAGCGTAGTTTATTACATATATACAGTGTATCCCTTTGTCACTGTCTTGATAGTGGCCAATCTCAAAATATTGACAACAACAAGAAAACAGATTTTGTTGAATTTGTAAAATAATGAAAAACTGACAACACCACAACACAGCACTGCTCTGTACATGTACATGTAGCTTTCATCTGAATGGTCACACAGTAAATTCATCCAGGCTAAGGTGCTGATTTTTGGCAAGCAGGTCTTTTTCGTCATGCCCTTTCCACATATATAATCAAATCCCATAATTTCACAAATTAATTTTTGTGAAGTCGTCACTTTTGGTACTCTATAACTATTGGAAATAATATACCATCTACAGGCACTTTGAAGGATCCAACAGTCATTGAGGTGTTTGAGAAGCCAAGTCAGCAGGTACAAATACAGTGTAGCGGTGGGGACATGGGATGTTATTTGGATGGGTGTGGTATGCTTACTCTCAATAAGGGAATTTTTGACAATAATGGTTCACAAGAAATTTCTTGGTGATAAAGAAAGAAAGATGGTAAATTTTAAGCTTGGTGATGAAACAAAAAAAAAAACATTTCACCATTTTTTAAATAACTCCCAAGAAATTCAAGAAAATTCCCAAATTTTATTTTGTGAAATATTGAAAAACAAATGGTACCGTGCAAAAGTACTGCTGAAGTGGTATCATTTGAATGGTCACACCATAGGATTTCGTTCACAAACTCAAAAGTTAGAACAAAATTAATGGTACCATGCAAAAGTACTGCTGAAGAGGTATCATTTGAATGGTCACACCATAGGATTTCATTCACAGACTCAAAAGTTAGAACAATGGTACCATGCAAAAGTACTGCTGAAGAGGTTTCATTTGAATAGTCACACCATAGGATTTTGTCCATAGACTCAAAAGTTAGAACTATGCTACATGTCTCCATAACTGACTCTGGGAATGAAAGGGCTAAAAGAAAACAATGTTTTGAAAAACAAACTGAGTCCCGAACAGAAATCATACAATCAAATGACATTCTTCACACCAGTCAGATGCTCTAACCATTGAGCTACGAGAGACTTGTGGCAATCTAGGCCATTTTTATATACCTACTAGGTTAAGAATGACCACGCTTGTGATATGGTGAACATGTATCACATCTTATTTCATATTATTATTATATAATTATATAATGCCCCCCTCCCACCTAGCAGAATAAAAGCTGATAAATTTCACTGTACCATGTTTGTTGCAGGGTTCTTTGCCAGATTTTGATCCTGCAATGTTCTTCTCCTATGGACGTAGAGGACCATTCTACAAGCTTTTGCTAAGAGGAGGGTCAAATGGAAGGTAATGTACATGTAGCCCATGGAAAACAAAATAATTACATTTATCACAATCTATATAGACTGCAACAACGCCCTTTTATTAAAGCAGTACGTATAGAAGCAGGCTCAACTGCAAGTACAGTATGCATCTTTACTTAATTCTTTGGTTGCATTTAAGCATGGCATGAAATGCATTTAATGTTGACCTATTGTAAGTGAGTATTAAACTTCAAAGTCTTAATGTACATTAACCAACCTTTGTCACTCTCAGCTGTTGACCTGCAGATTGAGATATAATGTACATTGTATCAAACACGAGGAAGAGTGTTTCATCAGGATATCCAAACACCACAAAGTGGGTTGAAAAACGAGGCGCAGCCGAGTATTTTGTAACTCACCTTAAGGTGTTTGGATACCTGATGAAACACTTTTTTGGGTGTTTGATATAGCTTCTAAAACTGATATATTAAATGTGGAGAAAAATGAAGGAATAAAGTTGCCAAAGTCTATGCAAATTAAGACAGGATATCAAAACCTCCTTCATGGTTAGGGTGATTTTCTTTGTGTTTGAGAAAAATTTGTTCAAACACTGAACATATTTTGCCATAGTTAACCAAACTACATGGCTGTACATGTATTAACGTGAATATAACTCACTTCGAGCGTGACAGTTTAATAACCAAATCAGGTCATCTTTTGACATGGCAATGCCATGGTTACAGTATGTTTAGATGCACAACAATTGTATCATCCTTTATAAAATGCTGTTTTATTTTTAATAGTAGGATCTCCTCAAACATCCTACATCCCCTCTACAATGGGCCTGCCCTCATCACTTATGTATGATTTTGAATTGAACAAATATTAATAAAAGCAGTAACAGTTCGGAAACTTTTTTTTTTAACTTCCCATAACCATATCCCATAAATTACAGTTCACTGAATGATCACCTCAAGCCAAACGGTTTTGTACTCTTTTCAATTTGTAGTGTCAGTATCTGGAAGCTGAATGATGTCCTTTCGAAGCGAGCTGAAGTATTTGAGGCCAGTGCAAATGGTATGAAAGGAAAGGTTTTTGATTTATTAAGTGTTTGTAGCACAAGGTACTGTATTTGTGGGTCCAACAAACATCAGAAACAAAATTAATACTTCAAAATGTTAACATAACAAAGTTAAGAATCCCAGCTGCCGCAAAAACCCAGTAGAGTCTTCTAGATTCCTTAGCTCGAAAAGGTTGGACACCTTTTTGAGAATTATTTTACATAAAGTTGACACTAATGTTACATAATTAAAAAATCTTACTAAATGTTTTCTGTGTTAAAAGGAAAATCTAAAATTCTTCACCCAGAGTTGAACCTGTCACTTCAGTGCGCTAGTAACTTGGCTGTTAGACAGCATACACATCTACATCTACATCTACATTATTTTATTGAGTTGATAAAATCTTGTAAGATAGATCACATCAACTACAAATAAAAACTAGAATAAAATAAAAACAATAACAAAATAAGTAAATGATAATTTTAAATTGCAAGTTACATTGCTTACCGGTATTTCACGTGCTTTCCCAAATTTAGATATTAAATGTAAGGTGAAATTAATACTCGGAAAAAAATCCGAGTCCCAGACGGGATTTGAACCCACGACCCTCCGTGATCTAGTCGGATGCTCTAACCACTGAGCTACTGGAGACTCTATGGTGAGCAAGGGTCAATTTGTGGGTCTTGACTGGAACCGCATCGCGCGGCTACACAGCCAAGTATTGACTAGCACATGTGAAACTCACTAACAGCATCGCGCTGTCACATTAAAGCATATCAAGATGCAGCCAACCAACCTCCAAAGTGAGTATATGAAGATGAAACAACAATAACAACAAAGATATTAAATGTAAGGTGAAATTAATACTCGGAAAAAAATCCGAGTCCCAGACGGGATTTGAACCCACGACCCTCCGTGATCTAGTCGGATGCTCTAACCACTGAGCTACTGGAGACTCTATGGTGAGCAAGGGTCAATTTGTGGGTCTTGACTGGAACCGCATCGCGCGGCTACACAGCCAAGTATTGACTAGCACATGTGAAACTCACTAACAGCATTAGTGAGTTTCACATGTGCTAGTCAATACTTGGCTGTGTAGCCGCGCGATGCGGTTCCAGTCAAGACCCACAAATTGACCCTTGCTCACCATAGAGTCTCCAGTAGCTCAGTGGTTAGAGCATCCGACTAGATCACGGAGGGTCGTGGGTTCAAATCCCGTCTGGGACTCGGATTTTTTTTCCGAGTATTAATTTCACCTTACATTTAATATCTTTGTTGTTATTGTTGTTTCATCTTCATATACTCACTTTGGAGGTTGGTTGGCTGCATCTTGATATGCTTTAATGTGACAGCGCGATGCTGTTAGTGAGTTTCACATGTGCTAGTCAATACTTGGCTGTGTAGCCGCGCGATGCGGTTCCAGTCAAGACCCACAAATTGACCCTTGCTCACCATAGAGTCTCCAGTAGCTCAGTGGTTAGAGCATCCGACTAGATCACGGAGGGTCGTGGGTTCAAATCCCGTCTGGGACTCGGATTTTTTTCCGAGTATTAATTTCACCTTACATTTAATATCTTTGTTGTTATTGTTGTTTCATTTTCCCAAATTTAACTTAAAATCAGATAGTGACTTGCAATTTACTAAGTCAGCGGGCAGTAAGTTCCACTCTGATATTGATCTAGGAAAAAAAGAATACTTAAAAACGTCCTTAGATACTTTTGGCAATCTATACTTAAAAGCATGGCTGTTGCGTGTTCTATTTTCACTGTTTGGTATTAAGTGTTCTTCTGTGTTTATGTCTACTAGGTTATGACTAAGTTTACACTATGTGCACCACGAGAGTACCACCGAGCCACTCGGTTCAATAGCCCATTTCCGAGTTGCTCTTAGCCTCCTTTTCAAACCGAGGACAAGTGCAAAACCATTCATATGGATGTACGTTTTATTTGCATGTGAAAGAAAACTCATATCCATTGAATGATTTTACACTTGGCCTCGGTTTGAAAAGGAGGCTAACAGCAACTCGGAAATGGGCTATTCAGTTTAAATTTAACCTGCTAACCCTAACCTTCACTGAAAGCTTTAACACCAGCTAATCTGTTTTTACGTTATATAATTCTCAATAAGGTGTCCAACCTCCTTTTGAGCTATGGAATCAAGACTGTACTCCAAAACCTTCAATATTGATCACCTTCGGCCAGGCAAATGTAATGAACACATGTCAAAGACTCAAGTATGAACCAAAGTAAAAATAGGGTAATGATGTCATGCACAACTTGAAATTAGTAATGTTTGATTCGATTTTTTTTCCAGTATAGTTAATTTCAGATGTTCAGATAGTGGGTAGCTCGAATAGTGTTTTCTTTATGCATCTCATTTCTCCCATTCGCCATTATCTGAACACCTGGAGCAGGCCAAAAGAGGTACATTGTATGTTCACTCCGATTGGCAAGATCATAGCAGAGCACAGGAGAAAACTTCTAAAATTGAAAAAAAATATATAATAATTGTAACAAAATTAACTGAGTGTATAATTTTTACTTATTTATATTTTGAAGAGTCTGTTTCTTGGGAGATCCGCTGTTAGGTTTTTGGAGTCAATTTTAGGACTCATTAAATATCAAAATTTTATTGATGTTATATGTACAGCCATAAAGCAAATATACAATTTATATTGAAAAAAGAAGCAAAAACAAACGATAAAAACCGACATTTTGGAGTCATCATGATCCTTCATAAAAAGTAGTGTCCACTTTATTAGCGTAATAAAGAATGCAAAAGTTAATCATTTAAATTGCAAACAGATTCCCACTGAACGTTTTTTTTTTTTTTTAATTTTTTTTTTTTATGTTTAGGCATTCCTCCTGTGGTTTCATGTAGTTATGCTGACTGCTGGGAAATGACAATGAAGCCCTGTGGACTGATTGACTCTCTAGTGAGTGCTACATGTATAATTGTTTTCTGTATGGTGATAATTCTCGTGAGATGCTTCGCGTTTCTGGTTTATCGATCCTGGAAAGGTATCACGTAATGTCTCTAAGGGAATTAGCGATTTTTTAAGACACAAAAGTTGTTGAAAAAAAAAAATGCTTATTTCCATCCTGGCCATCCGGGATCTCTTGAGCTTGTGGTCAACTTGTGACTACAGTCGAACATCCATGTTCGACCAACTCTCCTAAGCGACCATCTCTCCTAAACGACCCGCTCTCCTAAGCAACCACATATTTCTGAGCGACCACCTCTCCTAAGCGACCACCTCTCCTAAACGACCAACTCTCCTGAGCAACAACCTATTTCTAAGTGGCCACCTCTCCTGAGAGACCAGCTCTCCTAAGCGACCACCTCTCCAAAATACCAAAATTGTTTCCAGTCAAATAATTATAATAGGAACCTCTCGTTAGTGAACACGACCACGTTCAATGCTAGTGATTTGAATTTTTTGTTTTGTTTTTAACCTCTGGTAAGCGACCACTCACCCATATTTCAATGTCACTACAGACGCAAATTGAATAATGTATTACAGTGCAATTCCAGTAAAACGAAACTTTTGTCTCTTGTACCAAAACCTCTTTATGTGCTCTGTATGGAGCAGTTTTCAATTGAGTGTCAAAAGTAATTACACAATTGCTTTGGTTTTTCATTGCTACGCTTTGTGATTGGCTAAAAAATCTCGCGCCACTTTCTCGACCAATCAGAAGTAAAACCAAAACCAATCGTGACTTGCTCGCACGCGTTTTCCCGCGCTTGGCGCCGCCGATATGTAATTGCTTCGAGCTCTGATTGGTTCATTGGATTGTTTACGACTGCTGTGATTGGTCAGAGTAATTACTTTGGTTTTGGTTTTACCTGCTCGTCTGACCTACCACCTTAGCTTTGCATTTTGGGTGATCGCTAATGGGAGATTCAACTGTGTGTAGGTAATAACAACATTTCAAACTGAGATATTAAAATCTTCACCGTTGCACAAACCCCCAGTCAAACCCATTTTTCCTCTCCCAGAAAGTTGATCAGATAGCACGTTGTTTCCATACAGTGTACTAAGTATGGAATTTCTTTCTGTACTTAGGATGACTTTGGGGGAGCCATTCCTGTCAGTGCATCACTGTATTTACCCGCTCAAGACTGTATCGTGTGTGGACGGGAGGATGGTTCCATTGTTATTATATCAGCAGCCAGAGCAGCCATCGCTCAGTTACTCCAGCTTCCAGGCTCAGGTAATAACAGCTATATATCCTATACCATTTTGCCCTGTTACTTTGTATCGGTTGTTGAATGGATATGTTTTTCTCTGGAGATATGCTTTGTGGCTTCCATTCGAGCAGGTCTTGGAATCAAAATGCAAAATAACCATGAATGCAGAGTTGTCAATTGTCTGAAAGCGAACATAGAACTTGACTACTCCGCTTTCCACGTTGCTTATATGTTGATGCTTTTCATAAAGCATAAACATAATGCGCTATGTTCTAAAGTAAGTTTGATGCAAGGGTGTTAGTCTTGATATTCCAGTTTTTGTGAACCCTTATAACTCGATCCACGGGCAGTGGTGAAGTGGCGAAATTGAAATCCTTGATTTCATTCTAGCCAGTTCATTTTTGTTTCTCTTGTTTCTCTTATAACGGGGATATTTTACTATGCAAATACACTGCTTATTCAATGAGAGCATGCAGTATACCAGATTGGATTAATTAAAAATCACTGCCCAGTTTTTATTAATTTAATGGAACCTCGCATTTTGGGGGTTCTTATTTATTATCAGGGTGGCCTACACACCGAGTGCTGCTAGGACACAGAGGCCGAGTGACCTGTCTTCTGTACCCTCATGAGGAGTACCCTCGCTATGACAGGGAGTTCCTGGTGTCAGGTGGAGCAGATTTCTCCGTTAAACTGTGGGACATCTTCACCGGGGACCTTCTTTACACGTTTTCAACTCATGGAGGAGAAGTTCTTCGACTCAGCTGTACTCCACCTAACTGCAGTGTGAGTTTACAGGCCAACTGAGAAGTTAATTTATGCCTTTTTCACTTTGGGGTGTATCTCATTATATCAGCTGCTCAGCATAACAGTTCACTTTCTATGAGCTACATTGTACCATCCTTGTAAGCCGTCATCTTTGTTCAGCGAACATTTTTATGAAATCCTGCAGTTCAAACATTTCTTAGTTAAACGCGGTGTGAAGATTAAAGGGATTAATTTATAAAGAAACTGTGGTACTGTGTTGGTCGGGGAGAGAAACAAGAAAAATCTAGTTTTATCAACCAGCTCTTCTAAGCGACCACCTCTCCTAAGTGACCAGCTCTCCTGAGCGACCAACTGAATTTATAAGTAAATTGACCACCGGAAATTTCCCGCCAGAGTTATCTTCTCGCTTCCGATTGGTCTAAATAATGAAATTAAATGGGTTACGCCATAGCTTGCACATGCGCCGAACCGTGAAATCCTTCCTTTGCATGTAAGTCACGATTGGTTTTGTGAAGTGGCGCGAGATTTTTTAGCCAATCACAAAGCGTAGCAATGCAAAACCAAAGCGATCACTAAATTACTTTTGACACTCAATTGAAAACTGCTTTAAACCACGATTCCCTCATAAGCTATCATCTCCCGTAAAAGACCAGGACCCGGTTGTTCGAAAGCCGATTAACCGCTAATCCCGGATTAAACGTTAACCGAGGATTTCATTTCTCGTTATTAGAATGTTTTCAAAAGGTCATTCATAGCTAGTAGTGAAGACAGCCTAAATTAAGTCGAAACTGAAGGGCAGAAAGCTTTGAAAAATTTCCATTTGTTGAGTTATTTAACTGGATTCAAAATTGACGCCTTATAACCAGTGAAGGACTGACTGTAGATTTAAATGCAGCTGAAATGTTTTTATCTGATTCTGGCCGTACATTTTTTCTTGTTTAAATTTTGCTTGTGTGCTACGTAAAAACTTTCTATTGTTCATTTGCACATTTTTCTTTCCTGTAGAATCGTGTCCAGACCTGCGTCTGTTCTGTGGCCCAGGACCACTCGGTTGCTCTTTTGGGGCTGCGCGAGCGGAAGTGCATTATGCTGGCTTCTCTTCACGCATTTCCGGTGGAAACGATAAAATGGCGGGCCTTGGATGATTTTTTAGTTGTCGGTTGTACTGATGGCTCAGTGTACGTATGGCAGATGGAAACAGGTTAGGGGTAGAACAAATATCCATCATCAATTTAGTCAGCCTCATTCCCTCATTTAGAACTTCAATCAGTCTTGGCAATATGTTAGACTGGGCGTACTTTTTCAGGGATTATATACCCTGACCCCGGGGACCATACCGGAATAGGAACATACGAATAGTAGGGTTAGCAGTGGGCTGGGAACCCAAAGAACAACGACGGAACCAAAATCTATAAATTCAATCCACATATGACACAAGCTCGGGATACAAACCTGGGACACATTAGCTTCCCCACTGCCCCATCTGTGCGTGTTGATGTTCACTTTCTGGCGGATGAACAACATCTATTGTTGTTTGACTTTAAGCGGACACCCGCGGGACACCCTCGGGAAGCAGAGAATGTGCCCGTAACTGGAACTGGCTGCTGACGGAAATGATTCTCGAAAGAGGAGAATTCAAACGGTGTTTTGTCAAGGCGGCCGTAAGTAGAGCTGTTCACTTACGAGAGTATCCGCTCAGAGAGCTTCGACTGTATCATGTTAGTTTGATACATACCAGAGGAAAGAAACTGATGGGCAAAGAATATTATCCCAAGTAGTAACTATTTTGACACTTTAATTAAGTTTATGTATGTATGTATGTATGTATGTATGTATGTATGTATGTATGTATGTATGTATGTATGTGTGTGTGTATGTATGTATGTATGTATGTATGTATGTGTGTATGTATGTATGTATGTATGTATGTATGTATGTATGTAGTACTGCAGTGAGATTAGTAAGGAGAATTTGCATGTTTGTAGGTCATCTTGATCGGTGCGTGAACGGACAAGTCGCTGTGAACATCTTAGCAGCGTGTGACGAGGAAAAGAAATCCACGTCTACCAGTGTACCTTCCAAATCTAAGAGCACGCTTGGTCGCAAAATCAGTCACATCTCATCCAACCTGCCGACTAGTGCTGCATCCGCAGCAGTGAAGAAACTCAGAAAGAGCAGTCATCAATCTACTGCAAGTCCTTCGTCATCACCAAAATTATCTGGTGAGTGGAGTAGATGGCAAAGGAATGGAGGTTTTTCGTTTCATTTCAAGTCGACAGCAACAATAGCCCTTATCGTAGATGAGTACGCCACGCCAACATATCAGCGGTTTCTCGCTTTCTTGACCCTATAGTCTCGTTTTGATGTTTACGCTCATCGCCGTCAGAGGTTCTCGTAAACGTCAAAACGAGACTATAGGGTCAAGAAAGCGAGAAACCGCTGATATGTTGGCGTGGCGTACTCATCTACGATAAGGGCCATTTTCATGTCAGTTTTGTGAGCTATATGGGCTCTGGGGTGTGTTTTGTTTGTAGCACAATAGCCAAAACCAAACCTGAATAAAGTCCTGCAAGTTTTAAAAATACGAACTTATGAAATAATGGTGGCCAAACGGACTCGCAAGAGGACAAAGTGATTTGCAAGTCACAATGAAGTCATTTCAATTCAGCCTTGTGCACGCATTCCTATCAAAGCAAACAATAATGAAAACAACTTGCGTTCCCTTGCGTCTAATCTACTTGCGTTCAGTGGGTGGACAAACAGTAAAAAGGGTGCGTCTACTTGAGTTCGTCAAAGGGAACACAAGTTATCGCAAGCCATCGCAAGTACACGCAAATTCTGGCCAAACAGACGCAAGTTATCGTAAGTTTCCAACTTGCTACTCCGAGCGGTTTTCAATTGAGTGTCGTAATTTCGCAATTGCTTTAGTTTTGCATCTCGCGCCGTTTTCTCGACCAGTCACAAGTAAAACCAAAACCAAACCATGACTCACTCGCACGCGTTTTCCCGCGCTTGGCAGCGGTTACCTGTACTTGCTTCGAGTTGTGATTGGTCCATTGGACTGTCTGCGTCTGCGGTGATTGGCCAGAGTGATTACTGTGGTCTTTCCAACACTCAATTGAAAATTGAGTTCATAAGGTAAATTGGCCACCGTAAACCGCTTTACGGTGGCCAATTTACTCACTCGCATGGGTTTTCCCGCGCTTGGCAGCGGTTACCTGTACTTGCTTTGAGTTGTGATTGGTTCATTGGATTGTCTGCGTCTGTTGTGATTGGCCAAAGGAATTACTTTGTTTTTACGATACTCAACTTAAAACTGCTCAATGATTCAGTATTGCCGCAATCTGTGCATGTTTTTTTTTTTTTTCAGGTGATGGTTATGGTGATCTGGTCTCAGGAGGTCCACTCAAGGTGATGTCCACTAAATGCGGAGTCCGAGATCCAGAAATTCAAGTCCTTATGTTTGACATCGAGGCACTGATTTGCAATTTATTAACTGAAGAATTTCCTCTACTTGTTGGTAACCATCGACGTTTTTATTCACATCATTCTTTTGTTGTTTAATCTTGTTTAACCCTTTCAATATCAAAGTTGAGTCGCGTAATATGCTTCGAACTTTCATTTTGTGGATAAAATTCTACAGTGTGATCATTCAAATGAAAGCTACTGAGCAATACTTTCCAGTGGTACTGTTTATTATGCTGTACAAGGTTTATTATGCTGGCCAGTTGTTTTAAGTATTTAAAAAATGAAAATTAAGACTTTCCTTGAATTTTGGCTGCTCCTTGGACTCTGAAAGGGTCAATTATCATTTCAATCACAAAATATGTTGTTAGTTTTTTAACCAAGCCGGGGCACGGTGTTTAGGCCCTGGTTGCCTAAAGCAACTTAAAGTTACGAGAGATTATTAAATAGAGCGAGATAAATTCCTTCGGAACGCAGGGAAAGGTTCCAAAAAAAAATTAAGTTGGCTTTATGTAACCGGGCGGGTTGGACTTGGGATCTACGGTTGGAGTCTTGGTGTTTAAAAGGCACTTTGCTATACATCGTTTTTATTTGCCACCCAGGTGGATAAAGAGGGAAACCTAGCAAAGTGCTGAGTTACGTATTCCTCCAGGGTGGTTAGCAATTTAATACCCCTGGTCGCTTCATGCTTTGGCATGGTAGACAGCTGTACTCGTGATACGGTTGCTCCTTCTGAGAATATCAATGTGATTGTTTTTTTGTTTTTTTCGCAGCCAAGCCCTCAAGTAAAACTGATTCTTCCAAAACGGCCATGGCAGGGAAACGACGAAAACACGATTCCTCGGCACCTCAAACTCGGGGTGACTCACCACAAAAATCTTCCTCGGAGCACGGCCACAAAAAGTCTACTTTTGCGAATGAAACACATTACGTAGCCCAGCTTATGATCTCCTGCCTTCACTCCTGGGATCTGGACCCTAACATGGACGAGGTCTGCGTCGAAAGACTGGGCCTGTTAAAACCGGTTAAACCGGTTTCGTTTGGATTACTCACCCGTGGAAACAGGCTTTCTTTGATGTTACCCGGATGGTATGGGGAAGTTGGTGGTGAAGGCAATAGCGATGTTGAAACCGCTCTGAGAAAACTGTCCGGCGATCAAGCCATGTTAGTGGACATTGAAGACGGAAAAAAGGAAAGCACGGACAAAGCGAAATCGCAGCCTCCTTCGGAACACATTGTTTCAGCCCTGAGAACATGTTTTCAATCGCGTTGGCAGCTTTCTTCTGCGTTAACAACCTTGCATCTTGTGGGTCTTGTGTCAGTAGCCAACACGCTTATGAGCATGAACCAGATCAGTTTTGTTCCCCAAGAAAAGCGCCTTGCGTTGTTAACAAACACAGCTCGAGATATCCCATCAAGCTCGTCGAGTTACGATGAAAATGAACAGGGATCCAGAATGAGTGAGATGGATGTACAACTTGCTATGAATCACCGCGCGCATATAAAAGCTGGGTGGAGTCAGCTGGCTGCATTGCATTGCTGTCTCTTGGCTGATATTCTCAAGGTGTCCTCATACAAGCCGCCATTGTTGCACATTCTGGCGAGGAGATGGCAGGATCGATGCCTTGAGGTTTTGTAGTGTCCGTAATAACCTCAAAGTTTTGTTTTATTATTATTATTATTATTATTAGTAGGTGGTAAAAGAGAGTTCTGAGACACCCTCAAATTCCCCTGAATTTCACACAAATATTTCCTGCAGATTTCAACAAATAATACATTATTTATCATCAGTCCAAATCAACAGATACCACGCAATTCTGATGAGTTTGAGCAGATTTGACAAATTGCGGAGTTGTGTGAAAACTGACAGAAATTGTTGAATTTGTCAGATTTGTTGGGTCTGAAATATTTGTGTGAAATTCAGGGGAATTTGAGGGTGTCTCAGAACTCTCTTTTACCACCTACTAACGCCCAAATGACCACAAGACAAAATCTTGAAATTGGCCAATTTCAAGATTTCTCCGCTGAATTTCCACACGAAAAAATCAATCATTTTCCAAAATTTCATGCTCATTTGGGGAGAATATTTCTCCCAGTCTCCAATGCCCCAAAGCCAGCGTATCAATTCCATTTCCCAAAATCACTCTTTTGTCATCTTCCGCACTCAGCGCAATTTTGGTCATGTTTTCCGTGAATAAATGGTGCCCTCTGCTGCGAAAAATAGTTTGCCTCCTGAGTTGCTTTTGTTTTGTCCTCAAACATTTCACAAAATTTTCATGCCTCAAACTCTTCCTGATCATGCATTTTTTCACTCCTTTTGCCTTTTGTTCCTCTGTGGTTTCTGCATTCTCCTCAATCAGGAGAGAATACAGTTTTGGTCTCAGGGCGACAAATTCTGTCAAAATGGCACCCTCGCATTCATCTTTCATCAACCCAATCTTTTTCTTGTTCCCTGGCACGATTGGCATTCCATTCAACACTGCCGGATGCTTTGGGGAAAAATCATTTGTGTCAAACCATTCTGCCACATCCCCCGCAATGTCCGCAAAGAAATCTTCCGTTTCAATCTCCAGCACCAAAGAATCTGTGTCGGTATACAGGAGAGAAACATTTTCCCACTTTTTCTTCACATATTCATAGTGAAAATCATACATTAAAAGTTTGGACAAATCCAAGATTGACATCCCAACAAAGATGGGTTTTGACATGACCACTCGCGTTTTCCTCATCTTGACTGCAATCAGAAACTCATCGAAAATTTTCACATCGGCGAAGTTGCATTTGCTCACCAGCTTTTCTGCCCTTTCCGCATCTTTCACCAGTTCAATCGTGACTCGATTTCTCAGGTTTTCTATGGTTTTCCCAAAGACTGAGTTGTTCATGAGTTTGAAGAAATCTTTTTCAAACTTCGTTTTTCCCTTGGATCTCAGGGCAGTGTTTTTGTCAATATAACATTTCATAAATGTTGCTTCTTCAAATTTTATTCCTCGCCTGATCTTTTTCAACTTCATTCCCTGGGAAAGATAAAACGCCAGATTGCGACCGTGCAAAACCATGCCTTCTTTGTCCCTCAGATTTTGCGTGAGTTTTTCAATCCCACCCAGCGCCAGTTTTTCCGGAGCCAGGGGAAAATCATTGTGATCATCATGCAATTCTGGGGGATAAACGAGATCAACTTCAAGAATGCAGCCTTGTCCTTCTGTTTTCACAAACTTTTCCCAGTTTTCCAAATCTTCCTCATTCATCCACTGGAATTTCCCAACTGGAAGAGGCTGCGACATGGCCCATCCATAAAGGTTGTTTGCGTCCAAATAAACCAGGAAACGAGATGGTTCATTTGGATTGAAATTTTTCATATATTGATTGTTTGCTTTCGCAAATCGTTTGAATGCATTTGCGTTTCCTCCCCTGACTCCTTTTTCAATCATCAACAACTGTTCCACATCATCTAGAAGTTCCAACTTCACTCCTGTCACTTTCAGCATTGCATCCCAAGCTAACCCAGGGGTGGTGAAATAGTGCGCGGGATCCAGTTCATAATTTTCTTCGCAAAGTTTTCTGAAACTTTCCATGACATCTGCAAGCAACAGCACATCCGTTTTCAAATAAAGATCGTGAAACTCGCCCATATTTTCCAATTCAAATTCTTCCCAGACTCGCTGGGCATGGGCAAAATCTTCATCTGAGATTTTTTCCTGATTCAATCTGGAAAAAAACGCGGTTTTTTTCGGTAATTGCCGCTCGAATTTGTCAAATTCTGTCATGAATTCATAGGGATAAACTCCTTTTCGCCGCATCAAATCACTTTTCTCACCAAAAAATCTGGTGATTTCTTTCAATTCTTCTTTGGGGAGATTTTTTGCCAGCGAATCCAATCCTGCCAGCGTGAATTTGAAGGAATCCAAAAATCGAATTTCATGTTTCACTGAAAATTCTTTCCCTTTCTCCTCATTCCATTCTTTTTTCAACTCAAATTTCAGGGAAAAGGAAATATATTTCTCCTCATTGTTGGGAATACATGTCACGCTCAAAACTTCATCCATTGTCCCCAAAGCTCGCACAAAAAGATGAGCGTCATAATTTTGCAGATTGTGAAAAAACACAGGGGTAAATTTTGGCCTTTGAAACTTCAGATTGCAAGATTGATGCGCTGCTCCCCTGAATTTTCCTGAGAAGTGGCAGTGATCCCTCACCTTGGACAGACTTTTTTCTCCAAATTCTTCTCGGCACAACCAACACACCTCCGCTTCTCGAAATGATTTCCATTCTTGGTTGGTCAGGGGAATCATTTCCTTTTTCGGTAAATTCAAGTGAGCTTCTCTCACCCTGGAAATCAATTCCCGAATGAACTCTCTGGGAAGTTCTTCACTTTCATCTTTTGCTCTCTTCAACACAGGTTCCATTTGCAAAAACGGGGAAACGAGATGAAACGCAAATCCGCAGGGAATATGTTCATGCGTTTTTTGAGTTCCTCCCAGCGGTTTCAAAATTGACTCAAAATCTGCATATCCAACAACAGGAAGATGCATCATTTTTTCAAAGTTTTTGAAGGAACAAGTTCCTCCTGGAAGTTCAATTCTCGCGGCCTCAAAGTCTCCGCAAATGGTTTTGTGTTTCTCCAGACTTTCTACTCTGGGAAATGAATTGAGGCATCTTTTGCAGAAAAATCTTTCATGCCCATTTCGCGAAACTTGAGAAGATGCAAGGCGGGAGAAATTTTTCACCAGACAGAAGTGCGTTTTGAATTCTTTTGTTAGCAGAATCAAATCCACATGAAGTTTCTTTTCTTCCTTGGTGATTCTCAGGGGAACAACAAATCCATTCCAGCCAAAAACATTCACTGAAATGTCAGGATTTTTGGCCTCAAAAAACTTGATTTTTTCCACGGCCATGGGAAATTCACAACCGTCCCAATTCATTTCTTCCGTTTGTTCTCGCAAATCCGGTGTGATTCTTTCCGGATGAACCTTGACCATATTTGCGGCTCTGCCCAAGCACCATTTGAAACACATTTCATCTTCATTTTGCATGTTGATCACGGCTTTTTTGTTTGCCAAATCAGCAGGCAGTTCAATCCATCCAGATCCTCGCAGGGGGTTCCAGCGCACAAAATGAATTTCCAAACGCAAAACTCTTTCAAAAACCCAATTTGATCCTCTGCGATTGAAATTTTCCAAATTTTCAATCATTTCTCTTTCCATTTCATCCAAAATCTCTGGGTTGTTTCCCAAATTTATTTTCTGCCGGGAATGGAAAAATGGATTTTCAATCACTTCCTCCCCAGAAGCCAAATTTGTTTGGGACATTTCCACATTCAAAACGCATCTCACTCTTGTTTGTGAATTTTCTCGCAGGAGCCTGAGAATATGCCATCTTGCTTTCCGGAAAAAATCTTGGGGAGAAATGGAATCATCTCCTTGAATTATAAATTGTTTCGCGAATCCTTTCAAAGCGGATTTTCCTTCTTCAACGACCAACCTTTGTTTCCACATTCAGCGATTTGCTTTTTCAATCTTTCCACCGCGGGATTGGCTCTTCTCCGAACATCCGCGTCATCCACACTTTCCAACCAATTTGTCCAATCGATAACCGTATCTACATTTTCTTCAATCGCTCTGGGAATGACTCTGGGGGGAACAATTCTTCTTTCCGGAATCAAAAAAGGCACATCAATTTCTGGATTTTCGTCATCTAGGTTGGCTCGTCTTTTTCGAGTTTTTGGCTGATTTTTTCCCCCTCCTTGCCAAAGATTTTCAACTAAAAACTTCACCAGTTCATCTTTTTTCAATCGCGACCAACCTCGCAAATTTGTCGATCGTGCAAAGGATTGCCATGCAGCTAAAGACATTTTTAATGGAGAAAAAAATCTTTTTTCCCCATTTAAAATGAAATTTTCGATTCAGGAAGAACGAAAAGAAAAGCAAACTTTTTTCACATTCAAAGAAGCCAGCGAAAAAACGGGGCTTCCCTCCAAAACGATTTTGCGAGTTCTCAAATCAGGCAACATCAAATATACCAGAAGAACCGATCAAAAAGTGTTCTGGATTCAGGAGGAAGAAGACACACCATTCATCCAGATTGATGGGGAAGAATTTTTCACCGCAGAGGAAATTCGGGAACGATTTGGGTTATCACGCACAGTTTTTTTCAATCAACTCTGCAAGAAAAAAACTCATTTTCTGGATTCAGGGGAAAAATCGCACGAAGTCACTTGGGTTTCTCCCAGATTGCAAGAATTCATCTATCTCATGAAAAAGAAAGCTGCATTGGAAACGGCGATGCACGCGCACCCCAAAAAAGGGCTTTATAAACATCATAACCTCTGCCAGGCTGAGATGAACGACGCCCTTGTGGATTTGCAAAATGCGTTTTGAATTTTTTCTTCATTGGAGAAAAAAATGTCAAGTGAAAACAAATCCACTCCTCCGAAAGAGGCTGAAAAAATCAAAGAGGAAACGGACTGGGAAAAAGCGTGTGACGCAGAAAGAAACTTCCAAAAAGCTGTGGACATAGCCACTGGTTTTCTCCCAGTCAAAACGGAAGAGGATCGCAAGTTCATGGAAAAATGGATTTTCGCGATTTAATTTATTTTTTATCTCCTCCCAAAAAATGAATCCCGAGAAAATATCTATCCCCGACTGCTCTCTCGACAACCCCGTGAAAAAATCTTCCGGAAAAATCTCTTTCTGCCTTCTCCCATGCCTCCACGATGGCAAATGGCTCAAAGTGAAACTCCAAACCAAATTCAAGATTTTCGCTCATCAAGGTGACTCGTTTTCTCTGGGAATCACTCTTCCGGAAGAAAACATCGAATTTTTCAAAGATTTGGAAAAACATCTTAACTCTGCTGCGATGAAAAAGAAGTCGGAAGTCAAAGAGATCGGTCCGAATTTTGCTCGATTTCAGGAGGGAGATTTCACTCTCGTGAAAATCGACAAATCCGAGCAGGAAAAGATTTATGCCAAGATTTATCCCTCCAAACTCAAGCACACGGATTTCTCCTGCAGATTTTGGGAATTATGCGACGATGGGAAGAAAAAACCAATCCTGAGGCAAAAAGAACTCATTGGCGTTCCTCTCCGGGGACAAGTTGTGTTTTCAATCAAACACCTTTTCTGCGGAAATCTGAAAGCCATCACATGCATCGTGGATGAAGTTTTGGTGGAGGAAAAGGTGGAAGCTGCCTCAGAATTCGATGAGTTTGAAGATAAGAATGAGGATGATGAAGTTTGATCTCGCTGAGATCTGGAGGAAACTCCAAATTATTTTCCAGAATCTGATTCTGAAAAATATTTTTGTGATTTTTCAGTGAATTTGGGCAGAACCTTTTTCCTGATTTTTTCAGATTTGCCACGTGTGACAGGTCTGATTTTGCCCCAGATTTTTTCAGTTCATTTTGGGCAGATTTTCCACGTACATTTGCTCCGGAAAATGATTTTGAAAATGAATTTGAAAATGAATTTGAAAACGAATTTGAATTTGATTTCTAGAAAAAATATCTGCTCCAGAAAAACAAATTTGAATTTTGAATTTGATTTCTGGAAAAAATATCTGCTCCAGAAAAAAACGAATTTGAATTTTGAATTTGAAATTGCAAATTCATTTCCTGGGGGAAATGACTTTGAAAATCTGGGAATGACATGAATCTTTTTCCCCGGAGCAGAATTTGACCTCAAAATTCACACAAAATTTGGGGAAAGTTGTCAAGGGGAGAATTTTTGCAATCCAGGGTCTATTTTGGGTCATTGTGGGGAAAAAACTGCCCTCTGTGCCCTGCTTTTCTGCTGAACTCAGGAGAAAATGGCAAAAAACCCCACAACTGTCTGTGGGTTTGGCGAAATTCTATTTTCCGGAGAAAAAAAGGCGCGCTATTTCTGACCCCCATCGTTGAACATGTTTGACAAATAAAAACATTGTTGGGTAGGGTTTTTTATGCTCTTTTCCTACAGTATATTCATTGCATTTTATCTAACCCCAGGTTTTCTCTGGGAATTATTTCTCCAAACGAATTTATAGAAATTTTTTCAAAATAAAATCAAAAAATTCTTCCGGAAAAATGATTTCAGCTCCCCCACCCACGTGATGGGGGAAGTCAACTTTTTCAGTTCATTTTCCTGCGAAAATGAACTCAAAAATTCAGGAAAGTTTCATTTTTCCCCCTGAATTTGTCATTTTCCCCCTGAATTTGTCATTTTATCCCCTGAATTTGTCATTTTCCCACTGAATTTACATTTTATCCCCCTGAATTTGTCAAGATTTTCCCCCTGAATTCGCCGGAGAATTCAGATTCGTCGAGAAATTCCTGATTTTTCCTGAGATTTGCGGCGTTGGCATTTCTCCTGAGAATCCACAAAACAAAGTTCCCCAGAAGATTCCGAAAATCATTTTTTTTTTTCCACCTATCAAAATGTGGGTTTTGATAGATGCAGTTTCCAAAGAAAGGCTCAGCCAGCGATTTTCATCCCAGGCGAAGTTGGCAGAATTCATGAATTTTTCTCCTAAAACTTTGAACAAAGCAATCAATGAAGGAAGAAACAAATTTCAGTTTCGCGGGAGGGAAGTGACAATTGTCGACCAAAAAGTCACTCGTTTTTCAGTTCATGAATCTCCCAGTGATCCTCCGCTGGCGAAATTTGAAACCGAAACCGAAATGGCAGCATGGATCGGAGTCACAAGGCAAGCCGTTTCTTGCGCTTTCAAAAGAACTGGCTGGTGCCAGAGTTGGAAAATCAGGAAAAATGGAAAAGATTATTTCATGAAACGAATTGCCGACAAGGAACCGGTGGGTTCTCTTCCCGAAGCGGCTGGAAAAATCCCGGCCATCACCCAAAAACCGCATGCGATTCCCGTCAGAGTCACTTCCCCCAGTTCAACCAAGATTTATCCCAATGTTTCGGCGGCAACATCTGAGTTGGGGATCGATGCGAGAACAATTCATGATGCATTGAAAAGCGGGAGAAATTCCTTCACCCGGAGAAAAGATGGGGTCAAATTCCAAGTTGAAAAAGCATCGCTGCAGCAGCTGCAACCGCAGAAGAAATCTCTTCCTCGCCCCGCAGATGTGGTGGGTCAGAAGGCGCTGGATGATGTGCAGCGAAATTGGGGAATGAAGTTTCAGTGGATGAAAAATCGCTATCCGGGATGGGAAGTGACTTTGACCCCCGACATGGAAAAGTTTCAAACAAAGCGGGTGCTTTTCAACCCCAACACCGGCAGTAATTTTCCCGTGAAAGTCTGGCAGGATTTTATAGATTATTTTGACAAGCGGTATATGGATTACCCCTATGAAACAGACTTTGTGAATTATTTCGCAGAAGGGGTCTGGAAGTTCTCAGCGAGAATCAGCGAGACTGAATTTGAGCCCTGGTTTCGTTTTGTTTTGCAAGGTCAGGAGAAACCAACCAGGATGGAAGTTTGGGTGGAGAAAACCCCACCTGTTCCGGCTCCGCGGAAGAAGGAGAAAGTGCCGCCTGTTCCGGCTCCGCGGGTGAAGCGGCAGGAGGAACCGGAGGAACCGAACCAACTGGAACGAGCTCGCATCCAGATGTATAATGACCTCGCGCGGGAGAAGATAGAAAAATCTCGCCGTCGTGGTGATAATTGGACAAACATGAGGTGCAAGTATCCGGGATGGTTTTTGGACAAAGATGTCGACGTGGAATTTGAAGAGACCATGATGCTGTTATTCCACCCTGACTCAGGCGTTGATATTCAGGTGAAAGATTATGCTGACATTGCCAAGTATTTTTCCAGTCGAAACTATCTTTATTTCCCCGACCAAGCTGCGTTTGACCAAACAATCATGAACGGGAGATGGAAGTTTGAAGCAACCACGAGTGGGTATGAAGAGGAAGAATGGGTTCGCTTGATTTTCATCTGGGGGCAGTGAGCCGTGATCCGCGCAAGTTTCAGATTTTTCATTTCCGGGAAATGAAAAATCAACCCTCAAATTTTTTCTCCCATTCAGCTTCAAACTTTTCCAAATCCAACCCCAAATCAATCACAATCCCATCAATCGCTTCCATTGAAAACAAAAATTCAGCTTGATCAAAATTTCCTCCCCGCAAAGCGAAGCGCAAATCACTCAATGTTTTTTCATAGGTGGTGAAAGCGAATTTCGCCATCTTAATTTTGCTTTTCAGATTCTTCATTTCATTCGCGGTTTTCAAGATCAGTCCTGCTCCTGAAATCACTCCCAACACGATTGGGTTCAAAGTCGCGGCTCCAGCAATCGTCCCGATTGCAACCAGACCGGAAGAGGTCAAATTCATGAGCAGATTCATTTTCTTGAATCGACTATGCGCTCGTTTCAGGCACCAAAATCTTTTGTGATAAAATCGATAAAGTTTTTTGATCTCTTCCAGTTCTTCTTCCCGAATTGCGGGGTTGATGTGATTGAAATTGAAGATGTTTTGTTTTCGCGCTCGCTTCACTCGGCTCGGCTCGCTTCGCTCGCTCCCTTCGATCGCTTCTCTCGCTCTCATTTTTCTAGATAATTTCAAAAAGAAATGTGATTTGGGCCTTGTCAATATTTAATGATCGATCATCTATTCTTGCTGAAAATAATTCTCCTTCCTTATAAACAACATTTGAAAAAGAAAATAATTGAATTCTATTATCTCTGCTAACCCTCGTTCCACTTTGTGATTCTTTATCTGGGAGATATAAACTTAGTTGTGGAAAAGAAGATGTTTTCGATAAAATTTGAGAAAACGCTTTAATTAATTTGCATCGAATGGGGATCACTATATCATTGAAAAAATTATCAAAAAGTATATTTATGGCGTCTCCAGATGATTTTCTAAATCTTCCAATCAGCATGAAATTATTCTTCAAATTTGAATTGAGCAATTTGTGGCCATTCAAATCCAAGTCAGTCTCCATAACCATCTTCCCTGCTTCGAAAACAAAAGGGAAATCGAAGACGCTGCTTGCAACATCAGGTTGGGAACCAGCAATGCCATATATGATCAGATTTGCATTTCCTTTTTCAGCGGACTCGGCAGTGCCTCGCCATTTCAAATCCAGGAAAATAAATTCAGGTGGAGTGATCTTCCATTTGTGCATGTGGATGATGGATCTGGAATACCCCGAAAACTTCTTAGTTGATTGTTGATTGATATTCAGACTGGCGCTCACAACGTTGACGCTCACACCATCCATTGACGCGGGGAAGAATTCCACGCACACGGTAAACTCTCCCTCTGGGAGTTTGAACATATTGAATCCAAGTCTCCCATCGTATTCATTGAAATGATCTTTTGTTATTTTCAAGTCATAAGCCTTCTTGTTGAAATGATGCGGTGAATTTGAAAAATCAGTTATGCCAGTTACTTCCATATCATGTTCAGAGCTGGATTCATCCACATTTTCCATCAGATAGCGGAATGCGTCCTTTGGGTGAGAGGTTGACGTGATATGCGATTCATTGACATATTCTTTAAGTTTCTCTTCTAATTCCATCGTGTGGGCTACCACACCTCCTATCTTGCCGTCCACATAAGATTTTGACGTGGGTTGATGCTTCAGAGTTGGCGCTGCGATATTGTTTATTTGTTGCGAGTTCATATCCAAGTTTCCGGTCATTGTTCCGCCTTCCAACGAAAGCTTTTTCGCGGATTGGGCATCCACATATCGCATATTTGCGCCCTGATCGGCAACTTCGGGATCTTTCACGTTAAAAATGGTGTGATTTCCCATATCCAAAGCCGTCTCCATTGGAAACGTCTCTTTGCGGCTGAGAAAGATATTTTTGATGTCATTATAAGAAACCAGGTTGTTGTATGCGGCTCCCAAATCATGCCATGTTTGTTGTTTTGAGTTTTTCACGTTGAAAAGCCCTTTCAAATCCAGGTCCTTCGTGACTTCATGAGTTGGTTCAGGAGCATTGGGGTGGAATTTTTTCAGAGTGACCATATTCACCGCTGACAAATCCTGGTTTTCATCAGTGTCCAGATTGACGATCAATTTACGATTCATTTCTATTTCCCCGGGGTTGATGAGTTTTTGTCCCCTGAGATCAAGATCCCCAGTCATATGGGAAGACCCATCCACCTGGAGAGAATCTGCCCGCAATTGCGTTGCAAGCGTGTCAACTTGGTGCTTTGTGATTGCATCCGAATTCCCCGTTCCTTCAGCGATATTGGTCATTTTTTTGTTTTGAAGATCGAAGTCTCCTGCGGGAGTCAGCTTGAAACCAACTCCTGGCAATCCATCTTTTCCATCTTTTCCTCCCTGGAAGTTGCTTGTTTCAGACAGCAATCCATTTGAATAACTCATTTTAAAACCTTTCATCAAAATTTTTGGCAATGAATTTCCTCGGCTTATCCACATACAGGAAAGAGAACGGATCATGCGTTGCTTTACGATAATCTTCTTTGCTGACTTGTGTCTCCCGGCAGAGAAGAGAAACTTCATTGTTGCTGGGGAATTCAAAAATGCAAAAATGTGAGCAATTCAAACGGATATCTTTGGGTGTTTGGAAATAACTTTGTGAAAGATAAATCACGGAACAATTCTTATGCCTACCCTGAATGAAATAATCAATCAATGGCTTTTGGTTCTTTTCGGAAACAAAATCATCAAAAACAACCAGCTTTTGATTATCCCCTGACAATTCAGAAACTGGGATGATTTCATCCGGGGATGCTTCCACGACGTCATACCCAGCTTCTTTGCTGATTGGGCGAAACGTTTTCAGCAGATGCTGATATTTGGTTTGGTCAAGATTTTTCGCATAGAGGAAGATTTTATCGTAGAAGAGCAGGCGGAAAATCATATCCAGGAGAACATTTGTTTTCCCCGATCCTGAAGGGCCACAGATCAACATTCTGAAAGTTCGATCCGGCATGAACGGGTGAAGTTGTTTGAAATTTGTGATTGGATCCTGACAATCATAATTTGGGATTTTCATTTTATTAATGAACATGACATTCTTCTTCTGAATATGAGACAACTTGTGAGATTCTGAGATTCTGAGATTCTGAGATTCTGAGATTCTGAGATTCTGAGATTCTGAGATTCTGAGATTCTGAGATTCTGAGATTCTGAGATTCTGAGATTCTGAGATTCTGAGATTATGATTCTTAATAAAATGAGTTTATTGAAATGGCAAGAAATTGCTAAAAGCAAATCTGCTTTGGGTAAAAAAATCAACTTTGTTCATGATACCATCACCCAGAAAAAGTTGGGTGAAGAGACAAGCCAAATCGGGTTTGAAAAAATGTTCAAACCCATAACAGCAAAATTAAATGATGTTATTGTATCGAATTTGAAACCCCCTCCAAGACTTAGGAAAAAGAAAGTCATTGAAGAAAAACCAGGCGTTGATTATTATCCAGACGTAGATCCATTTGAAGAAATGGATGTTGAAGGTTTATTTGATGCTGATGAGGCGGCTGTTGCACCGCAAGCAGCTAAGCAACTTCCAGAAAGACCGCCAACATATGAAGAAGTACTGGAAGAGTTAGAAGGTGAATCACCTATATATGAAGAGGGCGTTCCTGATTATGCTATAGAAGAAGAAGAGGAAGAAGCGGAAGCGGGAGACGAGGAAGACGCTCAAGAAGACGCAGTTAATAACATGCTAGATAACATGGGTTTATCAAATTATGACACAACGGAGAAAGTCTTAGCTCAGTCAAATGTTCCGGTAGAAAAGAAAAAAAATTTCATTGAAAACAGCATTATCAAGCCGGCTTTAAAAAAAAGAGACCAACTGAACAGCCGCATCAGCTATCACAACAAAAAATTCAAAAACGGTCAAATAACGGCAGATGCATTGGCTGGGGTAGTGAAGCCAATAAAGGCTAACAGAAAAGTATTGAATGACTACATGAAATATTATAGAGGGAAACTTAAGTCATCTAAAGGATCGGGTGTCAGCAGAAGGGGTGGATCCATCCGTTTTTTCTCCAATCCCGCAGATCTCCTCCAGAAACTTGAGGTCATCGTTGGCTCCATTCTTGCTGGGAATACGAATTCGGACATCAGAAACACTGGAGTTGGCATTCTCGATCTTCTCCTGAAAGAAAACGTCATCAATCGTTCCCAGCATGAGATGCTTTTCAGAAAGTATTTCAAACTCTAAAATGGAAATCGAAAGAGAAATTGTCCTATCATCCTTTTCCGTCAAGACTGGGGGAAACAAACCAGAAAATTTCACAACAAAATTCAATCGGCCCATTGTTTTGGATCCAAATTCCCAATATGTTGTTGGGTTGAACAGAATTATCAATATGAGTTTTACGTGGTATAACATCAATGCGGCATTGAAAAATCAGCTGATCAGATTCAGCTCTGACGGTGGGAAAACATTTTCCGATATCACCTTTCCCGCTGGGGTTTGGGATTATTCCACTTTGAATGCGGCAATTCGAAACGCAACAGGCCCCCTCGCAGGAAAGAATGAAAAATTCCCAATCAATCTTACTTTCTCTCCCACAACTTTCAGAACGACAATCACGCTGGAAGAAAACTGGCAACTTGATCTCGAGAAATCCAACTTTGGCGATCTCATTGGTTTCGATAAAAAGATTCTGAAAGACAAAGTCAACATTGGCCCCAGAGTTCCAAACCTCAGCCAAGATACTGATATGTTGAACGTTCATTGCGATCTCACAAGTGATTCGCTTGTGGATGGGGAAGAGAGCGATATCATCTTCTCCTTTTCAACATCTGTTCTGCAGGCCTCCTATAGTTTCACTCTTGAACCCATGAGAGTGATGTTCAGCCCTGTGAATAAAAACAGAATAAGCTCCATTCGGATCTGGATCACCGATGGGAAAAGGCGGATTGTTGATTTGAATGGAGCTGATACAGCATTCTCGCTTATCTTGAAAAAACAAATAAAATGAAAAGTTATGAATTCTCTCGTTTTTTCCACCCCCAGCTGGGGCGGTTTGTCTTCCGGCACAAAGGAACAGGTGTCATTGTGGACAATATTTTCAAACCAATGAGGAAGGTCGCATCAGTCGTCTTCAATAAATTCGCGAAACCCATTGCGAAAAAAGCCTTGGAATCAGGAATTTCTCACGCTGGGGATAAACTCGGCAAAAAAGCAGTTGAAAAATCTGGTGATTTGATCATGAAAAAACTGGGAAATATGAGAAGGAAACCCTCCTCCAAAAAAGCTGCTGCTGCTCCTCCTCGACCGAAGGGAGAAAGTTCTGATGCCATATTGAACAGGTTGATCTCTGGGCAAGGAATTCGAAAAAGAAAAAAATGATTTAAAATGGCTTTTCGATCGAATGAATATCTTCAAAGAAATGAATTAGTGCGCTTCCAGCTGGATGATACAATCCGAGCTCCAGCTAATGCTCAACACCAACAAAAAAGTGGTTATAAATTCACGATTAATGACCGATCCGCATTCTATGATTGGTATAATGCGTATTTCGAGGTGCAGTTTCAACTCCAGAAAATAGCAGACGGCGCTGGGTATGCAGCAGCTGACAGAATCACAGTAATCAATGGCGCTCATTCCCTGATTAATCACCTGAAGATTAGTTCTGCTGGAAAGATTGTTTATGAGACTGATAATCTGCATAACGTTACTTTTATTAAAAATTTGCTAGAATACTCCGATGACTTCAGCAGATCAGTCGCCAAGAACAGTTTCTGGTATTTGGATACTGATGCAACAACCGCTAATACGAATGCAGGATTTGAAGCTCGCAGGATACAATCTCAAGCAGTGCAAAACAATGGAAACGGTGGTGCAAAGAACATTAACGTCATCATTCCCCTGAATCGCTTTTCCTTTTTCGAAGAGTTGGAGGATAAGATGCTTGTGCCCATGCAGCTGCAATTTGAGATTAAGCTTCAACAGGATAATGAATTAATTCATATGGCTAATGGCACTGATGCTGGAAGAGTTGTTGTGAATAGGTTTTTGCTTTGGGTCCCCAGATTGACACCCAAAGATTCTCTTTATGACAAATTTGTCAGTTCATTCCTGAAAGAAACGCAATGGAAATATCTGAGGGAGATGTATTCCGAATCAGCTCCTACGCAGTCATCAGGATTCTTCCAGATATCCGCAAGTATTGACAATGTTAAGCATATTTTTGTTTATCTTAAAAGAACCAATGATGACGCTAAAGAAGAAGATAGCCCTTATCTCATGAACACTTTCAGGCTGAATGCGGACAATGAAAACTCATCCTTGTCGAACTGCCGGCTGGAATATGGAAACGGAGTTTTCTACCCGGAAACAGAGTATGACAGTGAAAGCAAAGTGAGGATTTTCCAGGATGTCATGAGTTATGCAATGAGGAAAAATGACTTCAACACAGGGACACAGCTGAATCTGGCCAATTTCAATTCTCTTTTCCCGTTGATCTATTTCGATCTGACTTATCAAACTGAAAAACCAACAAGAGATCCCAAGCAGTTGATATTCAGGTATCGATTGAACACAGATGCAGATGCAAACTTCAATGTACATGCCATTGTTCTCTATGAAGACATGGTGAAAATCGATAAGATTGGAAATGAGCTGGTGATCGTGTGATCTGTGAAGCGAAAAAAAAAAACATATCTTGTCATTTAAAATGACAACATATCACCCATATAAAGTAAATCTGTCGGAAGGGCAAAAAAGCAAGCTGGGAAAAGCATTCCGAACAAACAATCCTGTCACCCTGAGATTGGGTGGCAAACAAACAAGCGGAAGTGATGAACTGATGCTCACGGCAAATCAAATAAGACGAATCGGCAAAGCTGCGGCTTTGGGAAAGGGAGTTGAAATCAAGATATCAAAAACGCAAATCCGAAAAGTGATGAAGCAAGGCGGAAGTCTTTTCTCTGCTATTGTTCCCCTGGCTCGTTCCCTGGCACCCACCCTGGCAAAGACACTTGGACTGTCAGCATTGGCTGGTTTGGCGAGTGAAGGAGCGAGTCAAGTCGTGAAATCAATCAGTGGGAAAGGAGCAGGGCAAGTGGGCGGATTTCTCATTCCCCAATCCAAAATTCAGAAACTGATTGACAATAAACATCTGTTGACAAATAAACAGAAACAGGATATTTTGTCTGCCCTGAATTCAGGAGGACAGTTGGTGATGAAACCATCCGCAAAACAATCTGGTGGGGCATTGGGAACAATTCTGGCTTCCATTGGAATTCCACTGGCACTTGACATGGTAAAAAACATGTTTGGAAAAGGAGCACCAAGAGTTGGTCGCCCCAAAGGAAAGGGAGCGCAGCGACCGCGACTGAAAGGAGAAGGTGCACCAAGATTGGGGGCGCATCCGTTTCAACCTCCCCCATTCATCGGAACCTGGGGACGAAAAATTGGGATGGGAAAAAAATCCAAAAAAGGAACGGGACTTCTGCTGGGGGAAAAAAGTCCATTCAACAACATCCCAATTCTCGGGGCGATTCTTTGAAGCGAAAGCTGAGCGAAGCGAAACCGAAGTTCGTGAACAAACCCCTGAGCAACCTTGATCTTCTCCAGTGGATTGATTTTCTGAAAATTCCCAATTTCAAAGGGATTTTCGCCAGGAATGAAGCCATGCCCCGAGAACACAGCCCCTGCATCATCAATCTTGATTCACTTGAAAATGCTGGAACTCACTGGGTGTGCTGTGCCCCCGGACAGAAATTCACGTGGTATTTCGACTCTTTTGGGATGGGATTTCCCCAGGAATTCAAAAGTTCCAAACCGGTGATTTGGAACAGCAGTCAGTATCAAAACATCAACAGTGTCCTTTGCGGGTATTATTGCTTGTATTTCCTCCATCAATGGTCGCAGGGGAAAGATTTCTATGATATTCTCAAACCTTTCAGTCTGACTGACTCGGGGGAGAATGAAAGATTCATAAAAGAATATTTCGATTGAAAATGAAGTCATATTGCGTGAAAGAGAAAAAACAAACTGAATGCGTGCAACCATCTGGATATATGACTGCGAAAAATGGCAGAAAAATGTGGTTTTGCCATTGCGCTTCCTGCGGAATCAAGAAAACAAGATTTGTGAAAAAATCGGGAAACTGAGTCGGCCCTCACAAGGTGGGGGCGAAGCGAAGCGAGCCGCGGAGCGAAGCGGAGCTGGCATAGGTGAACTTGCGCTGACTGGCGTGGCTCATGCGCTGCCTTGGATTGGGAAGAAGACTGTTGAAATGGGCCGTTATGGAGCTAGTGAATTATTGCGAAACAAAAACACTCAGAAAAAAGCATTGGATTTTGCCCTGGACAAGATGAAACCATTTCTTGCCAAAACTTCTTCCGATATGCTGAATCAACTGAGTACGGCGATCCGGCCAAACAGAAAATATAAGACAGATCGAGCAGATTTGGATGGTCGTGGGTTGGATGTTCATTCCCTGATTGGGAAACTGCCAAGGCCAAAGAAAGGATTCACTTTACCTGGACATAACTTCACTGGGCCCTGGAACCCATTGGAGAAGCAAGTCAGATTCGATGAAAAGGGAAAGATTCTCGAAATCTGGCAGCAGCCCACAGGAAAAACAGATGCAGTTGCTATGCAACACGATGTTGATTATTCAGTCTGCGCGAAGGAAAAGAATCCACGCAAATGCAAAAACAAAGCCGACAGGAAAATGGTTGCCGCTTTGGATGCCATTCCCTGGAAAGAAAGACAGTGGGGTCATGCTTTGGCGCGAAACACAATTCAAGCAAAACAGAAACTTGGGCTCGGCGCTTCAAAAAACGGGAAAAGATTTTGAGTGAAAGCCAGTGGGCTCAAAATCTGGCAAATGAACTTCACCGGCCAATCAGGCGGCGCTTTCCAAAGAGGCGAGTCATAGCATATGGGATTGACAACATCTGGGCGGCTGATCTAGTCGAGATGGGGAAATTTTCGAGGTGGAATAAAGGGATCAGAT